>CM042842.1:23130020-23450815 GCA_023653725.1 Bungarus multicinctus
ATGTTTTGCTTGTTATCTCTCTCTCTCTCTCTCTCTATCTATATACACACACATATACATACACACACGCACGCACACACACATTTATTTTAACGACTTAAATATTTGTAGAATTTAAGTCAATCAAGTCAATTTTTGAATAAAGTACTTGTAATATCAAATATGGAGACCAGAACACACCTCTCCAGACCCAGCACCTATATGAGGGCACAGAGGTCTGTAATTGATAATTAGATCAGTTTAGCTGCACTTATTGCCTGTGGAATCCAGCAGTTCAAGTCCTCTATCATCCAGTGGACTGGTGGTAGGGACCTCCCTTTCCAGGTCCCCAAGAAAGGAATCCTTGTTGGGTAACCTGTCTCACAGTAACAATTACTCAGCAAATTTAACCATGTGGCCTTTAAGATGGCAGCCGCCTTGTGGCAGAATGAAAACGAAAGCAGCTATCACTGCCCGGACAGCTGAAAAGCAAAACTGCTCAGCAGGAAGGCGCAGGGGCTAATTCCCTGCCCTGAGGTGTTCTGCGGGGAAAAGCCTCATAATAAAAAGAAAAAAATGCTATACTTTTAAATTGAGGTTTCAAGCCTCGAAGAGACAGAGCGTTTACTCAGCCGGCTGAGAGATCGGAGAGATAAGCCTCCTTGTTGAGAAGTTTAAGGCAGTGGCTCTGAAACAGAGGCTTTTAGCCTCAGGGCAGATTGGAAAGATAAGCCTCTGCGTTTATGAGGCTTTAGCCTTGGGAGGCTGAATGCTCGTAAAAAAACGAGCGAAATGACTTTTGGAGGTTCCCAGGGTTGGTGGGAGTAGTTGGTAACAGAAACTATTGTTTTACCTGACCTGAGAAATAAATCAGGCCTCTTTGTCTTCTCTTCTTTCTTAAAGGGGCTTGAGAATCTAGAGGTTCTTCTGATCCCTTAGGGACTGAATGTGCGGCTTCCTTCTCCATCACGCAAACAGGGCCACTTGTAGTGCTGCCTGTAGTGAGGGCCAGGTGAGCTGTAAAGCTGTGAGGCCCAATCCACCAGCACTTTAGTAAGGACAAAATGGCCACCTGGCTTCCCAAAATGGCCACCCGCCACATGCAGCAGCCCTGGAACAGTCTCGTTGCCTCCTCAGCTCAATAGGTCCTTATTGGCCCTGAGCAACTTGCGCTTCCCGAAAAACAACTGCGAAGTGGCGAAACAACCTCTGGAGTCAGCTGTGAAGTGGGGACATAAGCAGCAGCGCGGCAACACATTTGATCTTCGGGCTGTGTGGGAGGCTCTGTAGAACGCTCCCTGTGTCTGCAGCCCCTCAACGAGGCAGCACCGAAGCCTGGACACTGCAGGAGAGCAAATCCCCGCCCTCCTGAAGCTTTGCTCAAACTGGAGCCCTGGGAGCAACAGTAAACAGTAGAAAGCAGGAAAACTCTTTTGAGCTCAACTACTCTTCCAGAGACAAAGCTCCAAGACAAGAGCTGAGTCAAAAAGATGGGGAGCAGCCAAGGCTGGTTGTTTTTATAGTGGCAGACTCAGCTCTATGACATCAGAAGGAGTCATATCCCATTCCTGGACTCTCGTCGTCGCAGCATGGATGAGAAAGCTATTCTGAAAAGCTAAGGAATCAGTTCTCAACAAATGAACCAACAAACATGTGGAAAACTCTTTAAAATATCACCGGTTACAGCAAACCTCCTTCTCATGTTGAAGAAAATCAACAACTGGCAGATGACCTGAATGTGTTTTACTGTAGGTTTGAGAGAAAACTACTGCTACCTATCTCCAAAATCCCCATCTCAGACACATCAACAACAGCCAAGCCTCGTACAACTGACCCCATCCCATTGGGCCCACCACCTCTGGTGATTACAGAAAATGAGGTGCAAGCTCTTTCACAGCTAGGAAAAGCACCAAGCCTAGACAAGATAACTCCTTCTTGCTTAAAAGCTTGCACTGACCAACTGGCCCCCATCTTCACCCACATCTTTAATAAATCACTAGAGATGTGTTATGTTCCTTCTTGCTTCAAACGCTCTACTATTATCCCAGTGCCAAAGAAACCCTTCATCAAGGAACTGAATGACTACAGACCAGTTGTTCTAACATCTGTAGTTAGGAAAACCTTTTGACAGGCTAATGCTGGCCCACCTGAAAACCATCACAGATCTGCTGTTAAACCCCTTGCAATTTGCCTACCTATCAAATAGAGCAGCATGTGATGTGTTAATATGGCTCTGTACTACATCCTACAACATCTTGAATCTCCAAAGATCTAAGCAAGGGTCTTCTTCAGCTCGGCATTCAATACCATCACTCCAGATATTCTTCTAACTAAACTAAATCAACTAGCTGTGCCTGACCACACTTGTAAGTGAATCCTAAGCTTCTTTAAGAGACAGGAAGCAGCAGGTGAAGCTAGGCAAAATCACATCAGATACCTGATGCATAGGGTCCCCCCAGGGTTGTGTGCTCTCTCCACTTCTCTCTATATACCAATGACTGCATCTCAAAAGATCCCTCTGTTAAAGTACTGAAGTTTGCAGATGATACAATAGTGATTGGTCTCATTTGAGACAACAATGAATTTGCATACAAATGGGAGGTTGAACAACTAGCCTTGTGGTGCAACCAGAACAAGCTTGAACTAAACATAATGATGGTAGATTTTAAAGGAAACCCTCCTATACTACCATCTCTTACAATATTAAACAACACAGTATCAACAGTAGAAACTTTCAAGTTTCTAGGTTCTATCATATCTCAAGACTTAAAATTGACACCTAACATCAAAAATGTCATCAAAAAAGCACAACAATTCTGTGCCAATTCAGAAAGCTCAAACTTCCCAAGGAGCTGCTGATACAGTTCTACAGAGGAATTATTGAGTCTGTCATCTGGACTTCTATAACTGTCTCATTTGGCTCTGCAACCAAACAAGACAGACACAGACTTTAACAGTTAATCAGAACTGCAGAAAAAACAATTTCTGTCTTCCATTGAGGACCTGTATGCTGCAGGAGTTAAAAAGAGGGCTGTGAAAATATCTACCGACCCTTCATATCCTAGACATAAATTGCTTCAACTTCTACCCTCAAAATGACGCTATAGGGAAGGGGTTGCCAACCTTTTGGACATCAGGGACCACCAAACTCATAATTTTAGATCCCAGGGACCACTAACTGGTTCTGTGAGCATGGCCTAATTTGGGGGTGTGGCTTGGTGGTCATGTGACTGGCTGGGCAAGGCTTGTATGTAAATATTATAAATATTTATATAAATATTGAATTTTTTATAAAAAAGAGCAACTTTTACCCAAAATCAGGCAAAGCAGGCAGGCAGATTGAGTTGCTCACAGAATCACAGATTCATTCAGAAATCCATCTATCTACCATTGGCTAGCTCAGTCTGTCACATAAAGTTTGCTTGCAAGCAAACTCATAAAATTTGCTAGCAAGCAAACTCACAAAATTAACTCACAACACACCATGTATGTAAATATTGAATTTTTTATTCAAAAAATGCAACTTTTATCCAAAATCAGGCAAAGCAGGCAGATTGAGTTGTTCACAGAATCATTCAGTGATCTATCTATCTACCATCGACTAGCTCAGTCTCTCAAATTTGCTTGCTGTGAGTCTGCACTGAATTTGCTTGCAAACAAATCTTCAATCCTAAGGGAGATTTGGCTGTGCTTAGCTAGAAAGCTAGAAATCCAACCATTTCCTGTTTCCTAGCTAATCCAAATTTCCCGGTGCAGCAGAACAGATGATGGTCGGAAAAAGGAAAAATAGCAACTTAGCAGACAAGTTTGCCGGGTAATGAGTAAGTGGACGGGGAACGTTCCTGCGGGCCATGTGAGCGGCGCAGCCTTGTGTATCTGCATAGCCTGGATTAATTACTTTGGGGTGGTACTCTGGGGGTGAGATTTCTCTGCAGCCCACCAAAATTTTCTCATGGCCCACCGGTTGGCAACCACACACTAGAACAACTAGACACAAGGACAGTTTTTCCCCCGAATGCCATCACTCTGCTAAACAACTATTTCCCACAACACTGTTAAACTATTTATTAAGACTGTATTACTATTACTCTTCTCATCCTTCCTATTACCTATCTCCTTCCACTTATGACTATAACCTTGTTGCTTGTATCTTTACAATTTATATTATTTTATTTAGTTTCCTAATATGATTTGATTGCTTATTTAGTATCCTGTGACTATCAGTAAGAGTTGTATCTTATGATTCTTGATGAATGTATTCTTTTATGAACACAGAGAGCATATGCAACAAAGACAAATTGAAATTCTTTGTGTGTCCAATCACACTTGGCCAATAAAGAATTCTATTCTATTCTAGATGCATATACCTGTGAATATAGAGACAGTATAGTAGTAGAGAACAATTCAGCTTGGAAAACGAAAACAGCGCGAAAAATTTGAAAAACTGTATAGATTTTAATAATACAGACAATTATATTTTGGTTTTGGTTGCCTTGATTTGGTATGCCTATCAATATTGTCTATCCATCACCACTTCAAGCTAGTCTATTATCTCCAGAAATAAGTTGTAAAAATATTTCCTAGATTCAGGTTTGGGGGATGGAATGTGACAAAATTCCTGAACACCAGGATTACTGAGCTATTCAATGCGTAGTCTGCCACATCTGACTTAATATATATCGCTAACTATACATGCATTAGTACATTATTTCTTTCCCAACAACCTTCCTTTAAATGACATTCTTTATGAGTGCTAAAACATACACAAAGGACAAGCAAAGTTCTAAAGTTCTTCACCTAAGGTTTGATACACAACAGAATATGAAGCCTCTTTTTAATATTTGGCCATTTATTACTTTGAAGAAGGTCTAAAATACCATTCTCTAATTCAGGGTGAGGAATTAATTTTCCCAAGGGGCCACATGAGAAACTGGGTCTGTTGTGGAGGGTAAAACCAACAGGGCTGTGAAGGTGTGTAGGCATACATGCACACACACATTTATGTAAATTGAAAAAAAAATAGTTGTCTTAAAAATAAAAGAAACTGATTATGCACACATAATGTATATTTATTTACATCTGATTTTTAATATCCAATTGACCTCATGTGGGCCAGATAAGGACAGTGAAAAGGTCAGATGAAAGGGTCAGATGTGACCTGAGAGCTGTAAAATGCCCAGATCTGCTTTAATTGCTTTCTCCACAACATTCCTCAGCAAACTGTATTCTTTTTATAACTGTTTAAAAGAGCCCATTTTGAAAGAAGGCAGATAAGCTACATCTACACTATATATTGACTTTGAGCACTATAGGAAAATCCTAGTATAAAATCCAATAAAAAAAATGGGGGGGGGGAGAACTAAATCAATAGACATTGTGTATTGCTGACAAGCTAGATTTTTTTTTGTTTGTAGTATCCACTGCATGTTAATTTTATATTTTAATGATAATTTCTTTTGAATTTACTAGTGGGAGGAAAGTAGGAAATGGCAATGTTAAAAATAAATTAGAACACTAGGTAAAATTAACAATCCTTGGCCAAATGTTAGCTTTCAATCAAATTAGTTCACTGCTGCCACTTTCCTCTCCATTTTATTTTAAAAAGAAAAGCAGGAAAATACTCCCTAATCAGTACTTAAACTTGAATAATAAAATACAAAGATACCAAATGGATGGCCTTAGTTCATCTCATTAGATTTATGTCACCCTTGGCCAGAAAAGCAGCCATTGAAATGATTTTTTTCATTCCATTTGCTTAATGTAATCATTCAACGTTCTATAGAATTCCTACAGAAGATAACTTTACAAATTGTTGTTCCAACTTTCATGCAGTTTGGCAATGTGTAAACTGTAAAAACCAACAATCATATGATAACTGTGAAAAAATAATAGAAACCCAGTCATTTGTTCACTTTAATGACTGGTTTATAAGAGAAGAAGAATGGTATGTGCAATTAACTACAATTCCAGATTTTCATTCACAGCATATACTTACTGACTACTTCTGGCTTCAAGCACTCCACTTAAGAATGGGACAAAAATTATAGTGATTAATCTAAATATAAAGCAGGAATCTAGTGCTTCAACCCAAACAAGGTACTGCCTTTGCCTCCCTCCCCCATCCTTACACTAATGTTTGTAATATAATAACTCTGGAGATAAATGGCATGTCATCTAAAAAGGCAGGAGGAAGGAGGAAGAGATTCAGTGGTGAAAATAAGTCAGATTATCCTGTGACACTGAGCAAGCCTGTTCTTTTCTTTTCCAACCTTGGGACTACTGAATCATTCAAGCAAAGTAAACAAAGTTTGTATTCTGAAGAAGTTGCATATGACCAAGGGGAACAAATATACACAAAATAAGCAGAATCAGTTATGATCTGAAGGAACAAGTTGTCAAATTGTGACTATTTGATTCATAGAAGACAGAGCAACTTTTTCAGAAATATAATTTCCACAAATATACATTTCCACATCCATCTAAAACTTTATACATGTACTTACAGGTATGGCACATAGAAAACAGTGACTTCCAAAAGAAAAAAGAAAAGAAAACACAGTCTTGACTTAGTTGTACCATAATTTTAATATCTAAACAGAACCTTCTGTTAAGCCTGCTATATAATTACTTAAGAGGAAGTGAGTTGCTAACTAACCACCTGTTCAGAATATTTAAAAGATGAAAATCAGGCTCTCCAACCAATTTTTATCTCTTGAATATAAGCTCTCCACCTGCCTTCTCCTTTCTGGGAAAAACAAACATGATTTCAGAACCTCCCTAGCCAGCCAGGTTCAGTACACAACACTCATCCTCTAAGTTCCTAGTGTTTAATTCAGAATCTTCCTCCCTCTGTAATTTAGAAACAGAAATCCCTTTAAATTATAGAACCAAATGCCACTACTGAATTATCATCACCAGCTGTCTGATGAGTAAGAATGGAAGCTCTCAATGGAAGCTTTCAGAATATTCTGAAATGTATGGAACTGGAGAAGGGAAGGGGGCTGTCTCATTATTGTTACTTCACAGCCTCATTACTCCATCAACTGGGTTCCATGCCCTACACGTTTACCTTACAGAGTCTCCCTTGGAACATAGAGGGAATCTATTCTATTAGAATATCTTGATTAAGATTTAGAAGTCATATACAAAAATTACTGAGACATATAACTCAATACAACTAATGTTCTACCTGTAAAATAATCTTGCAAAAGGGCAAGCAATAATTACCTGAATGCTTTTTCTAAAGAAAGCAGCATGACAATGTTATAAAACTCCTTTCTTGTATCAATTTCTTACAGGATTTCAGATATCTTGAGTTTTGATACAGTAAATGCAGGAAATATGAAATTACACCCACAGAAGTGCTATTACTTAAATACAGCTATAAGAATTGTTACTATCCATCAAGCCAAGACCCTCAACACAGACTGACTTAAGATCCTACATAGGGATGTTGTGGGAGGAGGTAAATAATATGGATCAAGGAATATTTGATATATAGAGGTCAGAAGACAATACAATTAAGTTTTATAACTCTCTAGTTGATAAAGATTTCAAAGAGCCAGATGGAATCAGAACAGGGGAATGTCAACTTGAGTTTTGATTTTTATGTGTGTGAGTGTTTCTATGTTTGTTTATTTATTTATTTATGTATACGGATACATATGGAGTGTACATACACATGGAGTGTATGTGTCATCCTCAATTAGTCTTCAAGAACCTCTCATAAGCCTATAGATATCTCCAACTTCTGCTTATTATATAAACTCTGCCCTCTCATCCACGTGTCATCCTTTTGCCACTGATATATCATTTGATTCTTTTATCTTTACGTTTGGCCTCGCCTAGCATTTCTACACTCTAGACATCAGATCATTCTTTACCTTCTCATGCATTTTTATTATGTACAAAAGTTACTGTTGTATCCAGAGGTTCTGACCAGTTCTGGAGAACCAGTAGCAGAAATTTTGAGTAGTTCTGGCAAATGCCATCTCTGACTGGATATTTTACAGTATCCTTCCCCTGCCAGGCCTACCAAGCCACGCCTACAGAACCGGTAGTAAAAAAAAATGTGAATTCCACCACTGGTTATAACCTATAAAAATTAATTGCTCATCAGTTCAAAACCAGATGAACTATGAAGGAGATAAAGACAAAGTGGAAATTAGCTGACACTAGAATAACAAGAGAGGCTACTAGAATAGAATAGAGCTGGAAGGGACCTTGGAGGACTTCTAGTCCAGCCCCCTGCTCATGCAGGAAAACTTTTACCATCTCGGACAAGTGACTGTCCAGTTTCTTCTTAAAAACCTTCAGTGATGGAGCACCCACGATTTCTGGAGGCATGTTCCACTGATTAATTGTCCTCACTGTAGGAAGTTTCTCCTTAATTCTAGGTTGCTTTTCTGATTAGTTTCCAACCATTGTTTCTTGTTCTGCCCTCTGGTGCTTTGGAGAATAATCTAACCCCCTCTTCTTTGGGGTAGCCCCTCAAATATTGTGTCATCCCTAATCCTTCTTTTCTTTAGACTAGTCAGACCCAAAACCTGTAGCCATTCTTCATATGGTTTAGTCTGCAGGCCTTTGATCATCTTAGTTGGTCTTCTCTGAACTTTTTCCAAAGTCTCAACATTTTTTTTGTAGTATGGTGACCAGAATTGGTTGCAGTATTCCAGGTGTGGTCTTACTAGGGTTTTGTAAAGTGGCACTAATACTTCATATGAGCTTGATTTCATGCCTCTGTATATACAACCCAGAATTGTATTAGCTTTTTTGGCTGCTGCTATATATTGCTGGCTTATATTCAAATGATCATCCACTAGGACAGGGGTCGCCAACCTTTTGGACCTCAGGGACCACCAAACTCATAATTTTAAATCCCAGGGACCACTAACTGGTTCTGGGGGCATGGCCTAATTTGTGGGTGTGGCTTGGTGGTCATGTGACTGGCTGGGCATGGTTTGTATGTAAATATTATAAATATTTATATAAATATTGATTTTTTTATTTTAAAAATAGCAACTTTTACCCAAAATCAGGCAAAGCAGGTAGGCATATTGAGTTGCTCACAGAATCACAGATTCATTCAAAGATCTATCTACCATTGGCTAGCTCAGTCTGTCACATAAAATTTGCTTGCAAGCAAATTCATAAAATTAACTCACAACACACCATATATGTAAATATTGATTTTTTTATTTAAACAAGAGCAACTTTTACCCAAAATCAGGCAAAGCAGGCAGGCAGATTGAGTTGCTCATAGAATCATTCAGTAATCTATCTACCTGCCATCGGTTCAATTTGCTTGCTGTGTGTCTGCACTGAATAATAGAACCTTCAGTCCTAAGGGAGGTTTGGCTGTGCTTAAAAGCAGAGCCAAAGATCTAACGACTAGCTAGAAAGCAACAAATCCAACCATTTCCTGCTTCCTAGCTAATCTAAATCTCCCAGCACAGCAGAACAGATGATGGTCGGAAAAAGGAAAAATAGCAATTTTAGCAGGCAAGTTTGCCGGGTAAGGAATGAGTGGGCGGGGAGGGTTCCCGCGAGCCATGTGGGCTGTGCAGCCTTGTGTTTCTGTGCAGCCTGGATTCATTGCTTTGGGGGGGGAGTGCTCTGGGGGTGAGATTTTTCTGCAGATCACCAAAATTTTCTCACGGTCCACCAGTGGGCCGCAGCCCACTGGTTGGCAACCACTGCACTAGGACTCCAAGATTCCCTCTCACACATAGGGTTATTCATCCAAATAGTATGCAAAGTTTTTACAGTGTACAGTGTCCTCCACCATCTGAATAATGCAAGGAGACCTGAAGGACCACTGTGGTTTCATTCATAGGGGTGTGAATAAAGATCTTCGTGGAAGGTAAAATTCTGTTTTCCCAAAAATATTCTTCCTTATAAGACATTTGGTTGTTTTTTTCTTTTAAATACAAGGCATTGTTAAGGGTGCTAGTAAAGTTATTAATAGCCAAAATATAGTAAAATTGTGTTCTTGATATTAGCATATCAACTCACCAATTTATCTCCAAATATTGATAACTAAGGCTCTGAAAGGGAAGTATTCAGTTTTTTCACTGGATGAAGTGGCATGTACTCATCAATAAACATCTGACCATACAGATCATTGCCCAAATGCCAAGGATAGCATTTTCCTTAAGACGTAATCAAAAACAACCATTTATGATGCCTTTTTCCAATAACAATGACAAAATAGCTATATTCCTGTGAATTCCATAAAGATTTTTGTATATGGGTTGGTAGATCAAGTTTTTTGAAATATAACGTTAATAGAATCAAAGTAGTCACACATGCAGTAATGATATCTAATGTTTTGTGGTATGCTTTCCTCCTTCACATCTGCCATTTACTGAAAGGAAGCATTAGGCTGGATGAGATTCTGTGCCATTGCATAAGCGAAAATCTCCTACAGTGTGCAGGGACAAACTCAACTTATTTTTTTCTCTCTTATGAACACTATTTACAGGGGCATCATATTTGGCCTAAATAAATAACTACATAACATGTAATATAGTAGAAAAAGAACCTGGATCTTGTAAGTAGCACATAGTTAGTTACTCATTCCTGTCAGTCCCTAAGGGTGGGACTTCTCTGTGTTTGAAGTAGAACATAAGTAGCTAATGAATCAAGCAGGGACAATAATATCTCTTTTAAAAACAGGTCAATGATGTCAGAATTCTCCACAATTTAAAAAAAAAGGATTGTGGGGATAGAACAGCTTATTAGATACCTAACCAGATCTTACTTTAAAAGAAAGACAATCTTGCAAGGAAACATCTGATATATCTGGTACACTCAATGATGAGTATAATAAAATATCAGTGCAAGACAACATAATTTTGTATGCAGTTTAATTTATGTTATGTATGCCCTGCTTTTAATTCAAGAATACAAAGTGCTCTTATTAACTGAAAAATAGTTAGCATAGATGATTACACAGCAAAACAATTTGAAGTCTAAAGAAAAGACCAATTCTCAGCTTGTTTGTGTTATGCATGTTCCACAGACCCCAAATGCCCTTGCTGCAAGCAGCTGGCCTTTAAGGAGCCTAGGAAAAGCTTTTTTTCTTCAGGATATCTAACAACAGTTGTCTCCACAATGATCCCTCTACCCAATGCTTGGTTGCTATATGTGTTTCTTGGCTCATTCATCTGTCCCTGATAACCAACACTCAGCTCTTTCACTGGATCAATTGCTTATTTCTATCTTGTATTCTTTTCATTAAGCCTTCTCATTGCCTATTTTGCACATAATTGAGAATATACATGATGTATCAGGAAGCCACCTCTCCATCTATATTTCCAGCAATTGTGCAGTTTTCCAAAAACACTTGCCTTTTAAGTGAGTTTTGCTTTCTTTGTAATAAACTTGATCCTAGGGGCTCTGCAATTCTACATTTTTAAAGAATCAATGAACAGTCAGCATAAGCATCACAGAAATTAAGACTGCATTACATTAGATTCCTTACATTAAATATTAATTAGAAACAGATACATTCAAGCTACTTCATTTTCTCCTCATTACAACTTTGTAGAATATATTATGCCAGTCATTTTCTGATTCTGGACTGATGCTGGAAACAAAAAAGTTCTGTATTAAATTAGATGGGAGTATAATTTCAATCTAAAAAGTGCTTAATTGGGAGACCAAAGTAGTCTTGCATAGAGACAGTTCTCTGAAAGATATCCATGGGATTTGTAGATTAGAAGTACAGTGAGGTAAAAAGCAATGATCCATTGCCCCTTACTGCTACCCTGAATTGTAAGTTCTAAAATAGTCACAGTATAATTGCTGCATAATTTATTTGGATCCCTAGGAAAGAAAACTCCGAGAAGCTGGGTCCTTGAATAAAGATAACAGTGAAAAGCACCTGCTCTTGAAACTTCAGGCATTAAATCTGAGCGGAATAAAACGAGGAAGTACCTGCAGGTGTGTAATCTAACCTGAAAACTGAATTCCCAGAATGCAAGCGGAAAGTGAACCAATGAACAGCTAGAAAAGCCAATGAGCAGACTCAGCTATTGAGGAGGAATCATGTTTTTGGGAGCGTCTTTTACAGAACCATCGACTCCTCCAAAGTAACTTCATCCCATCTCCGGACTTACCCTCGGAGGAACAAGCCTCAGAAGCCATTTGTACCGCAACGAAAACAGTTTAACACCACCCCCGCTCCCGAAAAGAACTTCAAACTGCGCAAATATGCAAAGGCGGAGCTCAGTAGGAAAGACAACCGGAGCCGATCTAGACAGCAGGAACCGGCGTTTTTTTTCCCCGAGGGTGTTCTGCGGTGGAAGCCGAAGCCCCAGACTCCATTCCCTTCTTACACTGGGCGTCGGGATCCGGGTATAGAGTATAATAACACCGCAAAGATACATCCAAATGCGACCCGAGAACGACTAAAGGAAGAGCGACCTAAACTGCTCCACAGCATCAGAGCGGAGGAAGTTCCGAAAGACTAATGGAGCCGAGATTCAAATCGTCTAAAGGCCCGTTTCCTCTCCTGGCCAATTCTAGTCCTCCCCGTTCTTTGAACGCGCCCCAGGGACTGCTAAACACTCTATGCCCGGGCCCATCACATGGCGCCCCTTCGACCAGCCGGCCCCTACCTTGGCCTCGAAGCCGATGCCATGCTGGAAGGCGTCGTCGTTATGCAGAGGGATGCGCAGGTCGTGTCTATCGTCCACTAGGTTGTATCGAGACCTGACCGAGGGAGAGGCTCCCACGGGCATGGCGAGGGAAAGCGAGCGGTTCCCCGGGCAAGCTGCGTAGAACCTGGCGAGCCGCGCGCCAAGCTGGCGAGGGACTGAAGGGCACGGCGGCCGTGGCGGTGGCAGCACTAGCCTCCTCCGCCCTATCCCGAAGAGGGGCGGAACCTGGTTGGAGGCGGGATCTGGGCTTTCTCCCGGTGGTGCCCCAAGGACAGCGGGACCCCCCGGGAAGAAAAGATACCGCATTCCCGGGGCATGCGCAAGCCGGGCGAAGGGGAAAAGCGGGCACCCGATAGTCTGGTGGCGGGGTCTTTCTCCTCCTTCCGATTAATCCAATGGCGAAGCAGGCGGGGTCGGGACTGGAGGGGCGTTTGGTCGCCACTCTCGGTGAATAGCAGTCTACACGCCGAAAAAGTGAGGCCCTGAGGTTTGCTGTTCGCTGCAGGGAACTATTGGGCAATGAAAGTCGCCCTGTTTAGAAGCATCTTTGTGGAAAGGGAGAGGTGAAAAAAGGAAAAGTGGAAGAAGATCGGTCCGAGCTATTCTTTTTTCAGCGTATTTATGTAGTATTGGTCACAGTGGGAAGATAACTCTTCAAACTCGCTAGAGCGCCACAAATAGAAAAGGACATCGGCGTTCCCAGAGAAATTAAGGGAAGGAGGCAATGCTATTTTACAGTTAAGTCTCTTCTGGCAGCATGTTCGATACTACTTTCCCAGGAGCCGTCTTCCATTCTTGCGGCTGGCCATTTTAGCAGTTGCACTACCCACAGACATGGGCGGCAGGACGGAGAAGGCTGCACATACTAACGTGTTTAGTTTTAGAGGAAACTTAGATCTGTTACTTTTAATTTAACTCGAAAACACTTTGCTCAGACAGCACATCCAGGCCGCAGTGTTAAAATCTTCAGTCTCTGAGCCTGTAGAAAAGTGTGCTGGCCACATTTCAGTCACAATTCACTCTTTTGACAGACAGACAGAAGAGTGTTCACAATGGAGTGATTACTTAAGATCCACTCTCCACCCCATGTATTATATGGAATGGCAGCTTCCCCCATTTCCCTCAAGGCTAGATGGGCAGTTTTTGGCGAGAATGGGGGTGGAGTGTCTGGAAGCTAAGGAGAAGTTTCCTTCCAACCTCCCTTCTCCTGACACTTAGAATACAGAATAATAGAGTTGAGAAGGACCTTGGAGGTCTTGTAGTCCAACTTCCTTCTCAAATAGGAGACCCTATATTTCTATGATTCTTCATGGGAAAGGAGAACTGGTGTCCAGAAACATTGGTGGCTTGTAAGCACACTGTCAACCATCTGACTAACAGACCCAATAAAAGCAGGCATTTTTTAAAGGAACTTTAAAATCCCAAAAACAAAACTTTATTGAGTACATCATTTCAGCACTGAAGAAAGCAAAACCAATTCTAAATTTTCCCATGCAATCCTGCAGAATTAAAAATGAGTTTTGGTTCCTGTTGGAGTTTCCTTGGCGACGGACCAAAATCTACGATCGTGCGTGGTTTTGATCCGTGCTCACCACCAGAGCACCCCGAGCCGGCTGGTTTCGGGGCTAAGCCACCATGTAGAGGTGGTGAAGAGGGGGGAGAGCGCCAGCAGGGTTGAGGAGAGCTGCATCTCTTTTCCTCAGCTGGCCATTACTCCCTTTCCACAAGGCGGTAGTAGCAGTGGTCAGAAATGTCCACCTCAAAGTAGAACTCGATCAGAAAAGAATGTGCAGGAGGAAGATAAGAAGAGAAACTTTTGGTTGACTGGGTTGAACTGGAAAAGCAATAACGTAAGGTATCCTGGAATTTGAACTATAAAAAATAACATTGTTCCCAAAGAAGATTTTGAAGCAGCAAAGGAGACAGGGAAGGGAAAGGATTTGGCTTTTTTTCCTTTCCCTTCCTTATACTGACAGCTAAGAGATTTAAATAGGAAATTGACAAAAATCCACTTTGACATCAATAGGCATTTAAGCTGAAAATAAAATGTCAAAGTGATAATAAAGATAATAAAGAAAGGAGAAAAAAAGGAAAGAATAAGAATAAAGAATAAAAGGGCAGGATCTGGAAAAATGGAGGAGACTGACGGGAACTAAAAGGTACTTACAGTGAAACTTTAACAAGATTCCTAAAGATACATTCTAACTGAAACTTTGTAACAAAATAACAACCCCAGGAAGAGAAAGTGGAAAAAAGAAGCAAGAAGAAACAGCTTTGGATTACTTGGTGATTTTTGGATTTTTGGCTATTGGATTTAAATGACTAAAATCAATCGGGTGGTTGCTTAAAAGTGTTTAAAATGGCAACATTCTTGGAAGAACTGAAAATGGAACTTAAAAAACAGAAAGAAGATGCACAAGAAGGAAGAGGTTCTTTTGGCTTCGTATTTTAATTTTTAGAAATGGAGATTTGGAACTATGAGAAACAACACAAAACACTTGTAGAACAAGAAGATCAGGACAAAGAAGAAACCATCTTTAATGATCAAGTAATTTTATGTGGGGAAGAAAAGGGAAAGTAGGGAAAGAAAGTGGAAAGTTTAAGATTTGAAAAAACAGCCAAAAAAAAAAAAGAATAGTTTGAAAAATAATTACAATACTAAGAAGCAACAGAAGAGAGGATTACAGAAAAGATAACTAGAAGTAGAGAGACAAGGGAGCAAAAAGGGGAGGGAGAAGAAGAGGGGGAAGAAGGAAAGGAAAAGAAGTTATAAAAGACAGAAACAAGATATAGAGAAACGGAATATGTATAAGGATTGAAAGTATAAGCCTATTTAGAGATAATGGGTGAAAATGTAATTGAAAAAGGGATTCTGCAAAGGTACATAAGATAGTATTGTTATATTAGAAATAGAAATAATTTTAGAAAATATGAGAAAATGTATGATTAAAATGATGGATAAAATACTTATCATAACGCAATGGAATGTTTAAATAATGGAATAAAGAGAACAAGAGAATGAAATTAGGAAAGGATGGGAACATTTTACTTATTATTAATGATTTATAAAAATATAAGTGAAGAGAAATAAAAGAATTATGGAAAGTTTATAAGTGTTCCCAAGGAAGTATGATATTCAGTTGAAAATGTTAAAGAAGTTAAGATTGTAACTAATATTAATGATAGAATTGAATTGGAAGGGAATGAGTGAATATATATATAATTTTTTAATTTTTTCTTAAAAAACATAATGTGTATTTTAAGAATGTACCAAGCAGAACTCGATTGGAAGTTATGTACTATATTGAATGTTATAACACTAAAGGCAAAAACTGAAGTATAAATAAGAGTTGAATGGATAAAATTAAAAGATATAAAGGTGTCATACTCCAATTAGTAATTACAGGGGAAAATTTGTTTAATGAGAAAAGATATGAAATTGAAACAGGACAGACAAAAGTATAAATATAATGAGTAGAAAGACATTGAAATTTAGAAAAAGATATATAATTGAATTTAGATATGAGATAATTAAAAATAAAGTTGAGAAAACTTGAGGGGAAAAATTATGGAGAAAATGTTAAAATAGTAATAAGATATGGAATAGAACACAAAGATGAATATGATATTGAGTTTGATATGTGTCTGTATGGAGAAGTGATAACCCGGGATCATGCTATTCTCAAAAAAAGATGTTTTATTTGTATTGTTTTGTGAAAACCCAAATAAAATTTATATTAAAAAAATGAGTTTCATCCCTCCCTCCCATGGAACATTGTCCAATTAGAAATCAGCCTTTTGTTTTGATAACAATCCACATCTTGGCAGATACCTACAGAAGTTGTCCTTGGCTCTCCCAGTTGAAGATTGTAGCCTACACATTACATCTTACTCTTCCCTCCCCCCAGTTCTTTGACAAGTTGAAAAGCAGTATTAGTCACAGGAAGCTTAAATGTTTTTCAGTCTTGACATGCAGGCCCTCCTGAGAAAAAGAGATACATGAAAAACATTAAACACATATTAACATCACATTTTCATTCTCTTCCCCCTTGACATGCTTCCCTGGTTTCTGAGAATTGAATTTGCTCATTAATCGATCTGCCTTAACATTGTGGGCTTTGACCCATCTGCCTCAGGTACTAGATATCAGATTCTACTGCATTAGGTACTGCAAATTTCCCTTGAAATATCTAGAATCTTAAGATCCTTTTTATTTCATAGTTATTCTGCCCCCACTATGATTGGGCCTGGGATTTCTTTTCCCATCAGTCTCAACTGAAACCCCTGAGCAGGTTTTAACAAACTGTAATGGAACACCAAGTGTACTTTTCCTAGTATTTTGGGTAGCTGTAACTCCACTGTAACTGGATTGATGATTTTCACAATAGGAAAAGGACCTTGGGACCTAACTTTCTACATAGTTGCCTTAACAGCAGGTACTTTGTGGATAAATACACTCCTCCCCCACAACTCTTTTTGTGGACCTCTTTTTATCAGCTTGTTGCTTCCTTCTCTTGCTTTCGCTAGGGCTTTCCTCACACTTCCCCAAGCCCCCTTTAGGGAGTCTAACCACTCCATAAGAGTTATTGAGAAGGGAGGCTCCTTTAGATATATTCTGACATAGGCATGAATTCCATTCCTGTGGTTACTTTCAATATGCTATCTCTGCAAATGATAAAAGCTAAGCCCAGTTGGATTGTTGATAGTTAACATAACAATGCTCTACCACTGCATTAGCTTGTTCTATGGCCCTATTGTAACTTGGATGGAACCCAGAGTTAAGACCCTGGGAGGACCCTATCAGTTTTACAAATTCACACCAAAACTTTGTTGTGAACTACACTTCTCAATCAAAGATGATGCTCCTGGGCACTCCGTGCAGTTGATAGATGTGTTGCATGAACATCTTGATCAGTCTCTGGGCTGATGGGAGTTTGGGACACATCACAAAGTGAGCCTGCTTGGAAAATAGATCCATGACAGTCCAAATTAAAGTGTTCCCCCCATTTTCTGATAGTTCCACTATAAAATCCATAGCTATTCCTTCCCAAAGTCTGGTTGGGTCTGCCACCTGCTGTAGTTGTCCAGCTGTCATTGCATAGAAGTGCACATGGGCCAATTTTCCATATAGCGCTCTGTCCTTTTTCATCTGCCACCAAAATTGCCTTCTGGCCAAGTGTAGAGTCATTAGAAAACTGAAGTGGCCACTTGCTTGGCATCATGATTTTGCTGCAAGACTTGCATTTGCAAGCTGTCAGAAACGTACAATTTGCCTCCTTTCCAAGGTAGTTCCCCTCTAATTGTCATCTCTCCCTGATGGGTCTTAAACCATGCATCTTTTTTGAAACACTTCTTTCAACTGTTGCTCTAGATGTCACCAAGCTTCAGTGGGGTCCCTTGCATCTGCCATCTCACACAGACTTGCTGCTTGGAGGGTATAATAGAATTAACTATCTCTTCCTGGGTGCTCTTGTATTGGGGCATCTGGGAGAGTGTGTCTGCTAAGTTCTTTCTTCCCAGAATTTGACTTCACTGTGAAGTCAAATTGTTGAAATATTGGGTGCATCGTATTTGCTTTGGGGAGACTTTATGGGGGTCCCCAGAGACTCCAAGTTTTCGTGATCTGTCTACAGTTCAAAGGGGACCTTGCTGCCTTCTAGGAACTGCCTCCATATTAGCAGGGCCTAACAAACTATCAACTCTGAATCAAACCTGACTGAAACCATCTTTTGCTGCTTCATAGTTGCTACACACTGTAAGGGGGAGTGGGGAGAGATAGACTGTCTGCAGACACAACAACGAGCCTTCCCATGGGAACCAAGGTCATCCCAGCAGGTGTCAGTTGAAGGAAGAGGAGAGTAACCGAGGAACCTGCCAACTGCTTTAATTGGACAATGTGACCTGGGACAATTGAGGAGAGAAACAGTTACCTTTTTAACTATGCTATTAGCGCAGGAAACTTCAGAGTTGATTTTCACTAGCAGTGCCAATATGTATCCAATAACATGTTCTTTGAGGGACCTGTCTGCCTTACAGTTCTAATTTATTTGATGTGTTACTTGGAATGTTGATATTAAGTCAACTCTCCTAACTTTCTACTCTCCAGGGTCCTGAGCCCCAGCTGCTCACTCGACCTCATCAGGGGAGCAGGGAAGACTTGGAAGAGCGAAAGATAAAGAGGGGGAAATGGCCACAAACCTCAGTGTGGGTCCAGCCAAAACCTGCAAATAGCTGGGCCACTGGGGGTTGTCCCATTAGCGGCAGCATGACCAGAGGCTTGGAAGGAGTCCCAGCAATTGTGGACCTGTACTGAGCCAAGGAGGACCTCAGGCACCCCATCACAAGCCAGATGTTTGGGGTAGAGTTCCCATTGATGTCCACTTGGGATTTTGTAGCCTCCTCTCTGGCCAGCACTTCCTCCTCCCATGAAAGCTACTTTTGACAGGGATCCAGAGATGCTCGCATTCTTCCTGAACCAGGTGAGGGCCCACCAAGATGACCATGTGTCAGCCTGCCCAAATAACAAAGTGATGGTTCACACAGTGACCGCTAATCTAGAGGGGGAGGTGTTGGAGTGGGTGACCCAGCTCCATGATGAGGATGCACCAAAGATGGGGAATATTGACACCTTCCTGAAAGAATTAAGGGAGTATATTGACAAGAACTTGACCAGAGGGTTTATACAACTGGCAAAATCATACGTGATAGCACCAGTACTGTTCAAAGAAAAAAAAGATGGGACAATGAGATTATGCATCGATTTTAGAGGGATCAACAGCTTCTGCATGGAAAACATATACTCACTCCCCTTAATGAAAGACATACTGGCCCACCTGGCAAAGAGGAAAATCTTTACCAAGCTAGATCTGTGCAAGGCATATTACCAAGTAAGAATTAAAAGGGGGACGAGTTCAAAACAGCTTTCAACTGCCCACTAGAAAGCTTCCAATTTAAAGTAATGCCTTCCAGCCTCGAAGGGGCCTCTGCAGTGTTCATACAATTGATCATTGATGTGCTTCATGAGCACCTATATAAAGAGGTCTTTGGGTACATGGATGACATCCTCATCTTCACTGAGACAATGGAGGAGCATGTTAAATTGGTTTGCCAAATTCTTAAAAAACTTCTAGCAGCAAACCTATATGCCAAGCTATTCAAATGTGAATTCCACAAGACCTGCCTGGACTATTTAGGCTATTAGATGTCCAGTGAAGGGGTTGAAATGGACCTAGGAAAAGTCAGAGCTTTCTTGGAATGGCAACTCCCTCAGACCCGCAAACAACTCCAGAGCTTCCTGGAGAAGCAAACTTCTACCAGCAATTTATTCCCTCCTTTGCAGAAATAGCCCTCCTAATCATTGAGCTACTGAAAATGGGAGGGGGGAGTAAAACCCTGACCAAGTCAACCTCTAAACTGGACTCTAAAATGCCAAGAGGACTTCAAGACACTCAAAAGACTCTGCCAAAGAACTGGTCCTCAAACACCCTGACCCAAAGGACCCTGTTGTCATCCAATCAGACGCCAGCAACATGGGCAATGGCTGCAGTCCTTCAGAAAAACCTGAAGGGGAATCTGCAGCCATTCACATCCACCTCCCGAAAGCTTACTGAGGTCGAAAGGAGGTGGGCAGTGTGGGAGAAAGAAGCCTACGCAGTTCGCTGGGCTCTACTAATGTGGTGCCACTTCCTGGAAGCAAGTAAATTACCTTTTGGGGTATGGACCGATCACAAAAACCTGGAGATGCTTAGGACCCTGTGGAAACTTTCACCCAAGCAAGTTCAGTGGGCACAATGCTTCAATCATTTTAACTTCATTCTGAATTACATCCTGGGGAAAAAAATCTCTTAGCAGACACTCTGTCACAAATGCCACATGCAACAGCAAGCGCAAGGAGGTAATCCATGCCATGATTCCTTTCCCCCCAGAGAGCAATTCAAGCCATGATCAGACAACAAATGTGAAAGCAACGAACCACAGGGGGTGGGGGGAGACCTGACCGAGAAGGTAAAAATTGAACTGCTATCCAATCCTTAGTACACAGACAACAAACAGCTACTAATCTCCAGGGAGGGACTAGCCTGAAAAGGGTCTAAACTATATGTCTCTAGTGCCCTTCATCTTCAAATGCTCTAAAGGAGTCACAATGCAAAGCAAGCAGGACACTTTGGATTCCTAAAAACCCTACACTTGGCAAGGAGGCAATTTTAGTGACCAGGGATGACGAAAAACATTGAGAGCTATGTCAAAAGTTGTGCAGTTTGTGCTACTATGAAGAAGCAGCCAGGAAAGCCTCTTGGACTCTTCCAACAAGTGGCCAACCCATCCTGTGCATCGGAAGGAATTGCCATAGATTTCATAGTGGAGCTCCAAGAAAATGGGGTAAACCCTGTCATCTGGACAGCGATCGACCTCTAAGCAAGCTCATTTCATAGCCTGCCCCGGTCTCCCATCAGCCCATAAGTTAGCTAAGTTATTCATAAAACACATCTACAGGCTTGCATGGAGTCCTGAAGACAATCATCTCAGATCAAAGAGATCAATTTGCAGCTAAGTTCTGGAAGGAATTCATTAAGTTAATTGGGTCCTCCCAAGGACTTAGCTCAGTTTTCATCCGAGCGTGAATGGGGCAGTAGAACAAACTAATGCAATGATAGAACAATATTTGAGGTGCTATGTCAACTACCAACAAACCAATTGGGCAGACTTGCTGCCCTTCACAGAGGTAGTGTACAATAATGCTGTACATAGTAGCACTGGTCACACCCCACTCCAAATAACCACATGAATGGAGTTTGTCCCCACACCTAAGCTTCCGCCAGAGCAACCCTCCTCTATGATCCTTACTGAATGGTTGGAGTCACTAAGGAAAGTGTGGGAAATGTGAAGTGTCTCAGCAAGGCTCAAAAACCCACAAAGCCCAAGAAAACAAACACAAATCCCCACAAGCACCATTCTGAATCGAGGACAAAGTTTACCTTTCCACCAAATACTTGAAGCTAAAGCTGCCTTGCAGAAAGCTAGGGCCAAAATTTCTAGGGCCTTCCCCTAACATAAGAAACCAATTGTAGTGCAAGGAGAAACCCATTATAAAGTAAAAAAGATTTTAGACACCAGATTGTATAAGGGAAAACTACAATATCTAGTATAATGAAAGGGATATTTGCTTTCAGAAGCCACCTGGGAGAAAAGTGAAGGTGTGAAAGTAGATTGGTTAACAAAAAAAATCCATGACACCCTTAGAAGCTAAAAGAATCTCTTGGGGACTGGAGGGGTGGTTGAGGGTAAACTAATTTTTCCTATACTTACAGTTTCCAGGAACTTCTATTGATTTAAAGGGGGAAGGTCCGACGGTCAACTCTGAATCGAACCTGACTGACACCATCTTTTGCTGCTTCAAAATTGCTTCATAGTTGCCATACACTCTAAGGGAGGGGGGAAGAGATAGACCATCTGCACAACAAGGAGCTTTCCCATGGGAACCAAGGTCATCCCAACAGGTGGCAGTTGAAGGAGGAGGGGAGTGACTGAGGAACCTGCTGACTGCTTTAATTGGACAATGTGACCTGAGACAATTGGGGAGGGAAGCAGTTGCTCTTTTTAACTGTGCTGTTAGCACTGGAAAGTTCAGAGTTGGCTTTCACTAGCAGTGCCAATATGATGTATCTAATAAATATATTCTTTGAAGGACCTGCCTGCCTCAGAGTTCTGATTTCTTTGGATGTATTACTCAGAACATTGACAAAAACTACAAAAGCCTCTTTCTCCCATACTGCCCAGCATCTCTCTCATTTAGTTTGTGGGATGTGTAGGAAGAGGATTGCGATTTTTCCACTGCATTCTTCTGGAGTAGGCCCCACTGTCAAATCACTAGCATCCGCCTGTATTACAAATGGTTCATCTGGGTTTGGGTGTTTGAGGACTGGCTCAGCTACAAAAAGCCATTTGAGCTTCTTGAATGCTGCCTGGCATTCCATAGTCCAGTTTAGTGGCTAGCTGGGCTTGGGCTTCACTCCACTTCCCCCAGTCATGAGCAACTCTGATTTCCAAGCTGATCTGAACAAATGAGGGAATAAACCCATAAGAAACTGCATTGGCTTTCTGATTCAGGGGGCTTGCCACTCCAAAATAACTTTCGCTTTCCTGGATCCATCTCTATTCTCTTACATGACACCCGGTACCCTAATTAGTCCAGATTGGTTTTATGAAACTCGCATTTTGACAGTTTGGCATACAGCTTATCATCCAGGAGTTTCCTAAGCACCTGGCACAATGGTTTCACATGCTCTTCCATCTCTCAGAGTAAATTAAGATGTCATCTAGATACACAAGGACCCCTGTGGGATTAATTGTTCTAATTAATGATGCTCAATGTACGCGCAACCTGACCTTGGCTGATGGAACAGGGAGTTTGCTTCATGTAGAGCCAGGAATGTGGTCTTATCTGTAACTAAGAAGTAACGGAATGAACTGATTTTAATGAACTGACTTTGTGTTATTATTGCTTGGCTGAGAATTCTGTAACCTTGCTTTTTCTAAATAAAAGAGTGCTTTGGACTTCGGTTCGGGGCATTTCATTTCGAGGAAAACCCTGTTTCCATGTCTCATGATTTGCCGGGTTAACCATTTAATTGCCTCAAGTGGTGACCTCCGACGTGATTCTTAAAGGATACGTCCGCTTTGTCCCCATCCTTCGCCAGGCATTGGCTTAAGCGCTTTCATCAGGTACACGGCTGGACCGCGTCTGATTCATCGTAAGTATGGGGAATGATCTATCTCAGGCTCAAGAAGAGCACGTCAGGGAATTGAAAGAGATAGTTAAGCGAAATTACTTTCAGTTTAACTCAGCTGGGAAAGCTCGGCAAGTTAAGGGAAAAGAGATCAAAGAACTTTTGAAATATGTATGGGAACATATGTCAAATTACCCTTTGTCAGGCAGCACAAAAGTGTCTACATGGAGGAAGATAGGCGAGGATTTGCATAATGCGCCTCGCGCCCCTGCACCCATACTCTGTACATGGCGTTCTTTGATTGAGGCACTGCAAATTCAAAATAATCCTTTGTTACAACCCCCTCCTGATCCTGTCATTTACCCACCTCCCTATCAACCGGTTCTTGTTCAGCCAGCTGATACCACAGCAGTTCGTAATCATGGGCTGCTGCTCCCTCCTTCTGCCCCTGCTCTTAGCGAGCTTTCGCTAGCCCCTCGTGGAGTGAAAAATGCGGTGGATGCTGGATTTGAAAAGGCAATGGAGAATGGGGAGCTGTCTCCGGAGGAATTGATCAACCTTCCGGTCTCAGCTTTTCCTGTTGTTGTAGAAATGGATGGAGTAGGGAATCAGGAACGTGTTTGGCGTCCTTTAGAATTAAGAACTCTCAGGGAAATTACCACAGCAGTAAAAGATTATGGGTTAAAAAGTAAATATACAACTGCTTTGCTGGAAGCTTTGGCATTTGGTCGAATGATGATACCGGAGGATTGGAAAGCTTTAGCCAGAATGATTTTGTCCTCTGGCCAATATATTGTTTGGGATTTTCAATATAGGCAGCAGGCATTAGCCAGAGGGACAGGACAAGTTACACCCGATCAGTTATATGGTGCAGGTCAATTCAATACGGTTGAGTCACAACGAGATAATCTGGCAGATAATATTTTCCCTATGATTAACCTTTGTGTGTTGGCTGCGTTTACTAAAGTAGATGAGGCTGGAGGTAGTTCCATTCGCAGTTTTGTTACCATCAAGCAGGGAAATGCTGAGCCATATCAGGATTTTATTACTAAATTGAAAACTGCAATTGAAAGATCGGTAGATAATGATATGGCGGCTGCAGAATTACTCCAAAAATTAGCCGTAGAAAATGCTAATGCAGACTGTAAGGCTATTCTGAAGCCCTTGATAGCTACAGGACCGAAGGAAATTGCACAAATGATTGAAGCTTATGCTGCTGTAGGAAGCCAGCTCCATCAAATGGATGCCCTGGCTGCAGCAATGACTCGAGGAACCTTGCAAGGGAAGGGAAATTGTTTTAATTGTGGGAAGCCCGGTCACTTCAAAGCTCAGTGCCGGGCCCCTGGTGGTGGCCAACATCGAGGTCGTAAGGGACAATTAAGTAAGCCAAAAACAGTCTGTCCAAAATGCAAGAAGGGATATCATTGGGCGAATCAGTGTCGTTCAATGTCACAACAAAAAAACTAACTCAGGGGGAGGTGGCAGAGCCCCCGGCAACAAATCCAGCAGTAAATAAGGAACTCTGCCAAGATAAGTCTAATAGTGATTGCTTAAGCCATAGACCTGCAACTGCTCATTCTGCGGGCATAGATTTGCCGCTTGCCACCCCATGTTCATTGACTTTTCCAGGTTTAATTGAAGTAGTTAGCACAGAAATGAAAAGGCCTTTGCCAGAGGGTATGGTTGGTTTGGTTTTACCACGATCATCGGCAGGGAAGAAAGGAGTTTTTGTAGTCCCAGGAGTGATAGATGCTGACTATGAGGGAATTATCAAGGTGCAGCTTCATGCAAATACTCCTGTTTCTCTACCTAAAGGGATGGCAGTGGCTCAGTTAATATTGCTGCCCTGTGTAACCCCCCCTGGAGATTCGGCTAGAATAAGGGGGGAAGGAGGTTTTGGATCCACTGATGAGAACAGTTTTGAGAGCTCTGTTTTAACAGTAACTAAACAGATAGCAGCCTATAAACCAATCATGACAATTTTACTCAATGGCAAACCTTTTTCTGGTTTGTTGGACACAGGAGCTGATGTCTCAGTCGTTCGGTCGGCTGAGTGGCCAAAGTTTTGGCCGTTAGTGGCTACTCCTGCTGTACGAGGTGTTGGTGGTCTCCAAGAGGCTCAGGTTAGCGAGAAATGGCTCACGGCTACGCTGAAGCAGGGGGGTGCAACAGCGAAAATTAAACCTATTGTCATGCAATTACATGTCAACTTGTGGGGGAGAGATTTGATGAGTCAGCTGAAAGCTGTCATTACAGTAGAGGATTGATAGTGGTGGAATTATGGAGACTCTTTTGAAATTACGCTTGTTATCCTCTGTCCCGGTGTGGACGGAGCAGTGGCCTTTATCCAGTGAAAAATTATATAATCTTCATCAATTAGTACAGGAACAGTTAGAAGTTGGCCATATTGAACCCTCCACTAGTCCGTATAATAGCCCTGTGTTTGTTATCAAAAAGAAAAGTGGTAAATGGAGATTCTTACATGATTTGCGAAAAATTAATCAGATAATATTGCCAATGGGCCCTCTTCAATGTGGTCTGCCCAATCCCAATCTGATCCCTAAGGACTGGGATTTAGTTGTTATAGATTTAAAAGATGCTTTTTTCACAATTCCTTTACATTATGATGATCGGAAGCTCTTTGCATTTACTGTCCCCGCTTTAAATAATGAAGAACCAACTAAGCGATATCAATGGAAGGTCCTTCCTCAGGGAATGCTAAATAGTCCTACTATGTGTCAAATGTATGTGTCTCTGGCGCTGTCACCCTTCCGTAAGGCACGACCAGGGTGGAAAGTTATTCATTACATGGATGATATTTTGGTGGCCGCTCCTGGCCCGGAAGGGACCGTAGCACAGTCAATGGCTCTTTTAATAGAACACTTATCTAGGTATGGACTTTGTGTAAGCTCAGAAAAAATTCAAACTCATAGTCCTTTTAAATATTTAGGCCACAAGTTGACAGCAGCTCACTCCACGCCTATGATGGTAAAATTCGATTTACCACCAGTGTTTACGTTAGTAGAACTACAAAAGTGGTTAGGAAATATTAATTGGGTAAGACCTTATTGCAATCTTTCTACCCAGGAATTAAGCCTTTGTTTGATGCCCTGCGTCAAGGAAAAAATCCTGCTGATCCAATATCCCTTAGTCAGAAACAGTTAGAAGTTTTTCGGTTGGTTGAACGTCGGCTGACTGAGCAATGGACAGATAGATGTCAGGAAAATGCCCCTCCTCATTTAGCGTTATTGCCTGGTCGATTGCCTACTGGTGTGATTTTGCAGATAACGTCAGAAAAAACCTTGCTTCTTGAATGGCTTCACTTAGGCCATGTTGGGAAAAAATCTGTCTCCACAGGTGAAGATACCTTATCCACTTTGATTTTAAGGGGTCGATTCCGATGCCTTAAATTAATGGGCATTGAACCTATTATTATTTATGTTCCTTTTCGGCTTCACTTATGGGAACAACTCTTGGCTACCTCTGAGCTACTTCAATTGTCTTTAGCAAATTGGCAAGGCACTTTTGCTTATCATTTACCATCAGATCATAGATTGTCCATTGTCACCAATACACATATAATTTTGGAAGAAGTTCGCTGCTCTTTTCCTCTCCCAGATGCTTTGACCTTATTTGTGGATGGAGGAAAAACATATGGTGCGTGCGTATGGAAACTAAACGAGAAGTGGCATACGAAAATTACCCCCCCTCAAAAATCAGCTCAACGAGCAGAATTGGCCGCTGCTATGTTGGCTTTTCAAACTTTTCCTGACACGCCATTTAATCTAATTGTGGATAGTCAATATGTTTACAACTTAACTATATGCCTCACAGGGGCATATGTATCCCCAGGAACGGAGGAAGGGCTACTTGCTCTTTTCTTATCATATCAGCAAATCTTAGAACAGCGTAAATGTCCTTATTTTGTTGGGCATATGCGTAGTCATTCCCATCTTCCTGGAATCCTTGCTGAAGGAAACCAGCGAGCTGATGCCTCCACACGCGTGGAGCACTTACATTTATCTAAAACAACTCCGTGGGACAGCCATTCTTACTTCCATCAAGGGGCAAAAGCCCTTATCAAACAATTTGGCCTCTCAGCTACAGAAGCTGCTGCAATTGTCCAGCAATGTCCTACCTGTAGTAAAATTGCTACAGCTATACCAATGGGAGTAAACCCTAGGGGTTTGCACCGTAATGCCCTTTGGCAAATGGATGTCACGCAGTATCCCTCCTTTGCCCCATGGAAATATCTACATGTTAGTATTGACACATTTTCTGGGTTTATTATGGCTACCCCACAAAGGGGGGAGACTGTTAAGCATGTCATTAATCATTGTCTCCGCACTTTTGCCTCCTCAGGGCCACCTAAGGAGCTAAAAACAGATAATGGTCCTGCCTATACTAGTTCTAACTTTGCTCAATTTTGTGATCGTTGGTCAATTTGTCATAAATTTGGCATTCCCTATAACTCGCAAGGACAGGCAATTTGCAAGCGAGCAAATGGCACTTTAAAACGCATGCTCGAAAAATTTAAACAACAACAAAGGGGGAATTCCCCGGGACTTCCGGGAATACAAGACACTCTCAATATTGCTTTATATTCTTTAAATTTTCTAACTCCCACCGGCTCGCCTCCAGCTACAGCGGCAGACCGGTTTTTCCCTTCTTCTGTTTCTTCTACAGAAAATCGCCCTCTGGTCTGGGCTCGGTTTCTCCCAGACCCTACGTGGTGCGGCCCATTTAAACTTATTACGTGGGGCCGCGGATATGCTGCAGTGGAAAATGAAAATGGTGTTCGTTGGGTGCCTGGTCGCTGCATTCGTCCATATATGTGTGGCCAGCAACCTCGGAGGTCCGAACAAGAGAGCGGACCTGGGAGTTTGGGAGCAGAACACCTTGGTAAATGATGCAGCTCAGATGGCTTCTATGCTTAACAGAACGAACTGCTGGATTTGTTTGCATTTACCAACAGGAGGTCATGGCGGATTAGTCTTGGAAGGTGTCCCTTTGAATCTGACTTCAATAGCCTCCCATGCAACCTTTAAAGGAACTTTTGCAGATTTACTGTCAGACGACCCTTTCCACAAGTCGGTGACTGCTCTTAGTCCCCGTCTCCAGGAAGAAGCGGATGTTTGTTTTAAAATAGTGAACCAGACAGGTGGGATCTTTCTGGGGGACTATCCTCGATGTAGACGGACAATAATCATTAATGCAAAGAATCTTTACACGTCTGGATGGACTGAAATGGATTCAGACTTTCAATGCCGACGGACGGTATTTAATTGCACCCCGGACAGAAATTGTGTTCAACACAATTTAACTTGTGCTAAAGGAGACCTTATTGACCCAACCAACGAACACCCGGCAAATGCTAAGGCTACTCATTGTTTTACTAGCAAATTTATGCCTTCTTCTATGTGTCAGATAATTGGTATGATTATTGAGCAAGCAAATGCTTCTGCTGTAGAGAACCGTAGTCTCCCCTTATTTGTGGGAGAAGTTTGGTGGTTATGTGGGCACAATGCATATGCTGTCATTCCGAGTGGTTGGTATGGCACTTGTACGCTTGGTTGGCTTGCACCTGCTGTTTGGGTTCGGGACACACTCCCGACAGGGTTACGTGTCCGCAATAAACGAGGAACCGACGACCTAGATTCCGGTTTAACAATGGGGGGTAGCTGGTCAACTCAACTAGCCAGAAGTTTGTTTCCTAGTTTGGGGGTGGCTATGAATTATCGAGATTTACACCTATTGAATAATTGGACTACACAAATGTTTAATCTGACTATCAAAGCTTTAAAAGATATCAATGAAGAGCTTCAACAGATCAGATTGGTCTCTCTACAGAACCGTTATGCTTTGGATTACCTTTTAGCATCTAAAGGAGGAGTCTGTGCTTTGGTAGGTGCTGTTTGTTGTACTTATGTGACTGATCACGGCCCTAATCTAACCCTTACTATTGACGCCATGGAAAATTTGATTGCTCAGAATCCTTTGGTAGGGACTGGTTCTGGTACCGTAGACATATGGGGAGCCATGTGGTCCTGGCTGCCGGATGGGTCTTGGATCCGAAGGATGGCTATATCGATCATCTTGATACTGGTTGCTTTGGTAAGTGTCTGTTGCTGTATTCAGTGCTTGCCTTCTTTGATAGCCATGGTAAGAGGTTTATTTCAACAAACGCAAGAAATACATGTTACTACTTATTATGCTCGTGATGGTTATGAAATAGAAAAGGGGGAGATGTGGGATTAATTGTTCTAATTAATGATGCTCAATGTATGCGCAACCTGACCTTGGCTGATGGAACAGGGAGTTTGCTTCATGTAGAGCCAGGAATGTGGTCTTATCTGTAACTAAGAAGTAACGGAATGAACTGATTTTAATGAACTGACTTTGTGTTATTATTGCTTGGCTGAGAATTCTGTAACCTTGCTTTTTCTAAATAAAAGAGTGCTTTGGACTTCAGTTCGGGGCATTTCATTTCGAGGAAAACCCTGTTTCCATGTCTCATGATTTGCCGGGTTAACCATTTAATTGCCTCAGACCCCTTTGTACAAATGCTCATGCAACTCTACATTTATCAGTTGCATGAACATGGTTGGTGTTCCCTGCAGCCAGAAAGGCATCACTCTAAATTGATAGCATCCCAAGGGGCAGTTAAATGTGGTCTTTCCCTCATCCCCCTTTTTCATTCTCATATGGTAGTATGCCTCAGATCCAGCTTAGTTAACATTTTTCCTTTGGACAAGTATCCCAACATATCTTTCATGAGAGGGAGCAGGTACATGTTTTCCACGCAGACCCCATTGATTCCACAGAAATCCATGCATAGCCTCAATGACCCATCTTTTTGCTCTGTAAACAGCATGGGGACTGCCATGGGCTGGATAAAACCCTTGGTTAGATTTTTATCAACAAAATCTCTTAGTTCTCCCATCTTCTTGGGGGTCATTACATACATCTTAGGCTTAGGGAGTTTCACCCAAGGAAGATCTCAATTGCATAGTCTGTAGAATGATAGGGGGCAGGACATTGGAACTCTTCTTGCTTAAACACTTCAGTGAGGTTTTTATTTCTTAGAGATGGCAGGCTCCTGGGGTGCTATTTCGGTAGCCATTCTAGTGTGCTTGGGCCTTTCCCCCTGCTTATAGCCATGGTGTTATGCCCCATTCTAGTGTGCTTGGGCCTTTCCCCCTGATTATAGCTGTGGTGTTATGAATCTGAAGAGGAAGATGAACAGGGAGTGGGAGTGTGGCTCTGTTGGCTGTGGAGGAAACTGGGGAAGGGCAAAGTCTGGCTGGGCAGAGCAGGAATGAAGTAGAGCAAGGGAGAGGGAATCCAGAGGAAGACCCAGGCCAGGCTACCTGTAGGCAATCAGATTTGGCTCTTTACCTGGTACTTTCTGACAAAACAGCCACTGAAAAATCTCAATCACCATTACTTGGGACCATTTCCAGTCAAGGTGGTGATCAATCCTGTGGTTTCACCTCTCCCTGCCATGGACCATGTGGATTCAGCCAGTCTTTCATTGGTCTTTGTTAGTTCCAGTATCGGCTGACAGTCCACATAGACCAGTTCCACCACCGCCCTTCAGTAGCCCTTTACGGGTAGGCAGAGTATGAAAGTTAATTAGAAAGATAGAAGAGTATAGGAAGTTGTTAGATTGAAAATAAACAAAGACAAGACAAAGATTTTAGTTAAAAATCTCACAGATACACAAAAAAGAGTGCTGATGGAAAGAACTGATATGCAGATAGTCAAAAAAGTGAAATACTTAGGAATACATCTAAGAGCAAAATGTGCAACAATTAAAGAGGACAATTATACAAAACTGATGTAACAAATTAAACTAGATTTGTAGAAATGGAAAGATTTGCAACTGTCATTAACAGGAAGAATAGCTACCATAAAAATGAATATTTTACCAAGGCTATTATATTTATTCCAACCAATTCCAATAAAATTGGGGGAAATATTTTGAAGAATTAAATAAAATAATATTAAGATATATCTGGTTAGGGAAAAAAGCAAGAATAGGCTTGAAAATGTTGAAGACTCCAAAAAAAGAGGGGAATTTGGGTTGCCAGATTGCGAATTGTACTATCAGGCCTGGGTGGAAAAAATGGATCAACTTGAAGCATAAAAGACTATTAACTTTAGAAAGACATGACTTTCAACTAAGTTGGCATGCTTTTTTATGGTATGGGAAGAATAAGATACATAGTTATTTTCAAAGACATTATGTTTGAAATACATTGTTGTCAGTATGGCTTAAAATTAAAGAACAACATTACTTGAAAACACTAGTCTGGCTTTTCACAATGGAAGCATTGATACATCCTAATGTTATTAATATGGAAAAAAATTGTAAGATATGAAGATATTTTGAATGAAAAAGGGAAATTAAAAATCAAGCAGGAACTTAGTAGTCAAGGGATGTACATTGCATGGTGGCCACAAATGCTGATACAATTTTGATATGAGAAAGATGCTAAAATGTATGGTTTTAATAAAGAATTAACAGAATTGGACCAGATATTAACTGGAACGGATGAAAAATTGATAAAAATATATTGCTATTTATTAGATACTAAACTTGAAAGTGAGCAGGTAAAGGAGACAATGATTGTTTGGGCTAAAATTTTTGGATATGCAATAGAATTAGACAAATAGCAGAAACTGTGGGATAGAAATGTTAAATTGACTATGTCGACTGTATATAAAAAAATATATATGTAAAATGTTCTATAGATGGCATTTTGCAGCAATAAGATTGGCGAAAATGTATAAGGATAGATCTGCTAAATGTTGGAAATGTAATCAAACACCTGGTTCATATTACCATATGTGGTGGACATGTCCAAAAGCCAAAAAATACTAGATGAAAATACATATCTGTTTGGAAAAAATGATAAAACAACATATAGACATGAAACCAGAAATATTTTTATTGGCGTTCTGCCAGAAAAATACAATAAAAAAGACTGTATACTTGATTTTATATGTACTAACTGCAGCTAGAATTGTGTATGCTCAAATGTGATGAGATTCCAACAGATGAGAATGTAATTAAGAAAATACTAGAATGTGCAGAAATGGATAGACTAACGCTTACTATTAAGGACAAAGAAGAAACTAAATACTTTTAGACATGGGACTTATTTCATCAATGGTTAGACAATAAAAACACAAGTTAGAAAGTAGGGACATAAAAAGGATAAATGTTAAAATGGAAATCTGTTAAAATGGACAAGCTAAGTATTATTGTTATTATAGTATTAATGTTATTGTGATCAGTGGTGGGATTCAAATTTTTTTTACTACCGGTTCTGTGGGCATGGCTTATTGGTTTGCTGCCAACTCCTGTTGTAGAAAACATAGTGAATAAATGTTGTTAGCCAATGAAACAAATCCAAAGTAGCCAAGATGATGGGCAGACAGCAATGAAACAAATCCAAATTAAACTTTATAGTTTAGCACCATGGAATACAGTTCTACTAACCTGATGCTGAGTAATGAATGCTGGCTGCCCTTCCAGATGGGTGATTCTGATAGCTATATCAAAAAGATGTTTAGAATACTGATGTGGGAAAATCTAAGATGATTTCAAATAAAATCAGTACACTAGTATAAAGAAAATAAATAGGACCCATAATGGTGTTGCACAGCAATGGTGTTGTTTCTGGAAGCATCCAAAATAAGTAAAAGTGGGATATTGGAAATAATATAAAAATACATCCATACAAATAATTTTCCATCCCAAGTGAGATTAAGAAATACAGGCTATTGTCTGTGGTTTTTCCACAGGCAATCCTATATTTGACTAATTGTCTACTCCAGCACTGAAGGAGCCCTCCAGCTAGACATGTTACCATGACAATAAAGCCATCTGTTCTGCTTATGTATCCTAACACTTGCATTCTTTGCCATTTTGAAAATGCACTTTCTATGGGTTTATATTTTATTTCCATAAACAGTGAGGCAGAGCAGTCATTAGAATGTGCATCTAGATCTGTAGCATGAGTAACCATGGTAACTGCTGAGAGAGCATCAATTTTCTGTTCTATTCAACAACAATTAAATCACAGCAATATGTGGGGATCAGAGCAATTCAGATGACTCACAATGAAGTTATTTATAGCTTTGATCTATAGGCTTCTAACTTGCTAGGCAGAAGTATAGAAGCACCCATAATGCCAAGCTTTGGGGTGCCCATCCCATGTTTAGGTACTCCAGGTCTCAGCTGCAAAAAAGAGGGTAGGCAAGGGTTCTGAAATTTTATATCTCTATGCTATCATCTAGTAATCTTTTTGAGTTTTGCAGTTCAGATCTGGTATGCTGAACTGGGATGATGTCAGCCCTCCTGAGTAAACCATACAGGAAACACAACTTAGTAAGCTAATATTATTTTAATGTAAGGCTACATTAACAGAATCTTGCAAGTCTAAAGATGAAAGCTTCCTCTCACCACTTTTAATGTCTGTTCAATTATGGCACACCCCAATTAAGTTTTTTCCTCTGATCTTTAAGTCTTTTCTCTTGTCTGTTTCCTATGCAGCATCTCTTTCACTTATCTCTCAAGATCATCCACATATACTAGAGAGAATATGGCAAGGAAGTAACAAGCAGTAGGCAGAAAGCAGAGCTGCTTAATACGTTCTTTGCATCAGTCTTCATGGGAAAAAAAATTATAGTCCAATATACCAAAAAATCCAAATTAGAAATAAAAATTAGAATAAGCAAGAAAATGGTAAGAGAACATCTATCTGACCTTGATAAATATAAATCACCAGGACCTGACAGATTACATCCCAGAGTTCTGAACCATTGTACAATACCTTTCAAAAATCCTGGAACACTGGGGAAGTACCTGAGGATTAGAAAAGGGCTGATGGTCTTCAAAAAAAAAAGAAAAAAACCAGACCCAGGTAACTACTGTGTTCCTCTGAAAAGAAGATCTGGTCTTATTTTTGGGGGGGCACTAAAATAAGCATTATGGTTTATTTTGGGGGGATGTCTTTATTCCCTCCCCATGTACTTTAAGAGTACATGGGAGGCCCACTTCTTCTGCTTGCTTGCGGTGGGGCAGGAGGCCACATGCGGTGCCATTGTCATTACTGTGAGGAAGGGTGGAGCTGCCCACATGCCCCATACTGGCTTACCACAATGCCCCTGCAGCCAGACCACCCATGCCCCAACACCTACCTTGCCTCGCGGCTGTGACCACAGCAGCTCCATATAGCAGGATCTCACATGGCCACCAGCCCACTTCTTCTGCTTGCTCGTGTGGCCACAATGGAGCAGGAGGTCAAGTGATGTGGTAGTTCTGCAGACATGGGGCAAGGTGTGGTGGAGCTGCCCCATGTACCCCACATTGGCTTACCTCAGGGCCCCCACAGCCAGGCCATCCACACCCCAACACCTGCCTTGCTTTGTGGGTGCAGCACTAATGCATTACTCAGCCTCCTGCTCCATTGCAGCCGTGCAAGCTAGCAGAAGAATTTGGGCCTGCAGCTGCATGGGATCCTGCTGTTCAGGGCTGCTGAAGTCGCTACTATGAGGGGAGGCACATGATGGGTTGTGGATGGCCTGGCTGTGGGGGTCCTGAGGTAAGCTAGTGTGGGGCAGCTCCACCTACCCACCTTACCTCATGGATGCAGCACCACAAACAACCAGACAGAATGAGTGGGTGGCTGGCTGCACAGGTTTAAGCAGGGTTTATTCTGAGGGTAGGATTTATGTTAGGCACACATGGCAAAACATGTTAGGACTTATTTTGGGGACAGATCTTATTTTTGGAAAACATGTTATAGACCAATCAGTCTAACATCTATACCTGGGAAGATCCTGAAAAAGATAATAAAAAAAAACAGATCTGCAAACAACTAAAATCAAATAAAGTTATAACTAGTAGCTATTTTAGGTTTGTTAAAAGTAGATCTACAAACAACTATGGTAGAAGTAAATACAGTTATAACTAGTAGCCAGCATGGGTTTGTTAAAAATAGATCATGCCAAACCAATCTTACTTCATTCTTTGATAAAGTAACTAAATTAGTAGACCAGCAAAATGCTGTGGACATACTATACTTAGATTTCAGTAAGGCTGTCAAGTTCAAACTGAACCTGGCTTCAGCCATCTCTCTGTTCCTCAGTTGCCACACATGGGGGAAGAGGGGTAAGGAGGTTGGAATGCGTTACTAGACATGACAGAGAGCTTTCTCATGAGAACTGAGGTCATCTCCACTGGCAACAGTAAAACGTAGTTATTGAACCAGTAGTAACACCAGTTGAATCCCACCCCTGGATCTAACAGCAAATCCGTGATGGTTTCAGGTGGAACAGCACTAGCCTTTCAAAGGTTTTCATAACTACAAATGTTAGAGCAACAGGTCTGTAGTCATTCAGTTCCCTGATGGAGGGCTTCTTTGGCACTGGGATGATAGTAGAGCATTTGAAGCAAGAAGGAACATAGCACATCACTAGTGATTTATTGAAGATTTGGGTGAAGATGGGATTAAAAGCACAGCTTTTAATCAAGGAGGAGTTATCTTGTCTGGCCCTGGTGCTTCTCCCTAGCTTTTGTCTGTGAAATAGATTTTGCACTTCTTTTTCTGTGATCACCAGAGGTTATGAACCAAATGGGTTGGGATCTGTTGTAAGAGGCTTGGCTGTTGGTGTATTTGAGATGGGGGTTGTAAAGATGGGTGGCTGTAGTTTCCTTTCAAACCTGCAGTAAAACACATTCAGGTCATTTACTAGTTGTTGATTTCCTTTTGCCTGGGAAGGAGGTTTGCTATAGCCAGTTTTTAAGAGCTTTCCACATGTTTGCTGGTTCATTTGTTGAGAACTGATTCCTTAACTTTTCAGAGTAGCTTCTTTTTGGTGATCTGATCTTTCTTGTTAATATGTTTCTGGCCTGATTGTATAACATTCTGTCACCTTTTCTTTAGGCTTCCCCTTTGGAACAATGTAGCTGCTTAAATTAAGTGTGAACCAAGGTTTATTGTTATTATATATTTGCAGGTTCCTTATTGGTACACATAAGTCTTCACAGAAGCTGACATATGATGTTATAGTATCTGTGAGCTCATCTAGGTCTGCAGAGGTATCTTCAAAAACATTCCAATCAGTGCAATCAAGGCAAGCCTGCAGATTCAGCTTTGCCTCATCAGACCAAGTCCTCACTGATTTAATTATTGGTTTCATGGTCTTTGTCTGTAAGCAGGTACATGGTGAGTCATGCAGTGATCAGAGTGTCCCACAGCTTGTCGTGGTAAAAACCTATAAGCATCTTTTACTGTTGTGTAGCAGTGGTCTAAAGTATTTTTTGCCTCTGGTGGGACAATTGACATGCTGGAAATATTTTGGGAGCTCTTTCCTTAAATTTCTTGATTGAAATATCCTAAAATGATGGGAAGGGAATCTAGGAGTTTGGCTTCAGCCTCCATAATCTGATCATCTAGAGTTCATAATGCCTTGTTTAAGCCAGTACTCTTCAATATCTTCATAAATGACTTAGACTTAGATGACGGAATAGAAAGGGAACTCATCAAATTTGAAGATGACACTAAACTGGCAGAAATAGCCAATACGTCTAAGACAGGAGTCTGCAACCTTAAACACTCAAAGAATTATTTGAACCCATTTCCCACAGAAAAGAAAACACTGGAAACCACAAAACCTGGATGGGCATAGCCAATTCAACGTCACTCCCACCCAGTCATATGACCCCCCTAGTCACTTTTCTATGGGGAAATTTTTATGGAAAATGGTCTCTCTCTCTCTCTCTCCCTCCCCCTTCTCCCTTCCCTCCCTGGTTTTCTTTTTCCTCTTCCTCTCTCTTTCTTCTTTCTTTCTTTCTTTCTTTCTTTCTTTCTTTCTTTCTTTCTTTCTTTCTTTCTTTCTTTCTTTCTTTCTTTCTTTCTTTCTTTCTTTCTTCCTTCCTTCCTTTCTTTTTCTTTCTTTCTTTTTCTTTCTTCTCCCCTTCTCTCTCATTTGTTTCCCTCTCTATTCCCTCTCTCATTCTCTCCCCCAGCTCTCTCATTTATTTTTATTTATTTATTTGATTTGTCAATTGCTTACAAGATAATAGGTATAAGTATAAACATGAGTAAGAATACAGGAAATAGGTACATATAAACAGGGACAATAGGACAAGGGACGGTAGGCACAATTGTGCACTTATGCCCTTACAGACCTCTAAGGAATGAGGTGAGGTCAATAGTGGATTGTTTGAGATTAAAGGAATGGGGGTTAGAGGATATAACAACAGAGTCAGGTAGTGCATTCCAGCCATTGACCACTCTGTTGCTAAAGTCGTATTTTCTGCAATCAAGTTTGGAGCTGTTTACATTGAGTTTGTATCTGTTGTGTGCTCTTGTATTGTTGTGGTTGAAGCTGAAGTAGTCTTTGACTGGTAGAACATTGTAGCAGATAATTTTGTGTGCTATGCTTAAGTCCAACTGTAGACAGTGTAGTTCAAGGTTGTCCAAGCCCAAAATTTCAAAGCTGGTGATATAGAGAATTCTGTTGCAAGCAGAGGAGTGTAGTACTCTTCTCATGAAATACTTCTGGACTCACTCAGCTGTATTAAGGTCTGATATATACAGTGTGGATTCCAGACTGATGAACTGTATTCGAGTATTAGTCTAGCAAAAATTGTGCATGCTCTAGTTAGCAATTAAATATTTCCAGAAGAGAAGCTTCGTAAGATTAGATTTACAACTCTTAATGCGTTTTTGGCAATGCTGTTACAGTGAGCTCTGGTGCTTAAGTCATTTGATATGAGAACTCCAAGGTCCTTGACAGAGTGAGGATCATCAACGATGTCATATCCACCTAATTTGTATTTGGTGTACTGATTTTTTTTACCAATGTATAGGACAGAACATTTGTTTGTTGAGATTTGGCGTTGCCAATTGTTTGACCATTCAGACACATAATCAAGGTCGATTTGAAGGACAGTAGCATTGTCAGTGGTGTTAAATAGTTTTACGTCATCCGCGAAGAGGATGCAGTTGTTATAAGGTGATCAAAAAGGTCATTTATATAGAATATAAAGAGTGTGGATCCTAGAATGCTGCCTTGGGGACACCATTGTTAACTGGAGCAGGGTTTGATATAGCGCTCCCTATTTTTACTATTTGTTGCCTGTTTGACAGGAACGCAGTAATCTACTTATGAAAGGATCCAGAAATGCCGTAAGAGTTTAGTTTTAACAATAGTTTGTCATGTACCACTGAATCAAAGGCTTTGCAGAAGTCTATGTAAATTGCGTCTATAGCTTTACCCTGGTCAAGTAGAGTAGTCCATATGTTTTTGCAGTGTAGGAGTTGTAGATTGCAGGACAACTTTTTCCTGAAACCAAATTGTTTTTTGGAGAGTAGATTGTTTGTGGAGGGTGGAGGGTGATGAATTGGTTAATGACTGATTCCATGACTTTGCACGTGACACAACAAAGTGAGATTGGTCTGTAGTTTTGAATCAAACTGGGGTCACCATTTTTAAAGATAGGAATGACCGTAGCTAAGGACCATAGGTTTGGTAAGGAGCTGATTCTGAAAGATATCTCATATATAATGCTTAGGAGTTCTGTTATGGCAGAAGACAGCTTTTTAAAGAAGTATGCACATAATCCATCAGGGCCAATAGATAGGGATGGTTTTAGGTTATGTAGTGCCTTTTCTACATTATCTTCTGTAAAGTCAATATGAAGTAGGTCATTACAGTTAGTTGTGGACGACTAGGAAATGTGGGGCATGAGCCATTGTTGTTCACAAAAACTGAACTGAAGATTGTATTGAGGTTGGCCTTAACAGCTTTCTCTCTCCCTTTCTCCCCTTCCCTCTCTCTCATTTGTTTCTTTTTCCTCTCTCTCATTCTCTCCCTCCATCATTTTCTCATTTTTTTTGCTTTTTCTCCTTTTCTCTCTCATTTCTTTCTCTATCTCCCTCTCATTGGTTTTTCTTTTGTTCTTTTTCCTCTCCCTTTCTTTCTCTCCCCTTCTTTCTCTCATTTGTTTCTCTCTTTTCCCTCTCTCTCATTCTCTCCCTCCAGCTCTCTCATTTCTCTTTCCCTCTCCCCTTCTCTCCCCTTCTCTCAATTGTTTCTCTTTTTCCTCTCTCATTCTCTCCCTCCATCATTTTCTCATTTCTCTCTCTCTCCCTCTCATTTCTGTTTTTCTCTTTTTCCTCTCCCCCCTCTTCTTTCCTCTCTCTCATTTGTTTCCCTCTCTTTTCCCTCTCTCCCATTCCCTCCCTCAAGCTCTCTCTCATCTTTCTCCCTCTCTCTGCCACTTCTCTCTCTATTTATTTCTCTTTTGTCTCTCTCATTCTCTCCCTCCATTATTTTCTCATTTCTTTGTCTCTTTCTCTGTTTTTCTCTCCTTTTCTCTCTCTCATTTCTCTCTCATGCGCACACTCACTCGTGCACACAAACGAAATATCTTCCTGGGCCAGGATCATGGCAGCAGTGACTCCTCCTCCCACTGCCGCCACTGCTTACTCAGGTGAATAGCCAGCCACACAGAAGAGCTGGATCTCTTTCCTCCCTGCATCCAGCAGTGGCTGCTCCTCCTTCCTTCCTGAGCTAACACAAAAGGAATCGTGGCTGACACTGACCTGCCCGCGAAGAACATGAAATTGCAAAAAGCAGATGATCATGGGCAGCATGGAGAAACCGTGAGTGGTGCTTTAGCTGCACGGCTCTGTGGAGAGGCTTGCACCTTCTTGGGGTGGAGACTAGGTTACGCAACTGGGTCAGCAAGATGCCACAGGAGATGGGTCAAAGAGCCACATGAGGTTCTGGAGCCATGGGTTGCTGACACCCACCCTAAGACAAGCTCAGGATCCAAAAAGATCTTGACAAACTTGAACAATGACCCTTGAACAAAAAGAATTTTAAGGTGGAGAAAAGCAAAGTTTTACATTTAGGCAGGAAAAATCAAAGGTATAAGTACAGATTAGGTGAGACCTGGCTCAAAAACAGTAATTGAGAGGGACCTTGGAGTCTTAGTTGATGATCACTTGAACATAAATCAGCAGTGTGCAGCAACAGTCAACCAAATCCTGGGTTGTATAAAAACAGGCATAGAATGAAGATTACGTACTGCTTTATAAAATTCTAGTAAGACCATACTTGGAATATTGCAAACAATTTTGGTCACCATGATACAAAAAAAGATGCTGAGATTTAAAAAGTTCAGAGAAGAACAACTAAGATAATCAAAGGCATGGAGACTAAAACATATGAAGAACAGCTGAAGGATATGAATTTGGCTAGTCTAAAGCAAAGAAGAATTAGGGGTGATAGCAGTATTCCAGTATTTGAGGGGCTTCCCCAAGGAAGAGTGGGTCAAATATTCTCCAAAGCACCAGATGGCAGGATAAGAAACAATGGTTGGAAATTAATCAAAGAGAGAAGCAACCTGGAATTAAGGAGAAACCTCCTAACAATGAGGACAATTAACCAATCGAACAGCTTGTCTTCAGAAATCATGGCGCTCTATCACTGGATGTTTTTAAGAAGAGACTAGACAGTCATTTATCTGAAATGGAATAAGTTCTCCTGCTTGAGCAGAGGGCTGGACTAGAAGATCTCCAAGATCCCTTCCAACACTTCTCTTCTCTTCTCTTCTCTTCTCTTCTCTTCTCTTCTCTTCTCTTCTCTTCTCTTCTCTTCTCTTCTCTTCTCTTCTCTTCTCTTCTCTTCTCTTCCCTTCCCTTCCCTTCCCTTCCCTTCTATTCCAAATAATAATCAAACAGGGATTATACTAAATTTGAACATACAATAATAATATGGAACTGGAATATCTGATATAATTTTGTTTCTCGCGAATTCTAAATTCGTAAAACAAAAAAAATGAAATAAATATGAATGCTTCTTCTGATCAGTAATTAAGGGGTCTTTTCTTTTATATAGCAAATTATTTGGATTGATCTTTTAAAGAAAATTATAATTACCAATTAAAGTAGTTTACAGTTGTCCCCCCTTATTTCTCAATTTGATCACTAAGAATGTCTTTTTGCCTGTTGAAGTGATAATACTTCTTTCATAACTCCCTGTTAGGTTAAATATATTATTTGATTCCATTACCATTAGGCTTCAAATCCATCTATATATCACCTTATACCTTATGACTAGTATTCATATCAGTAGAATCTCCTGAAATAAGAATTAATGTTAAGATTTACTTTATGGCACAAGTTTGAAAATATCTGATAGATTGTATTGGTCGGTTGGACAGCTTGTTAAGTTAAAACTTTGTGCCAACTTTGAAGAATAGTCAAAAGGAAGTTGACTGGCCAGCACACTCTCCTCATATTCACTTTTGGTTCATCTCAACAGAATATCTGAAATATCTGTTGACTGAGCCCTCCAATATTTGCAACTGTTATAAGTAAAATTTGGATATTATACTTGAGAAACTACAGAACCAAACTGAAGCCATTTTGTGTTCGCAGTTTGACCTTTTAAAGCTCAGAACAGTTATGAAATGTGTTTTTGTAAGACAATTTATTTGGCATAGGTTAGGGGACATTTGTGCTAGGGCGCTCTGACATTATAAATGTCACATTAAGGAATATTAATGTTTCCTTATAATTTTTCTGGAATGTGAAAAACAGGACATCTGAAAATATTGGAAGTTTTCCATGGAAGGTTGTATAACGTCCATATATGGAAAAAGGAAGTATTATGTAACCATGTGATTTGATAAACCTATATAAGTTGTATTCACTAAAAGGAGGGCGTCTCCTTCCTCTTAGAAAATGTTTCTTTTCTGGCGTGAACTGAGTCCAATACTGCAGTATTTTTCCCTAATAAAGCATCCTATAACTCAGATTATCAAAAGTCTGTTGTTTCATTTTTGAATGCTTATAACAATTTTGGCGAGAGCCAGCCGGAGTTAGACGTTTTTTTCTTCCTTTGGACAGATGATTTTTCAGAACTGCAATGGCGCCTCTCTGCTGGATTTGTGGAGACAGTTACTGGGTCTTCCGCCCAAGGGAGGGAAAATCACTCTTAAAACCTTGACTGGTAGTCTGGTTGTAGATGCTTGGAACGGCTGAAGTTTGGTGCACCGGGGGTCTCAGGTGAGCTGAATTTTAATTGGTAACTCCTCAAATTGTATTGCAACATTTCCTAAATTGGAATGGGATTGTTTAGATGGGTCTGAAAATGATTTCTGTTTGATGTGTGTATGCGAGTTTAAACTGTTATTTTTTTCTTGTCTCTTTTCTCCCTGTCATATTTTGTGTTAAGGGGGCTTATAATGAGAACAAGATGTTTCTAAAGTTTCAGAGTTCTCTTTTGGAGAGCTGGTTCAGCTTTTGGCTGCTGATATTTAAGTATTATTCCCTTGATACAGATTGTACTTTGTATGGCTGGAATGGCTGAAATATGTTTGAAACAGTTCAAAATTTGGAGTGTATTGAAATGTGTATTGGTTTGAATGCCTTAAAAGCTGTGTTAAACAGTTAACTGTTGAATCTTTCTATTGTCTCTTTTAATGCTGTGTTGAAGAGTTAAAGAGATTATGCCTAGGTGATTTATGTTGATTTGTGATAGTATGTGGAAGGGTCTTTTCCTTTCTTAGTGAGAGGTTTTCTTAAGGAATATGTGAGCTAACTTTGCGAGAGAGAGTTGTGAAGATTTTATGTTTGGAATAGTTATAAAATTTACAGCAAAGAATTTTAATTTGTAGTGTGAAATGCCTAATAGTCTTACAGATGTGTTATTTATTTCTTCTGTTTTGAGGAATTATAAGTTGTCAATGCTGAGATTGAAAAGTGTTCCGGTAAGGAGTTTGTTCATGGTTTAAGCATTTATACTTTTGTGGAGTTGCAGCATATTTTGGATTATTTGTTTCCTTCAGAAGGGATATAGATACTCTACTCTACTAGTATAGTCTATTGCAGGAAATACCTGGTGATATACTGGCTGGAATAGTCAGGGCAGTTTAGTATAAGGTATTAACAACTGATGTGCCAAGAGGACAGAATCTGGTTAGAGTTTTTTCCTTAGATAGGTTAGTTTAGAGATGAATTGTCAGCTGAATTCTTGAATAGAATTAGAGTTTGTTTGAATAAGTGTTTTTTTTTCCTTCAGAGAGACACCAGAATACTAAGCGTTAATGAAATTGTAGTTTGTGACAGAGGCCACGAAATCTTGTCAGTGAAATATGTTTTCTGTGTTCAAAGCTGTTATGAAGCAAGAGAGAGACAGCAGGGATAAGTCAGATGGATTTGGACTTATAATAGTTAATAATATCACAAGATTGGATCTTCATATTCATATTTATCTACTGGAAGTAGGTGGAAGCATCCAGAGATGGGGAGAGAATAGAATTTCTTTCCTGGAACAGAAATAGCTGCTGAAAAAAAGTAAGCAGTGTTTTGCTTGTGGCATTTTTTGAGAAAATTGCCTGGACAAGCGGAGAAATGCAGCAGAGGCTATATACCCTAATTGGAGATTGGGGGGGCGGGGTCAAAGGCTTTTAACACTTGCGTCTCATCAGATGTAAAGGTGAGATTTGAGGAAACAGTTGTGGTTTCCTGATAGATACGTAGTCAGAATTTTCTTTTGGCCAGGTATGATGTATCTAGTGTTAAGGGAGAATAGAGATGTTTTGACTATTACACTTGTGATATTGGTGATATTGAGCCAGTGAGGCGGAAGCAATGTGATATTTCCCTGGAAGGGAGATGTGACTTGAAGCTAGTGATAGAGTTCCTGTTAGGGGATGGGCTAACTGAGCCTGCGATGTTACTGTACAATATATTCTTATTGCCTGTAGAGAAACCTGATGTTTTTGATGTCTAGTGGTTGATTTCATATAATCACTTGGTGATTATTATGCTGGAATCCCTATACGGTGTTAGGGGAATTCCATATGAATACAGGTATTTTAGTGTGATAGATTTGAAAGGTTTTTTTGGACTTGCCCAGCAGTGAGGACTGATCCAGATACACATTGAACTTGACAGTATCAATGGTGTGTTTTACCAAGAGGGGTTCTTAGAAAGCCCTAGTTTGTTTGGACAAGCTTAGAGCAGGTCCTTGGGGGTTTTGAACCGCCTGTGAGTATAAAGTTGTTACAATATGTAAATGATCTGTTGGTCTTAGGTGAGAAGAAGAGAGATCTTGAGAAAGGTGTATAAATGCTTTGTTAAGAGTTCTTGGGACAATAGGGCCTAAGAATTTTAAGGAAGGAATTGTAATCTGTGGAGTCTGATTTAGGACATTTGATTAGGTATAGAGAATCAATCCAGAGAGAGGATTGAGAGGATAGTTAGATAATCTATGCTGAGAACTAAGAGAGTTCTTGTGTTGACTTTTTGTCTGAGTTTAAGGAAACCTTTCCATTTGTTTGTAGCTGTGGAAGAGGTATAGTTGAAGATGTTTGTTCTAGCTCAGGTGTGAGCTGGGAAGCAAAAACCTATAGTTCTGTTGTTGGTTGACAATTGATGGATTTAATAGTGCTTTAGTAGTTTTAGTGTTTTAATGTAGAAAGCATATGTGGCTTACGTATGTTAGATTTTTAAAGCAATTTTATTGTTAAGATTTTTTTTTCAACTGACAGGAATTTAAATTAAGTTGAATTCCTTTTGAGAGAGAGACAGGAATGGAAGATATAGAACTATATATGATTGTATTGGAGTTCTAGATTTACTGACAAAAGTGAGACAGGATTTGGAAGATAGCCCAATAGAGAGAGGTATTAATTTGTTCATTGATAGATCTTCTCAAAGTAAAGAATGCTTATCTGTTGAGTATTTTGCTTAGGTGTGAGAAGTGTTTGCTTTGGTGCAAGCTTTGAAGCTTCTAGAAAATGCAGTGACTGAAGTTATAGAATAATTGGCTAAGAGAAGTTTTCCAAAAAGAGATTTGGGGAAATAGATTAGCAGATGAGGCTTATGTATGTATATATAGATGCATGTACGAGAGAAATACCAATGATGGTTTTAGTTCCTGTTTTGGAATGGGATGTAAAACCAGGTTTCATTGATGAAGAAGAGAAACAGATGATGTTAGAGATGTGGAGTATAGAGATTATATATAGTTAATAAGCCTGTTATGAGAAACATAATAGAGAAGGTACATGAAGGTACTTATTAGGGAACACGTATTTGTGGCTTGTATGAAGAGAAAATATGTTTGTAGAAGTATGTACACGATAGTTATGCAAGTGAGTAGAATATATATATATATTGTGTGAATGCATATAATCCTGATAGGAGGAAGAGATTTGGCTATTTGGCCATTTTAAACAATGTGAGTTGCTTGTACTACAATGTCAACAGTGAGTACTTTGAAATACCTGTTGGTGATTGTTGATCATTTGAATGGCTGGAAGCTGTACTGTGTGCGAGAGTGAATGCACAAATGACTGTGAAGTTAATATTGGAACAGATAGATAGATAGATAGATAGATAGATAGATAGATAGATAGATAGATAGATAGATATGCATTGATAGTGCATTTATAATGATAGAGGTACACATTTTACTTTTCATGTGGTAAAAGAGGTATAGGAAAGAATTGGAAATAGATTGGCAATAGACCTGTTGGGTTTTTTCCTCAGGTGGGGTGAAGAATGAGAACTATAAAACAATACATTGAAGAAATTAATGTTAGCAGTTCATTTACCCTGGATGAAATGTTTACCTCTAGCTCTATTGTGAGTGTGTATTTGTTTGAGAAAAAATGTTGAAATTTCACTGTATGAAATGATGTTTGACATACCTTATACTGGAAGTGTGGGTATGTTTAGAATTGTACTTGAAGATATTTTTCTTTGTTTAGAAAATATATACAGGGACTGTCCCAGTGTTTTTCTCTTTTAAGGTCTAGAAGACTTTTGGCGCAAACACCACCGTTTGATTTCCGAGTGCATGATTTTAAGAGTGGAGACTGGGTCCTGATAAAGCAGTGGAAAGCTTTTGGGAAGCTGAGGCCTATCTGGGAAGGACCATTACAAGTACCGTTGACTACTGAGTCTACTGTACGGACATGTGAGTGAGGCTGGGCACATCATTCGTGTCTACAAGGGTTGGTGGATCCGGTTCCTGTTTCCAGTGGAAGCAAGCTTTGGAAAGACTGGACTTTTTACTTTCTATTTCTTTTAGATAGTGGGGATAGATAATTACATGTCTGTAGGAATCAAGACTCAGGACCACATGGAGATGAGACAAGCTGCTTTCTTTATTGTCAGGTTGAGAATAAGAAGAGCTGTCTGCTCTCTTGCCAGAGTTCGTTCTATCTCTCTATATTCATGGTAGCATACCAGTGGTTAATTTATACACTATACATCTATTTAGACAACCTTTGTTACTGTCTGCTTAAGCAGTTTATACATTCATTTCCAGTTAGGATTAACTTTTAATTAAGATTAACATAAGCTTCAGTTCCTGCCTTTGTTCCGTCCTATCTAGGTGTTAAGATCTTGTTTCCTCCAGGTAAACATGCAAATGTTTCCCCCAAGTAAACATGCAAACGTTGCACTTTGCACGGAATATTCTTTGTCTGAGGTTTGGCCATCCAAGACAAGAATATCCTGAAAGCACAATGTCTACATATCCCCATTTTTTACTTTATTGTGAGGAAATAAGGATTTATTGTGAGGAAATAAGGTAATTGAATTGGATTGAGAGAAGGCGGAACAAAACCAAGAGTGAAGGAATACATTGAATAAAACAACAAGATATTATTAATATCACTATAAGAATTATTCCATAAAAGAATAGTTGTTTTAACCAAACCCAATCTGGCAGCCAATTAGTCAACCATTCAAAAAGAGAGGGAATAGCATGAATATTATTCTGAAAATAGGATTGTAAGTTAGCAAGCTCATCTTCAATAGCTTTTTTTTTTTTAGAGAGTGAAAATGAACAGCACATATTGATCCAACATTAGATTGATTAGTTACATTAAAAATAGGAAAATCATCAGGGTACATTTCAGGAATTACATTAGGTCCATACAATGAAGAATTAAAGGTACCCCATAGCCAATAATAATTAGAGCAATAACTATAATTCCCAATTTTATTTAAAATTTGTTGTGCTCTGGGATAGTCATCCCAATTAGCCAACCAAGTATGTTGGGCATGACAACAAAAACATAATCCTTTAGTGAAGTGAGTAAGTTTCAAATAATGCCAATGAATATTGTTTAATTGAGTAGGAGGTTGTGAAAATAACCAAGACTGTTGAAGATTCTGTAACTGTGAGACAACAAAAGAAGAAGAGGCAATAAGGTTACATTAGTACCATGGGTCATAAACATATACTGAGCATGACGAACCCACATATTAGGATTAAGAGGCATAGTATCAATAACATCCTGTGCTCCTCCTCTACTGACACTTAACAGTAAAAAGCACATAATAATCATTACAGAATTAGCAGTTATAATAGAAAATACAACAGCAACCAAATTTTCAGGAGTTTGTGGCAATGCCGCCTTTTGTAATTGTTGCTGTGCTTGATAGGTGGTAGCTTTCACTTGGCCCCAAGTAATTGCCGGAGGGCATTCAGCTTTGGGCTTCGGAAGACGGACTTCTGTTTCCAGGTGCAGGTTGAAGTTTGGAATTGGATTGTGTAGGCCCTGGCGCCACGCCATGATAAGGTCCTATGCAACGAGCAGGGATCCAAATAGCTTGGCGAGTCTGTGGAGCTTCTACAGCAGCATAACCCCGGCCCCAAGTAATTAACAGGGCCGGACCTTTCCACTCAGAGTCTGGTGCTTGACGATATTTAACCAAAGATTTGTCTAAAGGTTCTGCTGTGCGGAAATGCAAAATAACAGGTGGTTCTGAAAAGGAATCTGAGACAATTAAGTAGTTCCAAGTGAACAATATAATGGAAATTATATTCTGTATTTTTCGGAGATGACAGGGCCCAGATTCAGTTTTTAACTGCTTTTGAAGTAATGCTTTAAAGGTACGGTGGGCCCGTTCAACAATAGCCTGTCCTTGAGAATTATAAGGGATACCATGTACCAATGTTATGTTCCATTGTTGACAGAACTGATTAAAGTCCTTACTAATATAAGCTGGATCATTATCAGTTTTCAATTGTAAAGGGTAACCCATAACAGCAAAGGAAGAAAGACAATGAGCAATAACATCTTGTGCACGCTCATGTCGAGAAACAGTTACCCATAAATAATGAGAGTAAGTGTCTATGGAAACATGTAAATTACTATAGGGCTTGAAGGCTACAAATTGTGTGACATCCATTTGCCATATCTGATTAGCATGAGTGCCACGGGGATTAACCCCAACTGGAAATGGGACGGCCACTTGTTGACAGGTAGGACAGGTTCGTACGATATCACGTGCCTGTGACAGAGAAATATGAAATTGCTTAACCAGTGATTTTGCAGTTTGATGAAAATAGGAATGACTTGCAACAGGATCAGAAAACAAAGAAGTAACTGCTTTTAAAGATTCATCTGCTTTCCGATTTCCTTCTGTAAGGGCATTAGTAAAAGGAGTATGACTTCTTATATGTTCAACATATAAAGGATAGGAACGAGTTTCCAAGACATTTTTTAAAGATAAAAACAGGGCCAACAAATTTACATCCAAATTTAAGGCACAATACGAGTACGGTAAGGATTGCATGGCCAGATACACGTACTGAGTATCAACTATAAGGTTAATAGGTTGATCAGAAAATAAGTGTAATGCCAGAATTACAGCTGCCAATTCAGCACGTTGAGCTGAAGTTTGTACAGAGGTGTATTTGGAATGCCAGAGCTGCTGCTCCTGCCATACAACAATTCCTCTAGTTGGGGACCCATCAGTAAAAACTGTGATAGCAGAAGACAAAGGAGTTCGAGCAAAAATGGAAGAGAAGGCAGGATTTAAAGTAGAGGTGATTACTATCCGGGGGTCTTTAGGTAAAGAATAAAGAAGTTTCCCCACATATTGGGAAAAGGCTATTTGATAAGAGTCAGAAACAGTCATTAGATGTTCATGTTCAGCTTTTGTACGAGTAAAGGCTATACTACTTAGATCACATCCAGTAAGAACTAAAGCTCGTTTTCTTGCTTTAATTATTAAGTCTTCTAAAGCGGACTGATAAGGGTAAATATTACGAGGTGGAGTAGCAGATAAATTAAGCCATTCATGTATGTGGACCTGCTTATCAGAAACTGGTGTATATAGACAGCCAGTGGGAAGGGGAGAAGTGGGGAGTATAGCCAGATTAAGATTTAATGATAAAGAAGCTATCCTATCCACATAGCGTTCCTTAAATTTTTGTAGAATAGCTTGAAGACAATCCTTCTGAAGATTGGTAAGGGCTACCACATCCCCAAGGTGCTGTGAACCTTTCAGAGAAGTGAACAATGGCAACATATCCCCTGTAGTGATACAGAAGAATGGTCGCGCCCAATTAATAATTCCAAGCAGTTTTTGCCATTGTACCAATGTATATTTAGGTTGTAGCTGCAAAGTAGGTAAAACTGGAATAGAAGAGCTTTTCAATAGTTTATGACCTAAATATAAATAGGGCTCTATTCTTTGTATTTTTTCAGGTGCTATATACAAGCCATGTTGTGCAACAATATCCTGTAATTCTTTCAATAGAGAGGATTCATCAAAATCTGGGGCAGCAATTAAAATATCATCCATATAATGATAAACAAGATAAGTAGGGAATTTATCTCTAAAAGGCTGAAAAGCATTATCCACAAAGTGTTGACACAAGGTGGGAGAATTAAGCATGCCTTGTGGCAATACACGCCATTGATATCGTTTAGTAGGCATACTATTATTCAGCACAGGAACTGTAAAAGCAAATTTTTCCTTATCTTGAGGCTGCAACGGAATAGTAAAAAACCAATCCTTTAAATCAACTATCAATATCTTATAAGAATTGGGAATTAAATTTGGATTTGGAAGTCCACATTGTAATGGACCCATGGGTTGAATACATTTATTAATTTCCCTTAAATCCTGTAAGAATCTCCAGTTCCCACTTTTCTTTTTTATTACAAAAACAGGAGTATTCCATGGACTGGTAGAAGATTCAATATGTCCTGCTAAAAGTTGTTCATGAACTAAATGCTGTAAAGCTGAAAGTTTATCAGCAGGAAGAGGCCATTGTTCCACCCATACAGGAGTAGAACAGAGCCACTTAAGTGGGAGAGTCATCATCCAAAATTAAATGAGCATTTAAAAAGACAAGAACATCACGACCCCATATATTAGTATGAATATCCAAAATATATGGATTTAAAGAAAAGAACTTACCAGCAGTAGTGGAAATGTCAATATCCTGAACACTTTGCCAAGCTGAAGTAGAGCCACCCACGCCCCACAAGGAAGAAACAGCTTTCTTAGGCCATTGAACAGGCCATTGTAAAGAGGAGATGACAGTAACATCGGCCCCTGTATCCAATAGCCCTTGAAAAGGTTGCTTATTAAGGTAAAGTGTTAGTAAAGGTCGATGTAATGTCAATGGCTGCAGTAGACCCACCGAAGGAGAGGTGGAGCCAAAGCCTGCATTTCCATGTATTCCAGACCCAGGAGAAGGAACTTCATAAGGAAGAAGAAGCAATTGAGCAATAGAAGAATAAGAAGGGATACATTGTGGGAGGTTAACCCAAATTTATATCATAAGGGTGCCAGTGTAGTCAGAATCAATAACACCAGGCACCACAAAGCGTCCTAGCTTATGAGCAGAGGAACGAGGTAATATTAAACCAACAAGACCTGAAGGAAGAGGGCCTTTGTATTGAGAGGGAATCAATTTAACTTCCATTGGAAATTTAAATTCAACTTCTAATTGTGTAATCAAATCGATCCCAGCACTACCAGCTGTGGCAGGGGTGGCGTGGGAGAGAGTGACTGTGGTGGAGTCAGGTTTATGGGGTAGGCACGCTTTGGATTCTGGGTGGGTGCCACACCCATGGGCAAGTTTCCCGAATGGAATCTACATTGATTAGCCCAATGAAAACCCTTTTTACAAATTGGACATTTTTTAGATGGTCGGTTTTTAGCAATATTAGGAACAGAATGGCATTCTTTTTGAAAATGCCCTGGTTTACCACATTTAAAACAATTTCCTGAGGGCTTTTGACCTTTTTGAATTGCTGCAGCTAATAAATGCATTTTATAGGTTTGTGACCCAATATCCTGACAGACACGTAGCATATCTGCCAGGGTATAATGATCTGTTGCCTTTAATGGTTGTAAAGCTCTTTTACAATCAGAATTAGCATTTTCAATAGCTAATTGACGAAGAAGTTCCCCAGCAGCTTCTTGATGATCAAATTGTTGCCGAATGGCCTTTGATAACCGTTCCACAAAATCAGCATAAGGCTCATTAACTCCCTGTCTGATGTTAGAAAAATTTGCTCTAGGTTCCCCAGTCTGATGAACTTTCAGAAATGCTTGATACGCACATTCTGACACAACAGCTAAAGTTGCAGGAGGGAGGATTATTTGTGCAGGGATAGCTGTAAATTGTCCAGAGCCAAACAATTGTTCTACAGTGTAAGCTCCTCCTCCCCCCATTGCAGCTACTTGAGCATGTCTCATATACTCATTTTCCCAAACTACATATTGCATTGAAGTTAAAATCATACGAAAAATTTGTTTCCAATCTTCAGGAACCATGGTATATCCATTTTTAATACCCTACATAAGTCCTCTAGTAAAATTACTACTAATACCATAGTCTGTAACAGCTTTTTTCAATTCCCTTAATATCTGATAAGGTAAACCTTCCCATTCTGCTATCTGCTGACCCAGCTGTTGGCCTTGACCTGGATGATACTGCACAGGACAGACAGACAATAATTCAGCTAACTCTGCCCCTGGCATGGAGACATCCTTTTTACATGTCTCCACCATTTTTTGAAAAGATGTTTGAATAACTGGATCAGGAGGTTTTTGTCCTGTGTCTAAGGGAGCAGAGGGAGAGATAGTCAGATATTCTGATGAAGAAGGAGGACAAACAATAGGAGCTGTATTTTGTGAAGGGGGGGGGGGGTGCTAAAAGAGAAACCTCATTAGTGCCAAATATCTCAACTGCATGCCGACATAAATGCCAAGCATGTAAAATCTCCACACTAGCCCTTGGCTCTGTATGTAAAGTAATTCCAATTTTTTCCCAATCTACTAACCTAAGAGACCCTTTTTCTGGATACCATAAACATTGAGCTGCAATCTCCTGGACCAGCCTTGTGAGACTGCGCTGAGAAAAATCTATATGATTTTTCTTTAAAAGGTATCCTAATTCCTCTACATGCTTTCTCTGCTCCTCAGAAAGCGAAGACCCCATACTTACAGAAACCTTTGAAAGGTTGAAGGTGCACCAAATCCTTGCCGGACGAAGTAAGGAGTCCCTGTTCAAGGCGCCACTTGTAGGAATCAAGACTCAGGACCACATGGAGATGAGACAAGCTGCTTTCTTTATTGTCAGGTTGAGAATAAGAAGAGCTGTCTGCTCTCTTGCCAGAGTTCGTTCTATCTCTCTATATTCATGGTAGCATACCAGTGGTTAATTTATACACTATACATCTATTTAGACAACCTTTGTTACTGTCTGCTTAAGCAGTTTATACATTCATTTCCAGTTAGGATTAACTTTTAATTAAGATTAACATAAGCTTCAGTTCCTGCCTTTGTTCCGTCCTATCTAGGTGTTAAGGTCTTGTTTCCTCCAGGTAAACATGCAAATGTTTCCCCCAAGTAAACATGCAAACGTTGCACTTTGCACGGAATGTTCTTTGTCTGAGGTTTGCCATCCAAGACAAGAATATCCTGAAAGCACAATGTCTACACATGTCTAGTTTAGCTTAGGTTTGTGGAACTTTGGGTGGAAGAATTGATTATTTGGTTGAATGTAATACATTTTTTCTTTGTATTGTTGAGTATTTTAAGACATGAAATAATAGACTGTTGTATACAGATATTGTATCCTCTGAGTGCGGAAGAAGATAAAGAAGTGGATGTAAATCCCCAAAGACCGGTTGTAAGTTTTGAAGTGTAAAACTACATACGTTAAGGTGAGTGGGGGCCTAGTCCATTTGTGAATATGATGTGGATAGTGATTATTGCCTTAGGTGGGGTAGGTATGGAGGCTTCTGAGATATTGCCTGGTTATTCATTAACGAGGCAACAGTTATGTTTCCAAACTGAACCCGACAGTACTGAATATGAAGGGCAGATATCACTGACATTGATGAAACCTATGGCTGAGGTTGGAATCTGTATAAGATCCACCTTAGATGATGGTTTATATTTGAGGAAATATCTAGCATGTAACCGCACATATGACATATGACATGAGGACTTGTCTAAGAGGATGGAACAACTATATGATCGTTGTTTTGACCGGTATGGCAATTATTCTCCTTCCTATATGAGACTTAGAGCTCTGGAAGAAATGTTAATTATGCCATTCATTGAATTAAGAAGTACTCTAAGAAGTTGATGTTTTTGTGTGACAATTTAGTTAGTACAAAATGTTCATTTAAATGGAAAAGTAGATGTACAGTTAGATGTTTTGAGGTACCAAGAATTTTACAGAGAAGTGTAAGATACTGAAAGGAACAGAGTCTAATGCGAGAAGTGAAAATGTTGTTCTGGAATTAATGACAGTAGCTTTGAATAGCTTTTCTTTTTGTGTGAAAGGAAAGACTACAGTTACAGACATCATGTCTACTTGTTTTATAGAAGTTCCAGTATCAGAAGAATTTTTATGGCAGAGTTTATCCTGATGATATTTTGTATATTTGTAAAAGATGATACTTTGTTTGAATTTCCTGTGAAGCCAATGAAATGGACTAATCAGGAAAGCTGACAATTTTTCAGCTTATGCTTGTATTAAGTATAAACATCCAGATGACAAAACAATTTATACTTATTTACCTCCTGAAGAAGTTTTTTTTTTTATTGAATGGAGGTTGAAGACGTAGGTGGAATGACACATGTGTTGTATTTACCTAGAGGTTGGTTTATGTTTTGTAGAGCATATGTATATGCATTGATACCAATTAATACAATGGGTGTGCAATTGGTCATTTAATGACTGTTATGGCAACTGCCCATATTAAGGATGAACATGTGAAGAAATATAGAGGACAACGTTAGTGTTTAGTGATATTTCTTTTACAGACTGTAATGATATGTAAGTTGTGTTTCTGCTGTTGTAAGATTAAGAAACCTGAGGAAAAATGCAAGATATATAGTCAACAAGAAGTTAGGCTTATGTTGAGAGAGCTTGATGATCATTCTCAAGTATAAATTGGTAACAAAAAGAAAGGGAGGAGTTGTTATAAGTAAAATTTGGATATTATACTTGAGAAACTACAGAACCAAACTGAAGCCATTTTGTGTTCGCAGTTTGTTCATTCATTTATTTATTTTTATTTATTTCATAATTTTATATACCGCCCTTCTCCCGAAGGACTCAGGGCGGTGAACAGTCAACTAAAATACATACAAAACACAGATATAAATACGATTAAAAAAGAATTAAATTATGGGCTGCCCAAATAAAAATCTAAAATCCCCGATTAAAATAAGTTTGACCTTTTAAAGCTCAGAAGAGTTATGAAATGTATTTTTGTGAGACAATTTATTTGGCATAGGTTAAAGGATATTTGTGCTAGGGCGCTCTGACATTATAAATGTCACATTAAGGAATATTAATGTTTCCTTATAATTTTTCTGGAATGTGAAAAACAGGACATCTGAAAATATTGGAAGTTTTCCATGGAAGGATGTATAACGTCCATATATGGAAAAAGGAAGTATTATGTAACCATGTGATTTGATAAACCTATATAAGTGGTATTCACTGAAAGGAGGGCGTCTCCTTCCTCTTAGAAAATGTTTCTTTTCTGAAGTGAACTGAGTCCAATACTGCAGTATTTTTCCCTAATAAAGCATCCTATAACTCAGATTATCAAAAGTCTGTTGTTTCATTTTTGAATGCTTATAACAGCAACCTACTATACTAATAATTTATGGACATATTGGGATGAATACTTTCTTGAGGAATGTAATGGTAAATTAAAATGCTTAATTTGACTTAAGCAGCAGCTAAAATACTGTCATGATTCAACCTTTCTTTAACTTAAGGATGTGTCTCATTCAACAGCTAATAGTCTGTTTCTTGGGATATTATATAGGTTTTCCAAACAAACAAAACCTTCAGTGTTACTGTTCCTACTGTTGTTTATCCTTTGGGGTTCTCGCAAGCTTGAGTTGAATTTGCTTCTCATTCTCATCTACCTCTCAAATATGAATATGACATGTCCATTCCTATCCACCAGATACCCAAGCTCACATGAGGTTATATGTTAGAGTAAGACACTTAGGAAACTTGATCAGGTGATTAAAAGTGGCAGCTCCTTTCTTCCTTTTGCCCACAGGAGAGGGAAGAAAGCAGGCAGTGATGGCGATGGCAGTGGCCAGAGCATGCTACGGCTGCCCCTTTCTTCCTTTCGCCCCCAGGAGAGGGAAGAACGTGGTGACAGTGGCGGTAACCAGAGCCAAGTTTCACCTAGTCTGTATCTGTACAGTTAGTTTTTCCTGCCTAAATGTAAAAGCTTAGTTTTATCTATGTTGAATTTCATTTTGTTGAATAGGGCCCATTGTTCAAGTCTGTCAAAATCATTTTGGATCCTGAGCTTGTCTTCTGGAGTATTGGCTATTCCTTGCAACTTAGTGTCATTTGGAAATCTAATGAGTTCCCCTTCAATTACCTCGTCTAGATTGTTCATATAGATATTGAAGAGCATTAGGCCTAAAATGGAACCTTAGGTACCCCATTACTTACTTCCTCCATATGGACATAGTTCCATTGAGAACTACATGTTGAGTGTGATTTGAGTTACAAATCCATCTTGTAGTGGTGTTGTCCATCTCACATTTTTCTAGCTTGCCCAGAAGTAGGTTATGGTTTACTTTATCAAATACTTTACTGAGATCTAAGTATACTATACCCACAACATTTCACTAATCCACTAATTTAGTTACTTTGTCAAAGAATGAAATAAGATTTGTTTGGCACGAACTGTTTTTGATGAAACCATGTTGGCTTGTTGCTTTGACAAACCCAAGTTGTGTTTGTTTGCTTGTAGGTGTTTGTAGATTTGTCTTTACTAAAGTCTTCCCAGATATTGATGTCAGGTCAGGGGTTCAAGTTTTAGCAACTGGTTCTTTGCCCAGTTGCTGAGTGGGCATGGCCATGGTGGGCGTGGTCTAATCAGCATCCTATACTATGGTGGGGCCTCCTGTTTATGCACTCTCCTGGCTCTGGAGGGTTTCCTTGAGCTTCTGGGGGAGTGAAAATGGCCTCCCTGAGCTCCAGAGGCTCTGGAGGCCAGAAACTGGCCTGTTTCTGGCCTTCTGGAACTTCCAGGAGGCTGTTTTTTTCCCTCCCCAGGCTTCGGAGGCTTTCCTCAGGCCTCTGGGAGAATGAAAATGGCCTCCCTGGGCTCCCGAGGCTCTGGAGGCCAGAAATGGTTTATTTTTGGCCTTTCAGAGCTTCTGGGAGGCCCATATTTGCCCTCCGCAAGCCTCGATGTGGGCCCCGTACTTATCTGGGATTCAAAATGGGCCATGTGGGGACCCCTGGGAGGGGCGGGGTGGGCCAGCCAGGGGTGGGATTTGCCAGTTCACTGAACTGGCAATAAAATTAGCTACCAGTTTGCCCAAGCCGGGGAGAACCAGTAGCAGCCCACCCCTGTGTCAGGCTGATTGATCTGTCATTTTCTGAATTTGTTTCCCCTTTTTTTGAAAATGGGAACCACATCAGCTCTTTTTCAGTCCTCAGGTGCTCCAATATCTTTGTTTCAATGGTTCTGAAATCATGTCTGCCAGTTCCTTCAGAATTCTGGGGTGTAGTTCATTAGCACTTGATGATTTGAATCCATCTAGAGCTGAAAGGTATTTTTAAATTTATTTTTGTGTATTTTAATTTGCATTCCAACCCTGTCATTACAGGGTTTACAGTTGTTTTTGATAAGTTGAGTATTGTTCTCTTTTTGCTTGAAGACAGATGCAAAGTACGAATTAAACACTTCTGCTTTCTCTCTATTGCCTTTTACTTCTTTGCTATCTTTTCCCCTTAGTGGATTGTTTCTTTGATTCTTATTTTTTATGGGTTGAAAGAAATTTTATTTTTGACATTTGTGGCAAGTCTTAGATCGTTCAAAACTGTAACTTTCCTAACTTAATTTTTGAAGGTTCTGGCTATTTGTTGGTATTCTGCTTTAGTTATGTGTCCCCCTTTCCATTATTTGTAGTTACCCTTTTTCTCTCAGTTGGTCTGAGAGTTCTTTGTTAAACCATGCAGGCTTTTTTCTTGGATTTCTTATTTTTTTTAGTGGTATTCAACTCAGATGGGTTTTTATAATTGTATTTTTCTGTTTCCCAAGCTTCTTGAGTCAATTTGCTCTTTTAAGATTTTCATCCATGGTATCCTTCCCAAGCTGTCTCTTGAGTTTGTTAAAATCAGCTTTTTAAAAATCTAAGACATTGGTTTGATTATATTCTGTTGCTTGTGTCTGTTTTATATTGAATTGTAATATGACATGGTCACTCTCCCCTAAAATTCCTGCAACTTCAATCCCCTCTATCATTTCTTAACTGTTAGTAAGAATAAGGTCCAGTATAGCTGCCCCTGTAGTTGCCTCTTCTACCTTTTGGGTGAAGAAATTGGCAGGTAGGTGGGTCTGTTCGATCTTCCACTTGATGCAGTTTGCTTTCCAGTTGATGTCAGGATAGTTAAAGTCCCCCATTACTACTGTGGTGCTTCCTACAAATATTTAACTGAATAGCAAAAATGTCATCTACTTCTTCTACTTAGTTGGGTGGCCTGTAGTATACACCTATGGTATTACTATTATTTATTTATTTAGTCAAACAATTATTAGATAACAGGTATAAGTATAAACATAGTTATAAATACATGAAATGGATACGAATAAGAAAAAAAGAAACAATAGGACAAGGACGGTAGTTACGTTTTGGTGCACTTATGCACGTCCCCTACAGACCTCTTAGGAAAGGGGAGAGGTCAATAGTAGATAGTCGAATGTTGAAGATTTTGGGGTTTGGGGAAGGAACCACAGAGTCAGGTAGAGTATTCCAGACATTGACTACTCTGTTGCTGAAGTCGTATTTCCTGCAATCAAGTTTGGTGCAGTTTATCTTTAGTTTGTATCTATTTTGTGCTCTTGTATTGTTTTGGTTGAAGCTGAAGAATGCATTGATAGGTAGGACATTGCAATATATAATTTTATGTACCATACTTAAATCGAACCGAAGGCGGCATAGTTCTAGGTTGTCTAAGTCTAAAATTTCAAGTCTGGTGGCATAAGGTGTTCTGCTACGAGTAGAGGAGTGGAGGGCTCTTCTCGTAAAATATTTCTGGACTTTCTCAATTGTATTAATATCAGGTATGTAATGCGGGTTCAAGACTAATGAGCTGTATTCAAGTATTGGTCTAGCAAATGTTTTATATGCTCTAGTTAGTAGAGTGATATTACTGAAGAAAAAGCTATGCAGAATTAGGTTAATAACTCTTAATGCCTTTTTTAAAATTTTATGTTGACCCATATGCATTCTAGTGGCTTTCATCATGTGTAATTTGCAACTCTGTAGAGGAAGTAAACTCTAACATATAATGCAACCCCATCACCTCTTTTGTTAGGTCTGTTTCTTTTGAAGTTTATATCTTTCTATTAGTACATTCCAGTCATGAATGTACTAATCCCACCAAGTTTCTGTAATGGCAACTATAGTATACCATACTTTCCCTCATGTACCACCGGTAGTATTTTGAGTTCATCCTGTTTATTCCCTAGGAGCATTAAGTGTATATGCATTTTAAGTTTTTGTGGCTTAGACTGGGTATGCTTTCTACCATCTACTTTGCATCTCTTTTTCTCTTTACTCCTTACCTCATTTGACTGATTATCTAATGGTTTATGCTTGGAATTAAGTCTTAGGTTGTGAAGATTGGTCACTCTCCAATGTCATATCATATATATTTAATGTTTAATTTAAATAAAATTTAATATAATGAAAAAGCATCTATTACATTTTATTACATTATATATTTTGCATAGAATACCTACAATAGCCCAATGGAATTAGGAGTTGGTTTGATAAAATAAAAATCTTATTCATTGCCCTTTCTTTGGCACATGAAATGCTCTTTTGAATCAGTCATTTTCCTTGTACTTTCTCACATTATTCAACCATGTTTCTCTAAAAACTATACTTTGTGATGAACTGATATTGAAAGGGTTCTCTGTCACAAAGTGGTTTATGGACCTTGTCTGCCCTAATCAATTAACACCTTATTCAATGGACTAGAAAGAAAACAAAGATTTTTTATTCGAAAGTTAACTCATTGCTCTTACCTTTGGTGTTCATAGAGGGCATGCAAACTTCTGGATAAAGCAACAATAATCACAAAAAGAAAATATACACGTCCAAAAAAAATGCTTGGTGGGTGGGTGTCCAGAACCCTTTATTACATAGAAGAATGATCGTCAAATAAAATAAAATGCACAGGCCTGGGTGTGACTAAACTCTTTGGAGCTGCATCACACAGATCTCAGACAATTGACCAAATAATGAAATGCACTAAGCATCTTCATATACTTTCCTTCAGGGATAGCAACATCCTGAACGTGTTTTGGGAGCATAAAATTAGTAAACTAGCAAGAGCAGTAAGGTCAATGTAGGTAGTGACTTGGTTAATGCCCAATACCCTACACCAGATCCATGCAGAGCAAGATTGCATTATCCTTATACATTTGCATGTTTCAGGATATCTAATATCTTCACAATTTCCTATGCCTCTTCCCTTTATATTCCTCTACACTGACTTTTTGTCTGAGAGAATGTCTACTCTATACAGCAGAAATGTTTAGACTCTCTTCTGCCAATTCTTTTGCTTTTATTCTCCACTGTAATGAACAAGTTGAATATTTTCAAGTTATAGGCAAAAATGTTCATACCCTTACCTGACAAGACTGAGTTTTAAAAGTATATAGTAAATCCCAGCACAGCAAGATGAACTATATATTTTTATGGTAATAGTATGGCAAAAGACCAACTTTGATTCCTTATTTTGGGTTGTTAAGTGAGGAATGGATATGCATGGTCAAATGTGGTATTCAATGCAGAATTGGTATTCACTGGAAAAATCTGTTGGGTATGTGATCAAGACACCAATGATGGGATGGGAGATCACTAAGAAAAAATAGTCTTGCATTGCTTTCAGGCAACATTTTTGCTGGGAAACTTTTGCTGTTTTGTGTCCGAATAGTTCTTGCCTAAAGGGATTGTCCCATGTCTTATTTTAAAGGCAGTCTGTGTAGTTTATATAAAAGCAGCAGAGTTATAAATTAAGCTGCTGCAGGAATAAAAATGAATGTTCATAATTCTGAGAATCTCAGTTTCCATTTATAGTACTACCTGTGTATTTCTCCAGGTCAGTGTAGCCCGAAAAACTCTGGAACTTCATGCCATCAGAACTGAAATGTGCATACATGTGAATGAAACAGAAATACTTGTTTTTTTGAAAAACAAAAATCATGCATTGAATCATTTTATAAATGATTTTTAATGAATGTTCTTGAAATATGAGATGGGATGTTAAATAAAATTCTTTGAAGGGCTGGCTGAAGTTAGAACAATGTTTGGCAATGTTAGAACTTTCTTGGCCAAATGAGTGAGGTTGCTGCTTGCTGAGTGGAACTGAACAGAACAAAGGATCTACTTAGCAAAGATTTTAAAACACTGCCCCAAACAGTTTTCTGCAGCAACTTTATAGGACCTTTTTTTGTTTTTGTTTTGTTTGAAAATAAGAAACTGTAAACACAACAATTTCCAGTAAGACTCAATACACTGGTGCACTGATTGAAGTGCCAGTCCTGATTCTTCTATCCTGCCCATCCCGCCCTGTCCCTTTCTTTAAAAAAGGTAGTGATAACAAAAATTCTCATTCCTTACAAGTTGAAGCACAGGTAACAAACAGATAGAAAAGATCAGATGCTGGAGTGGATGAGGTTCTGCTTGGAAGGTCCATTGGTTTTGCTTTCTTTCCAGAGGGCCCCTTGGAAATACCTGAGTTGCAGGGGATGTTCCTCCATTTGTTAAAATCTTGTGCTGGAAGCTGCTCTCAATGCTGGGATAAGAGCAGTATTACTTCTTCGTTCCTTCCCAATAAGAACCAATACTGATATTTAAGAAGCGGCTCATCATGTGTCCAAGATCTCCCTTGTGGGGGATGGCTCATGAGGAAGGCCTTGTGTATTGTGGAGGGTCTGGTTGTGGGGCACTGAGTTCTGCTGGAGCTCAAGTGCAATGGCATTTTGTGGGAACTCCTTCACTTGTTTCTTGTATTCTAGGAATGTGCAGACCTTGGTAGCAATGGCAATTATATTCTTGCCAATGAAGATTGTAGACACTCTGCTATCTTGAAATAGGACCATATTAATGGCTCGGATGAATATGGTAACCATGTTTATGGTCACCAGACTCAAGACAGGGTAGAGCATCATTTTCTGGGGAGCAATATGCTCTCCTTGCATGCTAATCTCACTCAAGGAAACACAGGGCAGGATCAGGAGCAATATGTAGCAATAGAAGAACATGAGTCCTTCTGCCCAAATTGGCAGACCAGTCTTGTGTGGTTCCCATAGGTTGGCTTGTATATCTAAGATATCCAATAAGTCCAAGGCCACCCAGAAGAGTCGACCTCGCAAATCCTCTTTCTTCCGGAAGGTACGTATATATTCCATGCTGTCCAAGGCTACTAGCACTAGGTACAATCCTGGCACACAAATGGAGAGAAGCAAGGTCAGTGCCTTTCTAGCCACTGTCTCCAGATTTCTCTTATCAGCCTTATAGTTCTGGAATATAAAATACAGTTTGATTTCCAGCACAAAGATATAGAGGAACCAAAGAATCATAGCATAACCCCGTTTGGCTGTCTTTACCTCAGCCCCCACCCAGACGGCCACATAGCGCAGCACAATCAAAAAGCAAATGTCTCCTACTAGAACAATGATGCAGACACCAATTTTACGAGGCCCTTGGTTTTGCTCTACCAGATAAGCATCCATAAATGCCATGCTGGTCATAATAACAATGGTGGTAAGACACACATGGCGCTTGTCTGGGGGTGGAAGCACCATGATGAGCTACCCACCCTTTTCTTCCCACTTTGTAGTATTGCTCCAAGGGCCAGCCTTATATTTGTCCCGGGTGAAATCTCTTGAAATTGTGGGCAGTAGAACTTAATTATAAAAGAAATTCCAGTAAGGCAATGACAGATGAACCTGATATTTCATCTGATACCCTCAAGTTCTGATCACTCAGAAGTATAGCAATTATCTGAATTGTTTGCTGCAAATAGATCAAGATTTCCACCAGCAGAAAGATCCTTTGCTGCTTCTCACAGCATTCACCTTCTGACCACGCCTGTTGTTAGCATTTCTGATAGTATCTTTGAGAAGACCTTCATTTCAGTTATAATTGTTTAATTTTTCACTATTTAATGTCCTTCTTGAAGAATGAGGAGGCTCGTAGATAATGCTCTTTATGGGATTCTTGGCAGCAGCTCATCACATTTTTCAGCAATTAAAGAAATGATCAGGCATCAACCATAGTAGCATGCTAGAATAGCAGGCCAAAACTTATTGCTCCCCAAAAGCCGAATGATTCAGAGTTTTTCAAAGCTGCAAACAGGGGTGATCATGTCCCAGGGTATCTTTTCCCCTGTAAGTCCCTCTGCTCCTCCATCCATGACTCTATCTGGAGCAGAATCCATGGAGAGTAATACTTGCACTTCCAAAAGAGGCTTCTGATCCAGCATCTCTTTCTTGCTACTATCCATTCTGAGCTGCAAAAAAAAAAAAAAACCCAGAAGAAAATAAGTGAGGGAAGTTTCAGTCATGTGATTCAAGAAGCTACCTTTTTCAGGACGGATATTGAAAGTTAAAGGAAAGGAACAACTCCTCTGTTTTACAACCTTGTATTACAAAATACTTTAAACACTTTGTGGGGGGGATAACCTGCATTTGGGAAACAGGTCTTTGCGCTGGCTTTGCAAATGATACAGAAGCAGCTCTGTCATCAAAGAAATTTAGGCAAAGTTACATTTGCAGCATAACAGTACACTGCTATTTTGCAATTGCCTTTGATGATCCCCCTTTTAACTGCTTTTCTAAAATTGTGATTCTTGCCTTTTGGAGGGAGATATCCCATCTTACATCTTTCTTCTGTTTAAAACAGAAGAAAGGAAGTATTATTTATATCCTGATCTTTTTTTCCTTTCTGTCTGTTTAAATCATCTAACCCCCCAATATCATGTAGTATTAAGGAAAAAAATCTGGAGTTTGCCTCAAAGGATATATTAGAAAAATATCTGATTCCAAAATACAACCAAATCACATTATGTTGATGTGACTTTACCACTCCACCTAGCCCCTTTTTAAATTGATTTGGGGAAGCCATATTGTATGATTCCATCTTCCCAAGACACTAAGCCTCCTGTGAATGTGTTCAACTTAATTTGAAGCAATCACTTCTTTTCTCCTTTTCCCTTATACTTGAGAGAAGGAAAAAGCTCTGTATCTCTTGATCAACATCTTAAATGCATTTGTTAGATGCCTCTTCCTCTGTTCTATACCACGATCTAACATCTGATTTTATTAGACAATTTGGAAGCTTCAAATTAATTTTTCATCTATTCACAGCACTTTCTCAACTCCTCTCATAAAACATGTATTTCAGAAGGCAAAATATATTGTATTGACGCATTGTTCTGGCCCAGGTATATATTTATAGAACCAGAGAGAATTGGGCCATGACCAGAAAGAATAAAAAAGAAATGTTATGCACTAATGGTTGTTGACAAGAAAGAATAGCCACAGAAATCTTTTAAATATCCCTTAGGAACCACTTCTGCAATAACAACTATGGATTCCAAAATGAAGTTACCTGCACAGCTGAGATGGTATTCAGCAGGTTCTGACCAGTTCTGGAGAACTAATAATGGAAATTTTGAGTAGTTCGGAGAACTGGAAAATACCATCTCTGACTGGAGATTTTAGAGTATCCTTCCCCTGCCATGCCCACCAAGCCACGCCCACAGAATCAGTAGTAAAAAAACTGAATCCCACCACTACACAGAAATGATAGGTGTGAGTCTGTATCTGCATACATTTCAGCATATGACCCCCAATTACATTCTTTGCATTCATGTTATATGAATAAGGGAACATTATTCATTTTAATGCAATAAATCATTACATGTATTAAATGTTATGAATATATATGAGTAAGATGCTGCCATGGCCAATTTAAATTTCAAGAAAAAGATGTGTGATGGAATGTACCTAAAAAGGAGAGATGGTATGATGGACTAGAATAATGCAGCAGGTTCCCAAGAAGAAGAAAATTCCAAGGAGGTGGGTGACACAAGAGATAGCAGAGTAAGCTGAATCATGGGAAGAGGAAGAAAGTTAGGATAGTCACTCCCTAGAACAAGGGTGTCAAACTCAAGGCCTGCGGGCCAGATCCAGCATGCGATGTGGTTAGATCTGGCCCGCAGAACTGCCCTGGAGACAGCAAAGGACTGGCCCCCAGTGCCTTAGTCCCAGCCCAGGCCAGCCAGGTGCTGATCTATAATTTAATGGCCGGAACAAAGATGTCTTACATCTGTGGGGCCGCCCTGCCACCTTGGCCCTGCCCACTGGGTGCTTGCTGATTCCTGTGCACATGCCCAGGGGGTGGAGCCAAGGCAGAGGGGGCGACCCTTAGCTGGCTCCAGAGCAGCATCATGATCTAAGCCTCACCGTGTTCCAGGCTGAATGGCTGCCATCCAGTTACAGATCAGCGTCTCAGCCACCAGCAGTGTCTCCATGGCTGCTTGCCAGCCTAGCCTTGCAGCCCGTGCAGCTTCCCTTTCACTTGGACCATCCCTGCCCTGCCCCATATTGGAAAACCACAGCTGCATAAGCATGGCCACCAGCACCACCGCCAATCTCTCCCCCTCCCCTCGTTCCTTCCTGAATACAGAGGAAGGAATGAGATGGGAATGAGAAGAAGGGAGAAAAGAAGGTGTAAGGCATCCAGAAAGTATCCATGATATCAATCACTCCGAGACATTTTCTCTCCAATTGATTTATTTAGAAACAGATCTGGTATGTCAAAGGCAATTTCCCAAATGAAATTATTTTCATGCATTACACAGAATCCACCTTCTCTCCTCCCTTCTCTCCTCCCACTTTTACACTTCATAAATCATGAGAACCAATTAACTGCAACTGGAATTTCTTCATATGACATACAGAATAACCTTGAACTTTTCAACTCCTCCAACTCTCTAAACAAATGTGGCAGCTGAATTTTAAAGCTGACAGGCGTCCCCCCTTGAAAACTCCTCCTCCTAAAAGAAAGGAAAGAAAAACCAGATACAGAGGTTAACACATTTTCCTTATCCCCCTCAACCCCCCCAGGAGGACCCTTTAGTTTGTGGAGAAAATCCTCATGGAATTGGTTAACCAACTGATCAGCATGAACATCCCAACTCTTTACCCAACTAGCATTCGAGAGAGGGTATCGTTTCCATAAGACGAAATATTGCAATCGGCCACAGTATAATCTAGAATCAAGAATTTTTTGAATTTCATAATGTGTTTCCCCCTGTACCATTAACGGTTTAGGGGGAGAGATTGGCGATGTTCTTATCATTTATGTAGTAGCTGGTTTTAGTAAACTACAATGGAATACTGGATGAATTTTCCCCAATATTCGAGGAAGACTTAATTGGACAGTGACCGGATTGATTATCTTTGAAATTGGGAATGGACCCAAGAATTTTGGACCTAGCTTCTTACTGGGCAGTTTCAAGCTAAGATACTTGGTCAACAAATATACTTTGTCCCCTACTTTAAAAAACGGTTGAATCTATGATTATCTGCCTGTTTTTTATAATTTTCTGCAGCTTCGGTCAAAGCTTTTTTTGTATCTTCCTATCCTTTCTTTAATGAGTTCAACCATTCTGTTAGGGACATGGATGAGGGAGGTTGTCTAGGTAACTCTGGCATCAGGACAAAATCCATTTCAGTGTTGATTTGGAAAGGAGTCAATCCCATGCTGCTTTGTACTGCATTATTGTAAGCAACCTCTGCAAAAGGTAACAACTCAGCCCAATTTTCTTGTTGATAATTTACATAGCATCTAATGTATTGTTCAATCATGGCGTTAGCCCTCTCTGCTGCTCCATTACAAGCAGGATGGAAAGCTGAGGATAACCCTTGGAAGGAACCAATGGATTTCAGAAATTCCCTCCAAAAATTCGCAGTAAATTGGACCCCTCTGTTTGATATTATTCTACGAGGTACTCCATGTAGTCTATAGATATATTCCACGAACAGCTTTGCAAGTTTTTTTTGCAGATGGAAGTCCTTTGCAGGCTATAAAATGGGCCTGTTTAGAGAATAAGTCAATTATAGTCCAAATGATCATATTAGGTAATTCAACAATAAAGTCCATTGCAATCTCTTCCCAAGGTTGGGTTCGTTCAGCAACTTGTTGCAGGAGGCCAAGGGGTTTTCGAGTTCGGTGTTTCATTGTGGCACAAATTGAGCAACTTTTTACATAATCCTCAACTCAAGGTTTCATTTTTGGCCACCAGAACTATCTTCTCAGTAAATGTAAGGTTTTTAGGAATCTGAAGTGGTCTCCCAGTCGGGAGTCTTGGGTACGCTTTAGTATCAGTGGTCTTAGGGTTGTGGGTACATAAAGCTTAGTCCCTTTCCAAGCTAGTCCTTCAATGTCAACTCGATTTGATGGTCCAGGAACCAAGAGTCAGTCAATAAGGCCATTTTCAATTCTACAATCAGCGTATCTTCCAAGTGTTTGGGGTTGCAGTTGGCTTGGGCTTTAGTGGTCACTTGGCCTGCTGATTGAACTTCTGAAATTAAGGCTTGTACTATTTCCTCTCAGTGGCTGTCAAACTGAGGTTTTCTGGACAGAGCGTCCGCCAGTACGTTTTTCCTTCTGGGGATATATTTAATATTAAAGTTGAATCACTTGAAATATTGGGCCCAGTGGACTTGTTTGGGTGATAATCTCCTAGTGGTCTTTAGAGCATCGAGGTTCTTATGATCAGTCCATACCTCAAAGGCCTCTGGCGCCCCTTCTAGAAAATGCCTCCAAGTCAACAAAGCCCATTGTACGGCGAATGCTTCTTTCTCCCAGACCGCTCACCTGTGTCTGTCAGCTTTTTGGACACATAAGTGCAAGGCATCAGTCAGCCTTGAGAGTCCTTTTGCAGCAAAACAGCTGCCACCACTACATCACTTGCATCTGTTTGGACAATAAAAGGCTTGGTTGCGTCTTGGTGCTAGAGGATGGACTCAGCTGCAAAGAGGTGTTTTAAGGCTTCAAATGCTTTCTGACAGTCCATAGTCCAAGCCAGGGGTTGACTTGGCTTCAGTTTGGTGGGCGATGGGTCCATTTTTAATAGTGTCAGCAGGTGCTCCATTCAAAGTCCAAGAAAGAAACACTTAAACTCCAATTGTTAGAGTAAAGATATCTTTTACTGGAAATCAAAGTGGTAGCAACAAAAGAATTCTGAATCTGAGGAAATGAGCGCGAAAATCACATATACAAAGTGATGGCAACGTTCCCACCCCCAACAGTCCATATTGCTCCTCCAATGGGAAATGGTGCATAACATCATGTGGGCATCTTCAGGTGGTGATGAGGCCTCTGTCCGTTGACCTTGGCATAGTTTGATAAAGAGTCGCGGTTGTGCATAGCAAGGAATAGAAAAGCAAGGAATAGAAACTTAAGCAAGACTCCCGCTCCCCTAGATATACAGTTTCGTTTCCTACTCACTCCAGCACGCTTCCCAAATATATCATGGCCCACTGCCCCCTCCCGTTACTTATGACAGCCGAAAGATGCAAGCATAAGAAAGGAAATAAAGGAAGAAATCTTGAAGGCTGACATTCGGCCCTCCTGCAAAAAGACGTTAGTCCTAAAAAATATAAGAATAAAAGATAAGATGTTACAAACAAATAATAACAGCATTAATGTTCAGGGTTTATCAGGATACATGGTGCGAAACGCCTGCACCAGCCGGGGAGCTCTAACATCTCTCTCGTCAACCCATTCAGATTGGGAAGAAGGAAAATGCTTCCACGCAACCAAATATTGGACTCGACCCCTCTTCTTCCTAGAATCCAAAATTTCTTTAACTTCGAAATGTTGTTCACCCTCAATGAGCAGTGGTACAGGGGGGGCTACTTGAGTAGGCCGCAGATCAGATGTACGTTCAGGCTTTAACAAACTAACATGGAAAACAGGATGGATCCGACGGAGGGTTTTTGGCAGTGTCAATTGAACTGCCACAGGATTCACAACTCGTTCAACCGGAAAAGGTCCCACATACTTAGGTCCAAGCTTTTTCGATTTCTGTGTGGTCTGCAAAAATTTGGTTGATAAAAACACCTTATCACCAACTTGATATGGTTTTTGTGGACGTCTCTTTTTATCTGCAAATTTTTTATGAGCTTGATGAGCATCATCCAAAGCCTTGCGGGCAACTGGCCAAGTTATCTGGAGATGCCTTATCCACTCATCCAATGAGGGAATGTTAGATTTCTCTTGCGGAAGCTCGGGTATGGGTACAAAGTCTTGTCCCGAGGCCACTTTAAATGGAGTGAATCCGGTGCTGCTATGTACCGAATTATTGTATGCCACCTCAGCAAAAGGCAGTAAGTCGGTCCAATCATCCTGCTGATAATTAATGTAACATCTCAGATACTGTTCCAGTACTGAGTTAGTTCTCTCGCAGGCCCCATTGGTTTGTGGATGATGGGCGGAGCTTAACCCCTGGGCGGAGCCTAGTAACTTTAGGAACTCTTTCCAGAAATTTGAAGTGAATTGGACGCCCCTATCAGAGATTATGCGTTCAGGAACTCCATGTAACCTGTAGATATGCAGAATAAACAACCTAGCTAACGTCTTCGCTGACGGGATCTTCGCACAGGGTATAAAGTGTACCTGCTTGGAAAACAGATCTGTCACTACCCAAATGACTGTATTTCCTCCACTGTCAGGTAATTCTACTATAAAATCCATGGAGATTTCCTTCCATGGGGCCATTGGTCTAGCCACATTCTGCAATAAGCCTGCTGGTTTACCAGGCGGCCGCTTAGCCGAAGCACAAATAGGGCAGCTAGCGACATAAGTCTCAATGTCCTTTTTCAACGTGGGCCACCAGAATTGCCTTTTGACCAAGTGTAGGGTCTTCACGAACCCAAAATGTCCAGCAGGTTTAGAATCATGAGCTTGATGTAAAATTTCGGGTCTTAGTTTTCCCGGTACATATAATTTGGCCCCCACCCAGGCCAATCCATCTCTAATGGTACAGTCATTCGAGTGGGTTAGGAACCAATCATCAAGTTTTAGAGCTTCTTTCAATTGTGCCGATAAATCGGTTGACAAATCAATCTCTTTTTTCTTCTGAGCTCTGGTAACCATTGGAGCTGCCAACTGTTCGGTTGGGATGATAGGTCTTACCACTTCTTGGCGAGCACTATTATACTGAGGTAATCTGGACAAAGCATCTACCATGAAGTTCCTTCCACCAGGAATGTACTTCAAAGAAAAATTGAACCGCTTGAAATGTTGCGCCCAGCGAACTTGCTTGGGAGACAGTTTCCGAGGCGTTTTCAGAGCCTCCAGATTTTTGTGATCTGTCCAGACCTCAAAAGGGTGTTTGGCTCCTTCTAGAAAATGCCTCCAAGTTAACAAAGCCCATCGAACTGCAAAAGCTTCTTTTTCCCAGATGGCCCACCTTCTCTCGGTTTCAGTTAGTTTACGGGAGGTATAAGCGCATGGTTGCAGGTATCCTTTTTCATTTACTTGAAGTAGCACCGCCCCAACGGCTACGTCACTCGCATCAGCTTGGATTACAAACGGAACGTCCATGTCTGGGTGCTTAAGTACGGGTTCAGCAGCAAACAGACGTTTCAGTTTCTCAAAAGCAGCTTGACACTCCATGGACCACTCCAGTGGTGTACTGGGCCTCAGTTTCACCTCCCCTCTGGTTTTAAGGAGATTTGTGATAGGCATCGCGATCTTCGCAAAAGCAGGAATAAATTGACGGTAAAAATTTGCAAATCCCAAGAAACTTTGCAGTTGTTTCCTGGTACGGGGAGGGGCCCATTCCAAAACTGCCTGCACCTTCCCCGGGTCCATTTCTATGCCGTCGTGCGATATGCGATAGCCCAAATAGTCAATTTTCTCCTGGTGAAATTCACACTTTGACAGCTTGGCATACAACTGAGCTGCTCGAATTTCTCCAGGACTGACCGCACTAGTTTTACATGCTCATCACGAGTCTCTGTGTAGATAAGAATATCATCAAGATAAACTAACACTCCTTTGTACAAATGCTCTTGCAATACTTGATTTATCATTTGCATGAATACTGCAGGCGCCCCCTGTAGGCCAAATGGCAGGACGTTGAATTGAAAACAACCCATCGGGCAGTTGAAAGCAGTCTTCCACTCATCCCCTTCTTTTATTCGGATTCGGTAGTATGCTTCTCTCAGGTCGAGTTTCGAAAAAATCCTTCCTTTAGCGAGGTGGGCCAACATGTCCTTCATCAGGGGGAGGGGGTACACGTTCTCCACCGAGAACGCCATCGAGATGGTGTTTAGGTTCCGGTAGTCAACCACCAAGCGTAAGGAGCCATCTTTCTTTTCCCGAAACAACACTGGAGCCGCCACCCGGGGCCTAGCAGGTTGGATGAAACCACGTTCTAAATTTTTTTCAATGAATAACCGCAATTCTCCTAATTCCTGTGGGGTCATTGAATACAGTTTCGGTTTTGGGAGTTTTACTCCGGGCAAGAATTCGATACTGCAATCCGTTGAGCGATGAGGGGGGAGCTCATCCGAGGCCTTCTCACTGAACACCTCCTTTAAGCCCCAGTATTCCTCTGGAATTTTCTCCTCCCCTTTCAGGATCTCAGTGCCAGTAGAAGCCAATTCTGTGGGATTTTTGGGTCTCAATTTGGATTGCCCCTCCCCTTCTGGGGGTTGGTCTGTACGTATGCGTAGTGATCCCCTCCTCCAATTAACATGGGGGTTCCATTTCCGGAGCCAAGGCAAGCCCAGTATTAAGGGGCGCTCCATCCCAGGGGCCACAATAAAACACAGAGTCTCTTTATGGTTCCCCATTGTCATCTCCACTGGTTCCGTTATAAAATGAGCAGGTCCACCCCCAGCTACCGATCCATCCAACTGGAAAAAAGCTATGGGCGTCTTCAGAGTCTTTAGCCTTAAGCCCAGCTTCTCTACCACCTTTGAACTGATTACGCACCTTGTGCACCCAGAGTCTAACAAAGCCAACATGTCCCCTTCAGCCCCTGACGTGGGTACCCTTAATCTCACTGGAATGGTCATAGGGCCCTGGTTCGGACTTACCAGTGTGTCATCTTCCAATTCGGATTCACTCCCTTCAGAAGAGGTTGGAGTTCCCAACCCCCCTCCTTTTTGAGGGGTGACCTCTACAACCTCCTCCGCTTTTAGCGCTGATCCACGAGGCGTGGCTGGAGGCCTCTCAGACCTTCTCCTTCCTCCTGGCGCCCCTTTTGGTTCCAGCTTGGCATGGCAGTCTGCAGCCCAGTGGCCCTCTTTCCCACATCGGAAACATGCTCTGGTCCTGGGTTTTGCTGCTGGTCTTCCCTTTAGAGGTTTTAAGGTTTCTTGAAGCCTGGTGAGAGGGGAATTCTTCAAAACAAAATCCCCCCGGCGTCTGTTTCGGGTCAGGTCAATCTCCACCTCTGCTGCCAGCACGTACCACTGCTGCAGCTCACCAGGGTCTCTTCTGGCCACACAGCATTGATAAACATCTTCATTTAGCCCATCTTTAAAAGCTTCTATCAGGGCTCCCTGGGACCAGCCGCGGATATGGCACACCAGCTCTCTAAACTCCTGGGTGTAATCAGCTACTGACCTTCGCCCCTGATTTATGGTTTTCATCCTGATTCTAGCCTTGCGTTCAGCTAGAGGATCTTCAAATCTAGTGCGCAATGCTGTCATGAACTGGTCATAATTCAACAGCTGAGGGGCATTATCATTATGCAAAGTCACCATCCACTTTGCAGCCGTTCCCTCCAGAGCCCTGGTCACACACCTGACTTTGGCCGCTTCTGAGGAAAAATCCTGCCCATACTCCTCCATATGGCTCCAAACTTGTGCTAGGAAAAATCCTAATTCCTGGGGGTCCCCTCCATATTTTACTTCCAACGGAGGCACTTTTGGAGCTCTACGCCTTCTGGCAATTATCCCCCCAGCCGGGGGGCCCTGTGCTGCTGCTGCTGCTGCCTGTTGCGCCGGCCCAGGTTGATTTATGGGGGTGGCTGCTCTGGTTCTTCTGCCTGGGGCTACCTCCCCCTCTTCCCCCTCATACCTTTGATCAGCTTGAGCCTCTCCGGCAGCTTCATGTAAAAGTTGCATGGCTTGCGTTAGTAAGAAACCTCTCCGTTCCTCCTCCTGCCATGGCTCATCCTTCCCCCGACGATGGGTCGTGGTCACTCCTGGAGGGGGCCTTTCCTCAGGATCCTTCCAACCGACTCCCAGGGACCATTTAGGCTTCACAGCTGGGGTTTCGCCAAGACTTAGCTCTGCTAAGAAGTCGGCCCCTTCTGCTCCCTCCGTCAACAGGGATTCTGGTCCTCCAGTCGCTCCTTGGTCTTCTTGGTCGCTGGCTGGACTAGACATTGTTTGTTTGCAAACCCCCTCGGAAGAAAATTTGGGTTTTCTCCAAGTGGGCTGGTAAAAGTGAGATTCAGAATAATGTCAGCAGGTGCTCCATTCAAAGTCCAAGAAAGAAACACTTAAACTCCAATTGTTAGAGTAAAGATAACTTTTACTGGAAATCAAAGTGGTAGCAACAAAAGAATTCTGAATCTGAGGAAATGAGCGCGAAAAACACATATACAAAGTGATGGCAACGTTCCCACCCCCAACAGTCCATATTGCTCCTCCAATGGGAAATGGTGCATAACATCATGTGGGCATCTTCAGGTGGTGATGAGGCCTCTGTCCGTTGACCTTGGCATAGTTTGATAAAGAGTCGCGGTTGCGCATAGCAAGGAATAGAAAAGCAAGGAATAGAAACTTAAGCAAGACTCCCCCTCCCCTAGATATACAGTTTCGTTTCCTACTCACTCCAGCACGCTTCCCAAATATATCATGGCCCACTGCCCCCTCCCGTTACTTATGACAGCCGAAAGATGCAAGCATAAGAAAGGAAATAAAGGAAGAAATCTTGAAGGCTGACAAATAGCTCCATTAACGGGAGGGCAACTTCAGCAAAGGACAGAATGAATTGTCTATAGAAGTTGGCAAACCCCAAGAAACTTTGAAGTTGTTTTCGTGTTCTGGGGGGTTGCCAGTCCAGCATCACTTTCACCTTTCTGGGATCCATTTCAATCCCCAGGTTGGATATTCGATAGCCTAAGTAGTCCAATGACTCTTTGTGGAATTCACATCTTTGAGAGTTTCACATATAATTTGGCAGCTAGAAGTTTTTCTAGAACTTGTCGGACCAATTGAAAATGTTCTTCCATAGTTTCGCTGAAGATAAGGGTATCAACCAGATACACAAGGACCCCCCGGTAAAGGTGCGGGTGTAGCACCTCACTGATGAGCTGCATAAACACTGCAGGAGCCCCCTGAAGTCCAAAAGGCATGACTTTGAATTGGAAGCTACCCAGAGGGCAGTTAAAAGCAGTTTTCCACTCATCTCCCTCTTTGATGTGGACCCGATAGTAAGCTTCTCTGAGATCTAGCTTGGTGAATATCTTGCCCTTTGACAGGTGGTTCAATAAGTCCTTCATAAGGAAGAGAGGGTACCGGTTTTTGATGCATACGGCGTTCACGCCTCTAAAGTCAACACACAATCTCAACCTGCCATCTTTCTTCTCCTTGAACAACACGGGGGCAGCTAGTCTTGATTTGGCAGGCTCAATAAAACTTCGTTCCAAATTGCTGTAAATGCATGTCCTTAATTCAGTTATTTCAGCAGGCATCATGGAATATGTTTGGTTTTGGTAATTTCGCCCCGGGCTCTAATTCTATGGTGCAATCAGTGGCTTCGATGGGGAGGTAAAACATTACACTCTTCTTCACTGAATGCTTCAGCCAAGTCTTTGTATTGGTCAGGAACCTGGGGGTTATCAGAGAGAAGGTGGGATGCCATGGATGCTGGCTCAGGCTCTGGGTTCAAGCTGACTGGTGGCTTTGTAGTGGGTGGAAGAGGGGGCAATGGGTCCAGTCCAATGAGGATTTTTCTGAATCCATCATCCCATTTGATTGTCGGGGCCCATTTGTCTAGCCAAGCAAGTCCCAGTATGATTGATTCTGACATCTTGGGGGCCACTCTGAAGTGTATGAATTTGCGAATGAATGGAATGAAAGGAACTGGCCTGGTGGCGTACATAGGCTGGGTAGGCCCCCTCTTTGGGTGGTGCCTGTCTGAAATAGGAGTCCCTATGGCCTCGCTGCTGGCTGGGGCTGCATTTGTGGTTGCCAGGAGGAAGATGGGTGTGGCCTGGTTCCCTGGTTGGGTGGAGGGGAAGTGGATGCTGTCTGTTGTCTGAGTAACCCCCCCTTCAGACCAGGGCTGGGTTGGTGCTGGCTGCCATTGGCATTGAATTCACCCCTGGCCTAGATAAAATCCCCACCCTGGAGGGATACTCTCTGCAGGGGGCAAAATTCCCTCTTGAAAATGAGGGGATTGCCTTGGATGCTGCAACATACCTCTGTCAATTGATGCGTCTTTCTGGCTTCCTTCATCTGGCATCTGTATAATCTCCCTCCAATCAGACAGAATAGCAATCTGCCTGGGGCTTGAGAAAGATTTCTCTTCAAACAGCTGGGTTACCTCTGGGTCATAACAACTTCTTGAGTTGAAATGCTTCGGTATAGCTCCCAAACCTCTTTCCTCTACTGTCATTCTGAAAGCATCCATCATCTTTTCCAAACAAAAGCTTGCAGATTCAATTAATGTTCCGGAGGGAGGGGCCCCATTTCCCTCTCTCCTGCATATCTCCAACTTCGGCTGATTGTTGATCTTTATCCATCTCAGGGAAAAGAACTCCGGGGTATCAGCCAAATCCCTTCAAAAAATAAAAGTGGACTTGGGAAATAAATGTAAGGCATCCAGAAAGTATCCATGATATCAATCACTCCAAGACATTTTCTCTCCAATTGATTTATTTAGAAACAGATCTGCCATGTCAAAGGCAATTTCCCAAGTGAAATTATTTTCACGCATTACACAGAATCTACTTTCTCTCCTCCCTTCTCTTCTTCCACTTCTACACTTCATAAATCACGAGAACCAATTAACTGCCACTGGAATTTCTTAATATGACATACAGAATAACATTGAACTTTTCAACTCCTCCAACTCTCTAAAAAAATGTGGCAGCTGAATTTTAAAGCTGACAGAAGGGAGGGAGGGAGAGAGCTGAAGATAGCAAGGGTTTTTTGAGGAGGGAGGCAGCAAAAGAAGCAGCATTCCTTGGCTGGGAAGTGGGCAACAAAGAAAGGGAAAGTAAACCTCAATCCCCGCAAACCAAGCGCAGTTCCTGCTGCTCTTTGGAAAAGAAGGAAGGAAGAAAAAAGAGAGCCGAAAGCTAAATGCCCAAGGCTGACATCGCTCCTGCTGGTGATCAGGCTTCCCTGCTTGGTTTCTCATCTCCTTTGGTTCCAAACTTCTGGTGGGGCTCCAGCAGCAATCAGTGCTGAGCCTGCAAGCCTCTGCAGAAGCAGCCATGTGTGGGAGGAAGAGGTTGGTGGGGTGTGTTTCTCCCTGGGTTTTTAAAGTCATAAGATTTTCTTCCTCTTTTTCCTCACTTCACAGCATGGTTCTCCAGGCTGGGAGGCTTTTTCCTTTGGAAGAAAATGTGGTGGGAGTAGAGGTGGCAGTGACTTGGGCTTGTGAGAGTCCCTTCTCTGATTCAGATTCATCTCTTCCGTGTGTTTATGTATGTGGCTTTTTTCCTCCCCCTCTTCTTCTCCCTTTCTCCAATTTCTTTTTTTCTTTGAAACAAAGGAACATGGAAGTAGGGGTGGGGTTGTCCCAAAAAGTGAGATCCCCAAATTAAAAGAACAATTTTTCAAATCCTTAAAAAGTTATGATGCCGACTCTGGGCCAGCAATTTCTCTTTTTCTTTTGGGAAAAAACAAGCATCAGGTATCTAAGCGGGTATGGCTCTTATTAAAGGACACATTTAAAAGTGTGTGTGTGGGAGTCACCTTCTACCCCAGGAAAGGGTAGGGAGGGGGAGAAGGAAGGAAGGGAATGAGAAGGAGGGAAGGGAGGGAGGGAGGGAGATGGGAATGAGAAGGAGGGAGGGAAGCTGGCCATGGCCACCCTGGCCATGGTCACCCAGCCTCCCAAGGTCAACCACAACCCTGATGTGGCCCTCAATGAAATCGAGTTTGACACCCTTGGTATAATGTGTCCTGCCTTGACTCCAAAATCCCTTCCGGCTCTGATTCTGAATCCAAATGCACATTGCATCTCACTCATTGCTCAGAGCCAGGCATGAGGGAGTTGTACTCCTCTGCCTTAAACTTGTTCACCTTTATAGCTTACTTCACAGTGGCCATAGTAGGAGCAAGATACTCTCTAAAACCTTGCCTATGTCTTCTATACAATTCTGGCCTAATCTCCTAATCCCTCATTTAAAGCCCCTTTTTCATTTGAATTAGTAGGTCACTGTGCAGTCAAGCAGCTGAGAAAATGACAGAATATAATCAATATTGCCATCCAAATTGTCTCAAAGGTACCTTTTCAAGAGGTAACAGAACTTTCTGGTTTTTTCTTTGAAAATGTTTCGCTTCTCATCCAAGAAGCTTCTTCAGCTCTGACTGGATAAGGCATTTATCAGAAATACTGTGGTATAGGTGTCTTGTGAGAGCAGGGTTAGACTAGATTAGGGGTCCCCAAACTTTCAGACCTCAGGGAACACTAAATTCATAATTTTAAATCCCGGGGACCACTAATATGAATCCAGCGTGCTGCTTGCTGAAGCGCCTGGACTCCCAGTGACAGGATGTGGTCCTTCAGGCACTTAGCTTGGCAGCCTATTTTTGCAACCTTAAACACTCAAAGAGCCATTTGGACCAGTTTTCCACAGAAAACAAAACACCAGGATCTCTCATCTCTCTCTTTCTCTCTCTCATTGCTCTCTCTCTATATATCTCTCTTTCTCTCATATCTTTCTCTCAGTATCTTTCTCTCTCTCATCTCTCTTTCTCTCACCTCTCTCTCTTTTTCTCTCTCATCTCTCTTTCTCTCATCTCATCTCTCTCTGTATCTCTCTCTCTCTCATCTCTCTCTCTCACACACACATCTCTTTCTCTCTCATCTTTTATCTCTCTCTTTCTCTCTCATCTCTCTCTCACACACACACACACATCTCTTTCTCTCTCACCTCTTTCATCTCTCTCTCTCTCTCTTTCTCTTTCTCTCTCATCTCTCTCAGCCAGGCTAGCCAGTGTTTTGGGGTGGAAAGGCAGTCACACATCTCCCAGTCATGCAGCACCAATAAGGGCCAGAAGAAATGCCTGCAAGACCCACCCAGAGATGAAGTTTTGCTCCCACCCTGGAGCAAATCTCCATCCCCCACCCTTCCCTTTTCAGGCCAGGCAAGAAGTGAGTGGGAGGGCGAGGGGTGGGGCCAACTAGTGGTGGGTTCAGCTGATAGGAAGCCACAGCAGAGAGAAGAAAGAACTGCAGGTTGCCGACCCCCGTTGCTTTGGCCCGTCTGAGTTGCCACCACCACCCCCTCTTGCCACAAAAGTGCCATTACCTCATTCCGGCCAACAAGGGCTAAGCTGTCTGGCCAGTCCCATAATCCAGAGCTCTAGTCACAGGACTGGCCCATTGGTCATCCCAGAGCAGCTCCTCCACCTGGGTGTGCCACGGACCACCAAAATTTTATTGCGGACCACCAATGGTTTGCAGGCCACCAATTGGAGACCTCTGGACTAGATGAACTCAAGATCCCTTCCAACTCTGTTACTATTGCAAGCAGAGAGCTTTATAAATCCCTTCCCCATCTCCTTCTTGGTGCCTGCCTAGAGACACTTGAGCTAATTAGTGGCAAGTGTTTTTTTAATGCAACTCAAGCAACTCAAGGCTCAAGCAATAAATCCCACCCCCCACCCCACCCTTTGGCTGGCTGCCTAGACAGGCTTGAATTGACTAGCTTTTTTTTAGCCCTTGCCTGCCTAAAGAGGTTTGAGCTTAGCAGGAGCAAGTGATTTTTTTAAGTGACTGAAGCCAAGAGATATGCAAATTCCCACTCCCACCTGACCCCCCCCCCCTCTGGGCAGCTGCCTGGAGACATTTAAGCTGATAGCAGCAAGTGATATTTTTTAAAAAATAACAGCAAGCTGAGAGCTTGGGGAGCCTGCTTGGAGGCAAATTAATTCCTGAGAAGGCTGCACCGGGAACAGTTGATTTGGGGGTGGGGGGGGGCAGCAGTGGGGAAAGCCTCTCCGTTGGATGGCAGCAATCAGTTAACAAATCAGAGGACATAGTAATTTAGATTTTCATTCATTTAATGACCCTTTTGATTCAATTAACAAATTGAACATTGTCATTTTAAAATCTGTTAAACTGAGTCTGATTCATTGATGAATTTTTTGACTTAGGATCCTAATGGGCAGATTCCATTAAAATCATACCTTGAGGACCACCTGTACATCAAATTCACATGGGAAGATGTTAAGGAAAATAGTCTAGCCTTCCTGGACTATGCAGTACACATTAAGAAAGACAGAAGCCTTAACATTGACATTTACAAACACCCCCCTCCCCACACACACACAGATCAATATTTACATTTTGATTCTCACCACTCACTGGAGCACAAAATTGGAGTCATCAGAATCCTATACCACCAACCTGAAGGCTTGCCTACCAGCAAAGGTTGGAAAGAAAGAATGTAAACGCATCAAGGAAGCCCTCAGAACATGTGGCTATCCCAAATGGGCCTTTATCAAATCTCAAAAAAGACCCTACAGGAGCTCCTCCATAACAGACAGCAAAGAGAACAATAAACAAAGTAACGTCATTCCATACATTGGAGGAATATTGGCTCAAGAGGATCTTCAGCCAATACAAAATACATGCACAGAAGAAACTTGTCCACTCTAATGATAAAACACCCTGACACAAACTGAGCAATGTGGTATATGCAGTACAATGCAGTGAGCCATATGGGGAAACAAAACAACCACTTCATAAACGTATGGCACAACATAGGAGAACAAACCATGAGGACAAGATTCAGCAGCCCATCTGCATTTAAAAGCAAAGCCCACTCTTTTGAAGACAGCAAAGTCACATTTTGGACAGAGAGGACCGCTGGTTTGAAAGAGGGGTAAGAGACCATCTATGTCAAAATTGAACAGCCCTCTCTCAACAGAAGGGTAGGGATACAACATCATCTATCTCCAGTGTACAACACAGTCGTTTCAACACTACGCTACTGCACTATTCAGGTGACCCTGACAATACAGATAAACCTCAATGACTCTCTAAAAGAATGCAAATGATCAGCTGTCTGCAAGGTATATAAATCCTTCTATTCTCCACCATCCATTCTGAGCTGAAGAAGCTTCTTGGATGAGAAATAAAATGTCTTCAAAGAAAAAAACAGGAGGCCCAGCTTGTCTCTTGAAAGAAGCACCTTTGTGACAACTATGACCGGGATGACTGAGAACCTATATAGACATTTACAATCCAAATGTTATCCATTTAGTGTTATCCAAGTGTTATCTCATCTAGGACCCAGAGAGCTTTTCTAACAATTGAAATTGCCTTTGTTTCCTTTTCCATTACAATTAGTTGGTGTTAAACAAAATGTAGTCATTACTCTGTCATGTAATATCAGATAGATTGCAAATGAGAGACTTTATGATGAACATGTTTTCTTTTAGAATCACTTCATATTCTTCAGTTTTTGAAAGAGCTTCATCAACCTTCATGTTTACAGTTCTAATTAGTTTAAGACTGTGCAAGATCCTTGTTGCTTTGGAAATTAATTATGGATTTCAAACTCTAATGAAATAAAGGTTTTCAAGCATTCAAAGCACTCATCTAAACTATCTGATTCCCTCTGCTGACTGATGTGTTGATCTCTTTTGGCCAAGACAAGAGGGAAAAGTCATTTGGTACGAGAAATTGCTTTATTAAAATGGGGGAGGATTATTGAGCCTCATTTCTTTTTTGGAGATGAATAGTGAAATGGCAGTATGTGGAGTGAAATGGCAGTATGTGGAGTCGAGTGAAATGGCAGTATACCATAGTGAAATGGCAGTGTACCATAGTGAAATGACAGTATGTGGAGTCGAACACCATCTCTTGGTAGGCAACACCTGTGTTCTATGGAAGAAGAACAAGTGAAGAGTCCTTCCAAAGTAAAGCTTTATTTCTTATTTGGGTTAAGGAATAGAAGTAATGGATAGGGAGGAAAACAAGAAACCTATTTAAATTGGATTGTATCATTTTGAGGATACCTATCCCTTGTGTAGTGATTTTGCTTTCATTACAGCTCTAAGCCACTTTTAAGCTCTGGAGGAAACTTACTAAAAATAGAAACGGTGAATTCTCCAGCCAAATAATTTGTCTGGAAATGGACCATTTGTCTAGACAAAGAAAAGTACAAGTAAGGTGGTAAGGAACACTGTACAGACATTTCCTTTCTTCCTAGCAATTATACAATGCCAAGTCCAATTTTGTGACTTTTCTCAGAAGTTCATGGGGCAATTTTTTTTCTTGTAAGTCAAAATACTGTGGAGTCTCTACACTAAATGGAGTATGTAGGACATCCAACTTACTGCCCCTATTTTGAACTGTTCGTGCATTTCTGATTGTCCAGTTCCCTTCCTAGAGAAAACTTACTATTTATAATTTTCTAAACGTTTTTAAAAATTATTGTCTTTAGCAATGTAAAAATGGTGCTACTTAATTTCATAAAAAGAATGTATACTGCTAGATGATGTGGGATAATGTTCTGGGATTTTAATTTTTCCCTGAAATTCATGGTATGATGGCATAAAATTATATTCATTTTTGAAATTAATTATTTATCTATTTATTTGTACAGAAAAGGATTTAAATTAAGATGTGTGTGTGTGAATGAGTGAGTGTTGGTGCATTGGTTGTGTTAGGAACTGATTAGCCCAAGATCAGCCAGCCAGCTTTCATGCCTCAGGTGGGAGTAGAACTCAGTTCCTGGTTGCTAGCCTGGTGTCCTAACCACTACTATACCAACCTGGCCATCCAGCCTCTCTCCCCCCCAATTCATACAGTAGTATGGGATATTATGCAGGCCTTTGCTGTTTTACTGAGCATTCTCAAAAATATAACGTTCCACATTTGAGAACACTGTTCACTCTTATGGAGGATGTTAGGCAAGATGGTACCCCAAATATCTGTTCTCTATTTGCTATTAATTTATTTTAGGAAGCATAGTTAAGAGAACATTATTAAGGGAGGACAAGAACACTTATGCAGCAGCTGCATCTGGGCTGTGGAAACCAATTAAAGGCCATTGTCAGCCTTTGCTTCTCTTCTTTTGCTTTGCATCTTTCGGCTGCCATAAGTAAGGGGGGGGGGGGACAGTGGGCCATGATATATCTGGGAAGAGAGCTGGAGTGAGTAGGAAACGAAACTGTATATCTAGAGGAGGGGGAGTCTTGCTTAAGATTCTATTCCTTGCTTTTCTATTCCTTGCTATGCGCAACTGCGACTCTTTATCAAACTATGCCAAGGTCAACGGACAGAGGCCTCATCACCACCTGAAGATGCCCACATGATGTTATGCACCATTTCCCATTGGAGGAGCAATATGGACTGTTGGGGGTGGGAACGTTGCCATCACTTTGTATATGTGATTTACGCGCTCATTTTCTCAGATTCAGAATTCTTTTGTTGCTACCACTTTGATTTCCAGTAAAAGATATCTTTTCTCTAACAAATGGAGTTTAAGTGTTTCTTTCTTGGATTTTGAATGGAGCACCAGCTGACAGCCATGAACTCTTTTTTTTTCTTCTATCTAGTGATGCTTAAAGGTTGAAAGTCCTTTGCAGAGGGGAAAAAGAAAAAAAATGACTGCATGGAGGAGTAGAGCCTTATGTGTGACATCTCAGCATGCATTTTGCCCTGATGAGTTATCCTATGGCTGGTGTTATTTCAGTTTCAGGCTGGGAAAACCACCAAACACTTCCCTTGTCATGTTACAGGGAGGAGCTGGATGGGTGGAAGCAATGCAGCAGTCCCCTATTTGATGCATGTGGGGTAGCAGAATTTATGCTAAATGACTTCCTCCTGACTCTGGGACAGGAGAGAATCACAGCAAAGTAGCTGTGTGAATGAACCTCAGACTTGTCTGGAGCTCCATTATTCTCAGGACCCAATGTGAGCTTCACAAAAAGAAATATTTATCTTTATACCAGGTTTAACTTTTGTTACTTAAGTCAGATACTTAGATTAAAATTCATATATGTTAAGATTTGCTTATTAGATCAGCTATGTACAAGCTGAAGAGCAAATAACTCAAGTATCACCAGGTCAGAATTTCAGGAAACAGGAAATTCTCCCAGGAGGAACTAACTTGAGGCCTTCACAATAACACTGTTCCAACAGTCCTTTCAGAGCAAAGCTACTTCCTCAATAGCAATAACCCCTGGCTCTACCAAAGCAGAGTTGACCTTAATCTGCTTTAGTTTTCTCTCCAATTAATCCTGCCAAATTTAGCAGGCCTTTGGCATATTCAAGCATTCTATGCATCTCTGCCTTTCTCCTATTTGCAGGCTGGATAGTAGAGGTTCCTGATGAGTTCCATGCTTGCCATGTCTTAGGTGGCAAGTTAGAACTGGCTGCTGGTTCTCCCTTCTTGCTGTGGCTTCGCAGTGCCAACTGAGGTTTTGGAAGAGGATCTGGCTATGAAATCAGGTCATGAGAACCATTGCTCTGAGAGACCTAATTCAGAAATTTAAGGCAAAAAAACCCCTAGTGTATAGTATACCTGAAATGTTTTTATAGCATACAGGGAGTCCTCAATTTATAACCATTCATTTAGTGACCATTCAAGGTTACAACCACTGAAAAAGTGACATGACTGTTTTACACACTTATGACTGCTGCAATATCCCTACGATCACATAATGAAAAATTGAAACGTTTGGCATATGTATGATGGATGCAGTGTCAAAGGGTCGTGTGGTCATCTTTAGTGATCTTTTGACAAGTAAAGTCAATGGGGAAGCCAGATTCACTTAACAACTATGTTACTAACTTAATAACTGCAGCAGTTCACATAACAACTTTGGAAAGAAAGGTTGTGAAATGGGACAAAATTCACTTAACAAATATCTTGTTTAGCAACAGAAAGTTTGGGCTTAATAAAGTCAAGGACTACTTGTATCTAAGTGTCCAGTGAGAACAAAAATGCGTAACACCAAGAAAGGCCTCTAGTGAGAACTGTATATTACAACTACTGTATTCAGCAAGTTAGATGGCTGACAGGCAAAGTTCAAGCATAAACTTGGGAAGGAGGCTAGTATAAACTTGTTACACAGGCCCATCTTGTGTATCAGTTCTGTACCTTAATGTAGTCACCAAAAATTGCTACATTTTAAGATATTAAATTCAAATAATATTTAATACATTTCTGCATTTCTGCATTTCTGACATTAAAAGTGTTTGGGGAATTTTCAATAATGGCTCATATTTCTGTCTTACCATTTTGTTACTTTGTTTAACATTCAGCCTGAAGACGAATCCTATTGTATTTGTTGACAATTTTATAACTATTTCTTTGGTCACAATAAAAATATTTACCTCATCAATTATTATAACAGACCCATGTTTATAAATCTTATTTTGAAAAATCAAAAGTCTGCATGATGCCCTTTAGCTTTTTTACATTTAAATTTGTTTATTTAGCCTGGTGACATTATGATTATATGGCAGTACTTATCTGTGAAGGAGACAGTCTGCCCTTTTGTGATAGCCCAAGAAAGTCTTGAAAGAGCAGGTCACATAGGTAAACAAACTCTCTCTACCTCTCAGAGTACATATCACTGTTTACTTGATATACATTCAAACACACACAAATCCCCTTCAAATATTAGCTTAATGGGTAGAAATTCAAAAGTGGGCAATGTTTTTCTCGCCAACTTCCATGAACTGGCAATCTGTTATTCTTGGGGTTGCTTGAATTTAACTATAGTTCTCTGCACAATCTACAACCCCCTATTCAAAATAGAACCCAAAATTTTGTGGACAGTGTATTTATAGTTAAGATATACCTTTTTTCTTTAAACCCTAAGTTAGCATGGAGGTCAATGGATGACAGATTTAGCTGGCATTTTCCATATTTTCAGATGAATGTCTTAGCTTGTTTCAGGAGCCTTGGTGGCGCAGTAGCTAGAGTGCAGTACTGCAAGCTACTCCTACTGCAATTTGGCAGATCAAATCCCACCAGGCTCAAGGTTGACCAGCCTTCCATCCTCCCGAGGTGGGTAAAATGAGGACCCAAATTGTTGGGTGCAATATGCTAACTCTGTAAACCATTTTGAGAGGGCTGTACTATAAAGTGGTATATGCTATTACTGTTGTTTGGTTTGAAAAAATAATCTGCTCAGTGTGTTGTTTTGTTTCAACACAGCTTCAGATTGGTTCAGCAAACTTTGCAGTATCTTGCAAACATAGATACATTTCCAAAGACATTACTATTAAGCTTCCAATTTCCTCATACCATATTGGGCTGGGCTGAATTTCATCAGTTCTGTTGGCAGGATAAACTATCTTGTTGGAACCATTCAGATATTGCGCCCCCCTCAAGAATGGGATCAGAATTGGAACAAGAACTGACCAAGTTATACTCTAGAGGGGAAAAATAATTCAATTTCAAATTAATTTAAAATGTATTTTATCAATCACTTCTTTCATATCTCATCCTGGTCTATCTATGTTAGACATGGGCATTTTATGGCCTGGGGGGGCTTTATTTGGACAGTCAGCTGTCCTTGTCCCACCTCTAGCATTTGCAGAATCAGGGGAGGGCAGGGCAGCAGGACGGGGCAGCAGCAGGCAAGGTAGCACTCCACAACAGTCCCAGTTTCTCATTTGACCCCTTGGAATTTAATTGCCCACCCCTGATCTATGTGGTTAGTAAGACCTGAAATCCAATTTCATGACACATGATCAAAATCATTGCCATATCTTTATTTTGCTGTTAAATGTTCATTGGAATCTGTCAATTTAGAATGATCAAAAGTCTTATTCAGATATTTTCCAAGTTTCCCTTCAATCCTCCAAAATGTAATCTTTCCCATTCTGAACATGATGTAAGCCCTGGAGCCATCTTTAAAGAGTCTTCAGAGCTACCACAGCAGTGGCTGAGCAAGCTGTGGGAACAGAAGGGGGGAGATGAAGATAGTGTGGAATGTGTAATCATAACAACATTCTTTCCCTTACATTCTTTCCCTTGGGAGTCAAGGACGTCTCACCAGCACCTAGAAGGCGGGATTGGAAGTTAACTGAAGTTGGGACAGTGATTGGACCATGTGATTCAGGTGGGAATGGAGGGGAAGGAATTTTGATTTTTACTTTGGATGGGGAAAGTGCAGAGATTACAGATTTGGGTTTTCCCCAGATGTGCTAATATGACGCCTCCAATAAATTTATACTTTGAGGAAAATACCTGCTTCTGAGTTTTGATTCTGTTGGAGGTGTTACTTGGAACTCTGACATTAACCCAAATCTGCATTTAAAACTAACAAGCAGCTCCCTGCGCTCCACTTCTACTCGTCCCAATGGACCATGGTCATGGTGGTAACAGTTGTGCTAGAGGGTGAGGCCGCCTAATGGATGGGAGATCTCCACAGCAAACATGGCCAAGAACGAGGAAATGGAGGCCTGTTCTTGGAAACACTATGGGAGAAATTCAAGGATGCAACCAGGACACAGCAGGCAGAAGGGGAAATCCTGGAGTTGAGGCAAAAGGGTCGGCCAATAGCAGACTATATGGATGACTTCCTCTGGATGGCCAGCAAGTCTCGGGGTTGGCCAGAATGACCGTTAGCTGATCAGTTTAAAGTGGGCCTTGATCCCACACTGTGACAGGCGTGTACGTATCGAGGCCTACCCCCCCCCAGCTTGGAGCATGGTACTTAGTGGTTACTAAATTAGATGTTGAATTGCGGGAGTATCGCCCAAAGGGGGAGCTAACTATGAGACCAAGGTGATTCCCAGACCAATCAACTAGGTAGGACCCCCCCTCAAGAGTGCCTCCACCAGAGAGACACCTATCTACTAGGACACCCACCCTGTGCTTCTGCTGCGGTCAACCGGGCCACCATGCGCCTGAGTGCCTGACATCTAGTCCAAAAACCAAGACTGGGGCCCCAGGAATAGTGAAACCAAAAGAATCATCCCAGAAGACCCCGGAGAAGCCCAGGGGTGGACTGCAGGCTATGACGGCTACCCTGGTACCAACAGTGGACGATGGAGAAGTAACTGTGGAAGGGACCCCAACCCAGACAACGACAACAACAACGAAGGGGGAAATGACCCAATAATAAAGTAATACCATCCACCCATTTGTTGTTCTGGTGGTACTTATAGTGCAGAGACATAGTACCTTATAGGCTCTAATACAGGGGTCGCCAACCTGTTGGACCTCGGGGATCACCAAACTCATAATTTTAAATCCCGGGGACCACTAATATGAATTTTGACTGACAGTGGCTTGCTGACATTGGTGGGAGAGAGAGGGAGAGATCTGATCTAATCTCTCTCTCCCTTTCCCTCTCTCTCTCACATAAGATGCTGATTGGCTACAGGAAGCAGGATTGCTATATAGTAAGAAACCAGAGAGCACATGGCCAGTGCTATAAGTTAGAGTGCTGTTTGTCTGTTGGAATGCTGCTACTGGTTTGCTAGGCTTCTACTATGCTACTCTGCTACTTGGCAAGTATTTTCAACACTTTAACTATATTTTTCCATTGATGCATGGATATATTGAAGATGATGTATTGCTGTTATATCTACTGAACAAGAATGGTTAGTAAGCTAATCTACTAATGGATGAACTGTGTATGATATTGGACTGGAACTTGGACTATGTTTATACTCACTGTATATAAAGACTTTGCACTTCAACTGCTGTGCTAGTGTAGTTCTATACTCACTGTTACAATCTGAACACTACTTCTGTCTGCTGTATTAATCCAAAGATACTCTGCTAAATACTTAATATTGGTTATGGGCCCAGGCTAGCCAGGCTAGCTAATTTAGCCCAGATATTCCAGATATACCATAACCCAGACCTATGCAAGTTATCCCAGGTCCAGAGTCAAAGGTGGTTAGTGTGAACTGAGTGAGTCACTATACAGAAGGTTCATTGTGGTATATGGTTGAAGTGAAGATGGCACAAGAATATATGTCCAGTTTAGCTATGATTACCTGGTTGGATGGCACCAACTATGTTACCTGGTCCACCAAGTGTAGTTTGCTCTTGAAGAGAGAAGGATTATGGAATGCTGTTGTCAATCCACTGGATGTAGAAGTTTTGGATACCTCGAATGATGCTGACCGAAAGAAGCTAGATGAATTTGCCAGAGACAACGAGAGAGCTTTGTGCGTTATTGGACTTACTCTTGGTGATTCACAGCTTGTGCAGATTCCACAATCTGCAGCCGAATGTTGGAAAACCCTCAAGAAGCTCTATGTTAGAGACAGTGTTGGTTCTCATATTAATCTAACACGAAAGCTGTTTAGAACACGTATGCGTAAAGGCGATGCTATGCTTACTCATTTGGAGTACATGAAGAGAGCTCTGCAACAACTTCATGAACAGGAGCTGATTTTCTCTGAACTTCATCAAGTCTATATTATTCTTTCATCTTTAGATGACTCTTATGATGACTATGTATCCTCACTTGAAGTGTTAGACAAGGAAGAAATGACTTTGACTAACATAACAGGGAGGCTAATAGAAGAGTCAAGATGGCAAAAGGACAGACAACAATGAGACAAGATGACCAAACTATGGCTGAGGAACAAGCTACAGTTTATGTTGTTAAAAAATGTTATGTACGTGGGGCTAAGGGTCATTTGGCTAGAAATTGCAAGAAGAAAAATACACAGGGTAGAAAGTTGAAAAAGAACAGCAATAATTTAGCTATATGTAATGCTAGTGTAGCAGGAAACCATGATATATGGGTTATAGATAGTGGAGCATCATATTGTATTACTAATAGAAAACAACAGTTTGTTCATATGGAACACAGTGCTCAAAGTATTTCACTGGCTAATGGCTGGAAGCTAAAGGCTTCAGGAAAAGGTAATGCATTTTGTTCTTGTCTAAATGAGGAGTTACCCATGCTGTATATGAGTTGCCCATGCTGTATATGACGTATCAGTTGTTATCAGTGAGTGTACTGATAAAAGCGAGACATACAGTAACATTCGAAGGATTAGAATGTGTATTAGAGAAACAAGGTAAGCGTGTTACGGCTAAACTTGTTTATATTACAAGATAACCCAGTTCTAAACACTAAGGTGGGATTTGAGAACAACTGAGGGCCTAATCACAGAGCATAAACCTTTCAGTAAAACTGCTGCCCAAACTATTGCCTACATCATCGATCATCTGCGATAGTCAAATCCCACATCGGAGGTCCTGATCTCAGAGCGCAGCCCTGCTAATTCATGCAGTAGCCTAATTTCTAAGATTGCTGACCAAAGACAAGGGGATCCATGAGAAGACAGACTTAATCCCTATGATCCCTAGCTGATGATCTGAAGTAATGAATGAAGATTAACCTTCTGCCAAAAGACTATCATCTTTACCTTCAGCCTAATATATGCCCGATGACAAGAAGATCCGTGTGAAGACAGATCTGGTTCCCAAAAATCACTAACTGAAGATCCAAAGAAACGAGTAAAGAGTAACCTTCTGCCATAAGACTTTCATCTATACTTCCAACCTAATACATGCCATCTTCCTGTACCCCCAAGATCATCCAAACCAAATCTTCTCCTCTTCCTTCCATTCTCTTCCTGCCCCAATTTTTCCCAATATAACTCTGTTTAATTAACTGATCTTACTAAATGATTAATTAATTTTTACAATTATTTATCATTAGTGAGTAATATATTATTATAGATTTATCATAAGACTAGTGGTTATTGATTAGTTTGGTTAACTATTTTGAATATTAGTATGATTAGTATATTTAGTGCAAATTAATGATTAGGACAATTAATTGACTAATGTGTTTATAGATTAGTGTGATTAATTATTAGGATGATTATTGATTAGTTATATTAATTGACTAGTCTGATTAGTATAATAGACTGTTTGGCACAATATTACTTTATTGATTACCATAATACCTTGTTTGATTGAACAACCTAATCAACAAACCATCTCAACAAACCCACCATGCCAGGAAAACAATCCAATGTCAAACTCAACCTAAAAAGAAAGAAACCCCTACTAAAGAACCACAAGACTCTTGCTCTTCCCTTATTTGTAAGGAATCTTTAAAGGAGAATGAAGATTACACCAAATGTTCTCTTTGTAACAGCTACGCTCACCATAATTGCTTAGGATTACCCAAGCAAATGGCTCTATTCCTAAAAAAACCCACCAATGCTTTTCTATATTTCTGTCCGCCATGCAGACCCAAACTAGAAAAATACATTACCCTGTTTGAAAGAGTTGATACCATTGAAACACGTATAACGTCCCTTGATACCATTGTAGCATCCCTGGACACTATACAAACTAGATTGGCAAATCTTGAAAAAAAAGAGACAGCACTAAAAAACGAATATCAAACATCTACAGACCATATCTGTACTCAACAACAGCAACCAAAACCCAATCCACAAAAAACAACAAATCCTACAAATATTGATATCCCCATCCTCATCAAAGAAGCTGTTGAGCGTGAATGGAAGTGACCAAATGCCATCTTATTTGGTCTAGAAGTCAATGATAATGATGACATCTCTAATGTTCGAAACATCATCAGAGAAAATCAAGCATCAACCATCTCCCCTGAAGAAATACTTGATATTTCCTGTGTCGGTCCGGAGTTTAAAAAACAAAGATGGTTTGATGATCCCACGCCTATGCAGGGTTGTTTGCAAAAATGAAACAAGCAAACGCAAATTCATTTTCTCAATAAATTCACTCGCAAAGAACAACACCACCATAAGAACCTTCGTTCTCGCCCTGATCTAACTTTACAGCAATGTGTACGATCCCAGGAGCTACGTTCTGAGCTCAAAAGATTTAATGAATTAGGTAATACAAATCTATACATTGATTACCGTGCTGACTGTATCAAAAGCAAGAGTCCTCAACCCATGTCACAATATCCATCACCCAAACATCCAACGTTAGGGATGCACGCCCCTTACTTCCTCCAGATCCACTACTTCATATCGTAAATGCAAACTACTTAATGCAAGAAGCCTCACAAATAAAATGCATGAATTCCTCATCCTTCTAAGATCAGCCACATTTGACATTATATTTGTCTGTAAGACGTGGTTAAATGCAACTTTTCCAGACTCCATTACCACTATAAAAGAATATCAAGTTTTTCGGTCGGATCGCGAAATCCATAGAGGTGGTGGAGTTGCTATATTTTTTAAAAAATCTCTAAACCTAAAAAAGATCCAAATTATACAAGAGATTGCTCTTCCCGAGACCATCATCTGTGAATTGTCCTTAAACTTCTCAATCCGCTTCTTACTTTGCTATTGTGTCCCTGACTATGATATAATTCATGCAAACAAGCTAACTTCATTACTGACATGGGCTGCCTCCTGCCCACACCCTCTCATTTTTTTTTTTTTGGTGATCTCAACTTACCTCTTATAAATTGGACAGTAAATGAATGTACATCTGAACCCATTCATACAACCCTGTACAATGCCGTTACCACACTAGGACTGGAACAACTAGTAACCAACAATACTAGACTTAACAACTGCCTCGATCTCATCTTCTGCAACAGTTTGAATTCAATTTACGGAATACAAATTAATGAACTCTTTTCCAACAGTGACCATAGCATGATTGACTTTTGTCTCAACATATGTTCTCACCATAATCACCATAACAACAGGATCCCCAATTATAACTTCAAAAAAGGCAACTATGATCTTATAGACCACGATCTCTCATCTCTTGATTGGCAAATTCTATTCACTGGATGCAATACTGTTGAAGACCATTACAACATATTTTTACTTGAAGTCAAAAGAGTCATCAAACTATATGTACCAATAACAACTCCCAAAAGCAGAAAAAACAAATTACCCATAACAATAAGGAAGCTCCAATCCAAAAAGAAATCCCTTTGGCGGAAAAACACATCTGGTCATGCTGCCAACTTTAAAAGCCGATATAAAAATTTATGCCACCAGATAAAGACTGAATGTACCAATTATCACACTAAACAAGAGGAAAACCTTCTACACACCAATTCCATCCGTGCTTTCTTCAATTTTGTAAACAACAAACTAAAAGACTCAAGGTCCATCCCACCTCTAAAAGAACCAAATGGTAAAGACTGCAAAGGTGACACCATTAAAGCCAACCTCTTTAACACATTCTTTGGCTTGGTATTTGTTAACAGCAATGGATCATGCCCAATATTTCCTAGTCGAACCACAGACAACTACAATGATCTAACACATATCGATTTTACAGAAGACAATGTTGAAAAAGCACTACGCAATCTAAAACCATCTTTATCTATTGGACCAGACGGAGTATGTGCCTACTTCTCAAAAAAGATATCCACTGCCATAGCAGAACGTTTTAAGCATAATCTTTGAAAAATCTTTCAGGACCAGCTCCTTGCCAAATCTATGGTCACTAGCCACAGTCATTCCCATCTTCAAAAAGGGAGACCCCAGCCTAGTTGAAAATTACAGACCAATCTCTTTATGCTGCGTCACCTGTAAAGTCATGGAATCAATTATTAACTAATCCATTATCCTCCACTTAAGAGACAAACAACCTACTCTCTAACAAACAGTTTGGCTTCAGAAGGAAACTGTCCTGTAATCTGCAATTCTTGCACTGTAAAAACATATGGACTACAAAACTTGATCAGGGCAAAGCAATTGACGCAATTTACATAGACTTCTGTAAAACCTTTGATTCAGTGGTACATGAGAAACTACTCCTAAAATTAAGGTCTTATGGTATCTCTGGATACCTGCATAACTGGATAGAAGCATTCCTGTCAAACAGGCAACAAATGGTCAAAATTGGGAGTGTCCTATCAAATCCTGTACCTGTCAAAAGTGGTGTCCCCCAAGGCAGTGTTCTAGGACCAACTCTCTTCATACTCTATATTAATGACCTCTGTGATTATATTAAGAGCAACTGCGTTCTTTTTGCTGATGATGTAAAGCTATTCAACACCACTGACAATGCTGCTACCCTTCAAAAAGACCTTGACTATGTGTCAGAATGGTCAAACAAATGGCAACTTCAGATCGCATATTGGCAAAAAAAAATCAAAAAATAAAATACAAGCTGAATAGTCAAGACCTTGTTGATGACACAAACTTTATCAAGGACCTTGGAGTACTCATCTCAAATGATCTAAGTGCTAGATCCCACTGTAACTACATAGCCAAAAAGGCATTAAGAATTGTTAACCTAATTTTGCGTAGCTTTTTCTCCGGTAATATCACTCTACTAACTAGAGCATATAAAACATTTGCTAGACCAATACTTGAATACAGCTCATCAGTCTGGAATCCGCATTACATATCTGATATTAATACAATTGAGAAAGTCCAGAAATATTTTACGAGAAGAGTCCTCTACTCATAGCAGAATACCTTATGCCACCAGACTTGAAATTTTAGACCTAGACAACCTAGAACTACGCCACCTTTGGTTTGATCTAAGTATAGTACATAAAATTATATATTGCAATGTCCTACCTATCAATGAATACTTCAGCTTTAACCAAAACAATACAAGAGCACAAAATAGATATAAACTAAAGATAAACCACACCAAACTTGATTGCAGGAAATACGACTTCAGCAACAGAGTAGTCAATGTCTGGAATACTCTACCTGACTCTGTGGTTTCTTCCCCAAACCCCAAAATCTTCAACATTAGACTGTCTACTATTGACCTCACCCCTTTCCTAAGAGGTCTGTAGGGGGCGTGCATAAGCGCACCAAAACGTGCCTACCGTCCCTGTCCTATTGTTTCTTTTTTTTCTTATTTGTATCCATTTCATGTATTTATAACCATGTTTATATTTATACCTGTTATCTAATAATTGTTTGCAAAATAAATAAAATAAGTAAATAAGCCACATGATGACTGTATCCATCTATTACCCAGACGTATGGGGCATGTTAATTTTAAAGCATTAAGAAAAACTGTGGAATTATCAAAAGGTGTAAAGATAAAGCCTTGTAAGCACTATGTTGATTGCAACGTTTGTAACAAGGAAATGGGTAAGCTAACTCCTTCTAATAGAACAAATGGTTTTAAAGCCAGTGAACCTCTAAAAGTAGTAGTAGCAGACTTAATTGGTCCAAAGGAACCCAGCTTTGGGGGAGCGAGGTATATATTAAGTATTGTAGATTTATATTCTCGATATGGGTTTTGTTATTTAATGAAAAGCAAGGCTGAAACATATCAGAATTTTACAAATTGGTTAAGGTTTGTGGAAAAAAAGACAAAACGTAAAGTCATAACATTAGTGACTGATAATGGGTCAGAGTTCACTAACAATAAGTTTGTAACTATGTTGAAGAAGGCAGGTATAGACCATAAGCAGTCTGCGCCTTATAGACCTCAACATAATGCTTATTGTGAACGGAGAGGTCAGACATTACAAACCATGGTTAGAGCTATGCTCAGTGATTCTGGTTTAAATAAGAAATTGTGTATGATATTGGACTGGAACTTGGACTGTGTTTATACTCACTGTATATAAAGACTTTGCACTTCAACTGCTGTGCTAGTGTGGTTCTATACTCACTGCTACAATCTGAACACTACTTCTGTCTGCTGTATTAATCCTCGACACCAAGTATACTCTGCTAAATACTTAACAGGGGTCCCCAACTGCATACAAGACTGGTATCAGATGGCATTGGCTATGGACCTTGAAATCCACCCTCACCAGAAACCCACTTTGGGGAAACTTCCTAAGGGGCCCTTGGGCCATTGGACCAGTGTAAAACAGATCAGAGAACCGAAGCCAATCCCCACAACTATGATCCAGTGCTTCAGGTGTGACCAGTAAGGCCACCGAGCATCAAAGTGCCTATCACTGGGCCCCGTCCCTCAAGCCCGGACTCCGGTTAGTTCTAAAATGAAGAAACCTCCATGGAAACTGCTAGACAAAGGAAAACTCATGTGGCAAGCTGTTGAAGTTCCTTCCCCACCTCTGAAGGGGGGGGATAAGTCCAGCTATGGAACTCTCTCCAGGCACCACCAGTGAGAGCAGCAAGGCCAGTGAAGAGGATCTGATGATAAGTGAGGCCATCTGTCCCTTTGCCATAAAGTCCTGAATAGTGATACCCAGAACAGGAGCCCATGGGGATATAGAAGCATAATAGACACCAGCTGCATCAGGTGCCTAATTGTCCTCCCCAGCATCCAGAAGCTAGGAATAGATACTAAACTCCTGGGGTGCCCCATATGCTTCGAGCAAGTCGATGGGATGTTAATAGGTGGAATCCTGGCGACTTTAGTCACTGACAACAGATGGGATGCCATTGGGAACTCATACATTTCATGGTGGCTCATCCTAGGTCTTGCTTGGCTGGACAAATGGGGTCTGGCCATTACATGGGAAGATGGCTACTGAAAAAAATAGGCATTGGCCCACTACCGTTGGCGCCTCAGGCCCAAATTCTACTACTGCAGCCCCCAAAAACACCTGATTGGGGGGAGGGAGTAGCAGTAGTTGCGGATGGCTTACCCGGCTGCCCCCAGGTGCTCAAAGAGTACATAGACCAGGCAGATGCATTCAGGAGAGTGAATCTTCATCACCATCACCCCATAGACTGCACAATAGAATTCATTCCAGGAGCTAGGCTGCCAAAACCCGAGATGTATTCTATGACCTCTAGGGATATGGACAAATTGAGGAAATACATCAGCACCAATTTGGCAAGGGGCTTCATCCAGCCCACCAAATCCAAAGTGGTGGCCCCAGTGCTGTTCAAAGAAGAATGGGAGGGGATGGGGAGATGAGACTCTGTGTAGACTTCTGTGGAATTAACGCTGTGTGTGTAGAGAACACCTACCCTCTCCCCCTAATGGAAGATATGCTAAGCCACCTAGCAAAGGGCAAAGAGAGAAGCCTATTACTGGTGCAAATTAAGGAAGGGGAGGAATAGAAAACCACTTTCAACTGCCCTTTAGGCAGCTTCCAGTTCAAAGTCATGCCATTCAAACTACAGGCAGCCCCTGCCATCTTCATGCAGCTAATCAATGAGATGCATGAGCACTTGTACAAGGAGGTCCTTGTTTACCTGAATAACATTGTCATATTCAGCTAGATGCTAGAATAAAACATTAAGCTAGTACAGCAGGTTCTGGAAAAACTCTTGGCTGCGAAACTCTATGCAAAGCTGTCAAAATGCGAGTATCACAAGACTTCCCTGGACTACCTGAGCTATCGAACGCCAAATCAGAGTGTCAAGATGGATCCAGGAAAAGTAAAAGCAGTGCTTCACTGGCAACCCCCTTGCACCTGCAAGCAACCCCAGAGCTTCCTGGGGTTTGCAAACTTTTAGTTAGTTTATTCTAGCTTTTGTTAAAGTAGCCCTATCCCTGAGAGAGCTGCTGAAAATGGGAGGGGCTACTCTGAAGCCATGGCAGAGTCAATCACTGGCTTGGACACTGGACTGCCAGAGAGTGTTCAAAAAACTAAAAAAGCTCTTCACAGAAGAACCCATTCTTCAGCACCCCGATCCCAAATAGCAGTTCATGATGCTAATGATGTGGCCATGGCAGCAGTGTTCTAGCAAAAGAATCCCCAGGGTCAACTCCAGCCCTCTGCTTATTTATCCAATGAAAGATGGTGGGCAGTATGGGAGAGGGAAGCCTATGGCCCTCCTCTCATGGCAACAGTTTATGGAGGGAAGTAAGGTGCCTTTCAAGGTTTGGACTAATCCTAAGAACCCTGAGGCACTAAAGACCCCCTGAAAGCTCTCCCCAAACAAGTCTGCTGGGCGCAATACTTGAAGCGGTTCAACTTTGAGCTAAAATACATCCCGGGGGAGGGGGGGAACATGCTTGTGAATGCCTTGTTAAGAAAACCACAGAGTTGGGGCTGATGTTGGGGCAATACGACATGCCTCACGGATGCTCTGTGTAGGCCATTGAAATCCAAACTGTCAAATCCAAACTGCCAAATGGACCTAAATCGCCTCAGAGGAGTGATGAAGAGAGCACACTCTGTGGATCTCAGGAAACTACAATGTCCCTGATTGATTCAAAGAAGGCTCTCCAACCTGACAGCAGGGAAAGTGGCCATTGCGTGCTGCTCTGAAGCTGGGACAGCCACCAAGATCAAGGAAAGAAAGGATAGTGTGACCGAGTTGGGCGAGAGACTCTCAACTTTATAACATCTATAAAAGAAAGAGCCTCCTGGAAGTAAAGGAGAAAGTGGGATCCAAAGGGAGAGGTGGAATTTTTATTTCTTTCCATCTCTGGAAGAGATGTGGCGAGGAGAGCCTTAAGAGCTATTGTGGAAACAGGAAGCTGGCTAGTGGGCTTATAAGGTAAAAGTAAAGGTTCCCCTCGCACATACGTGCTAATCATTTCTGGCTCTAGGGAGCAGTGCTCATCTCCGTTACAAAGCCCAAGAGCCAGCGCTGCCCAAAGACATCTCCATGGTCATGTGGCCAGAATGACTAAATGCTGAAGGTGCACAGAACACTGTTACCTTCCCACCAAAGTGGTCCCTATTTTTCTACTTGCATTTTTTACATGCATTCAAATTGCTAGGTTGGCAGAAGTTGTGACAAGTAATGGGAGCTCACTCCATTACGTGGTGCTAGGGATTCAAACCACCGAACTGCCAACCTTTCTGATTGACAAGCTCAGCGTAGTCACTGAGCCACCATGTCCCTTACTGGACTTACAGAAAGATAATATTTAGGAAACTGGATCTCAAAATATAATTTTTAAACCAGAGACTTTTGATGATCACAAAAATGATTATATGGAAACTTTTTTTGTTATATATACATTTTGTATTCAAAAACTTACAATGGGATATATAGTACAAAAAAGAAAAAAGAGAATCAGGGCAACAGTGCCACCTGCAGGCAAAAGTGAAAAGATTGGAAGATAAAAGAGTGAAAGAGGAAACTGTTTAAGTAATGACCTTCAGAGCCTGAGAACAAAAAGATAAGAACTTGTTTTGACTGAAGAATGAAGAACTAAGGCAGAAATTAGAACACTGAAAACTTTTTTCTTTTTCTTTTTCAATGTAGTTCTTGGAAGTTAATTGAAAACAATACCAACAAAACAAAACTGATGCTGAATAGGGAAATGGCTACCTTTCTCTCTGACTTTTCCTTTGCTCTGTGAACTCTCTCTTTCGATATAAAACAACTGGTGGTTGATCTTTTGGGCTTGGTGGGCCAATTTGGATTATAACTTACTATTCTAGTGATTTCTTTTCTTTGGCAAAATTGGATTAAGATTGGAAGAACCTGAAGAAGAAAAAGAAGGGACCTAAAGACTGATAACAATCAAAATTGAATTACAATTCATATTTTTTATCTGTTGTTGGATTGTAACAGGATTATATTCTTTATTCTTGGTGGATTAAAAATACTAAGAGATTTGAAAATGAAGAAAACAACATCTGCACCATCTTCAGCATTATCATCATCTACAACATCCAGTCCAGCTGGCCAGAGACCTTGGACACTATGCTTTTAGCAGGAGAAAGCAACCATGATGCAAGTGGAATTAAAAACCATAATACAAGCCCTCCATGAGGACATGAAGGAAATAATAGGGAAATTAGAAGGGAAGATAGAGAAAATAGAAGAACAACTAGAGAACAAATAATGGCCAAAACTGAACAACTACAAAAAGTAGAAGAGAAAGCTGAAAGAACAGAAAAAAGAGTAGGAGAGATAGATAACAGACTTACACTGGGAGACCAAAATAAAGAAAGAACAGTAATAGCATTGGAGATGGATTGGGCAGATTATTACTGAAGATTCCAGAACAGTGATGGCTAACCTTTCCATTGTCACATGCTGAAAGTTCACGTGTGCACATGTGCCTGCACCCATAATGCAATGCATGTGTGACATCCCCGCCCCTACACATGCCTGTGTGACCCCCCCACTGTGCATATGTGTATGACCCTCCTGTGCTGCACGCCTTTGCACATGCACGTGTGACCCCCTCAGTGCATGCCCCACCCTAGCGCATGTGCTGCAGATACCTTACAATCAGCTGGCTGGTGGGAGGCACGTGTGCATGCGCAGTAGATGTTCTGGGCGACGGCTCGCATGCCAGCAGAAATGGCTCTGTGTGCCACTTCCGGCATGTATGCCATAGGTTCACTATCACTGTTTCAGAATATGGAAGAAGAAAAGGGAGAAAACCTAGCTGAGATAATGGCAGAATTGTTGGCAGAGGCCTTGGAGGTCCCTAAAGAAAAAATCCAGGCTGAGATTGACAAAATATTTAGAGTGCACTCTAGATATGTTATGAGAAATAAACTTCCTAGAGAGGTCCACGTGAGATTTACCAAAAAGGCAAAAAACCCAGAGATTTTTCAGAGGGCGAGAGATAATCCTTTAAAATATAAAGAGAAAAAATAATAGTTTTAAAACAAATACTGAGAAGAGTTAGAGAATTAAGAAAGAAGTATCAGTTTGTGACAAAGTATTTGATTAAAAAGGCCATTAATTTTAGATGGCTGATACCAGAGGGAATATTGGTGACTTGGCAGGAGCAAAGACACAGGCTAGATTTAATAGAGAAGGCAGAACAATTTTATGATCAGTACTTGGGACCACAAGAAGAGGAGAAAATTAGAGAGGAAAGGGAGGTCAGATATCAAGAAGAATCCACAAGAGAGAAAGATATACAACAAAAGGATGATGCAAGAGATCAGGATGAAATACTAATAAGAGAAGGAGCAAAGCCAAAAGAAGCAAGAGAGACAAGAATGACAAGAGCAGCAAAACCCATTTATAAGTAAAACTATGGAAGAAGAAATAAAGTTAATATCAATTAACATAAATGGACTGAACTCCGCAATAAAATGGAAAAGGACTTTTAACAAATTGGAAAAGTTAAAATTGGACATAATTTGTTTACAAGAAGTCCATATTAAAAAATAACATAACAAAGTATTGGAATACTCTAAAATTGGGAAGCTATTTACCTCTCTCTCCCAACAAAGCAAAGGGGAAATAGCGCTTTATATAAGAGACAATAAGTGCTAAACAAATATTTATGGATGAAGAAGGAAGGATTCTGATGGTGAAGATAATGATAAATTACAAACAGATACTTTTAGTGGCAGTATATGCAACAAACAACAATCAAGAGGACTTTTATGACGAACTACATAAGAAAATAATAGAAACAGAGTATGAAAACATATGCATAGTGGGAGATTTCAGTGCAATAGTGAATACGGAATTGGACTATAAAACCAGATAAATAAATACAAAATATAGGAAAATACTCCCCAAAACTTTTTTCAAAATGGTGGAAGAATTAGGAATTCAAGATGGCAAGAAACTCATCCTGGAAAAGATCAATATTCATTTTATTCAAACAGATACATGTTTTGGTTTAGAATAGATATGGTGTGGATATCAGCAGAATTAATAACTAATACAAGAAATAAATATTGAAACAAGTACTTGAACATTTTTTTTAATGATTTTCCTTGATGCATGGAAGGCTTTGATAATGTGAACTGGCAATTTATGTTGACACAACTAAAAGAAATGAGCTTTGGGGAGAGATTTATAAAGATGATTAAGATGATAACTATAAACAAACTGCAAAGGTGATGGTAAATGGAGACATGACTGAAAAGCTTAATATTAAGAAGGGTACAAGACAGGGATGTCCCTTTTTACCACTATTATTTGTATTGACATTAGAAGTATTAAATAGAAATATTAGACAAGATAAGGAGATAAAAGGTATGGAAATAAAAAAAATGAAGAATATAAATTGCAGGCATTTGCAGATGATTTAATTTTTATTTTAGAAGATCCACAAGAGACTGGACCTAAGTTAATAAAAAAAATAGAAGAGTATTGGGAAGTAGCAAGATTGAAAATAGAGAAAAAACTAAGATCTTAGTGAAAAACATCACAGAAAAATAAATTAATGGAAAGATTAGATATTCAGATTACTAAAAAAGTAAGATATTTAGGGCTACAATTAGCAGCAAGATTTGTAACAATTAAGGAAGACAACTATTTTAAACTGACACAACAAATTAAATTTGATTTGGAAAAATAGAAAAATTTGCAGTTATCATAAATTAGGAAGAATAGCTACAATTAAGATGAATGTACTACTGAGATTATTGTACCTGTTCCAAACAATTCCGATCAAATTGGGAAAAAAATATTTTGAGGATCTTAATAAAATAGTAAAATTTATTTGGCAAGAGAAAAAAAGCAAGAATTAACTTTAAAATGTTACAAGATACAAGAATTAGAGGTGGTTTTGATCTACCAAACTGGGAATTATATTATCAGGCAGCGGTTTTAACATGGATGAAAGAGTGCATTGCATTGAGAAACATAAGATTGCTGACCTTGGAGGGATATGATTTGCAACTGGGATGGCATGTCTTTTTGTGGTATGGGAAAAGTAAGTGTTCTGACCAAGGCTTCCTTAGACAGTAACAATCATATGCTATTCCCAAAAACCTTTTATTATTTCAACAGCTGTGAATTATATGCATTCACAGCCCGTAATGAATCCCAAATAGTTTATGAATAGTCCAACAGAAGTCTGTCAGTCTTTTGGGATAAGTCTGATAAGCACCCACCTTTATCTCCCTTGAAATGCTGCCAATGACTAAATTGCCAATTAGCTGTACAAGGCCAAATGGAGCACAAAGTCAACATAGAGCTTCAGATTTTAAACCAACCAGAACGAACAGAGTTGTTTCCTGCAAAGGCTCATGTTCCTTTGCTCCTCCTTTATGTCTTATGGGAAGGGCCAATCATCTCCAAGCCTTACTCCCTTTCGTCTAACTGTTCTTGCCTTCTGGCAGCTCTGCTCAAGCGCGCACCTGGAACTGGCTCCCCCTGTTCCTCTGTCTCACTGATGTCAGATTCTGGAGGCTCCGGAGTTTGGTCAGGGTTGATTGCCTCCGACAGCTCCCTTTCTGAAGGGATCTTCTCAGGCTCACAATATGCAACATATTCTCCTAATTTATATATAATGCTAAAACATAATTTTGATTTGTTTTGAAATTATATTCATGTATGATTAACATTGGTTTTATAAGCCTTCTCTCCATTCTTGGAATGGACTTGTCCAACATGTTGAGCCACAAATAAACAACCCATATTACAATGTGGCACTATGCACAAACCATAATTTGAGAAATTGGGTGAGACAAATAGCTGTCCCATACTAATAATAACTGTTCTTGGTTATAATGCTATGACCAAGACCTTTGTTTGTAAGCGCGAGTACAGGATTTTACTTTTTCCAAGGCTATCATAACTCTGAACCATCATTGGAATCATAAGGTGATTCTTTCTACCTGTAGAAGTCACGGTCTCCCAGTTTCTAGCCTGGTGTCTTAACTATTGCACCAAACTGGTTCTCAGACAAAGATTCTACATTAGCTAATTCTGTTGTTTTGATGAGGCTAAAAGATCTGGACTGCAAAAATGTCAAGAGAACAATTGGCTATGCAGCGAACTAGTTTTCAATCATTTTATAAATAAAAAGATGACTGAAATAAAACAAAGTAGGGAGGGATGTACATGTTAATGAAGAATGAATATGTGATTGCTAAAAAGAACATTTTTTGTTGAAATTTAAAATGGTAAAACATATGCATGTTAAAATGGGCTAAGAATGTTGGTTATAATACATAGAGGGATCAATGGGAGACAGTATGGTTAAAAGAAATTAAATTCACCTTGTGGTTACAATCAGGGGTGGGATTCAAATTTTTAACAACTGGTTCTGTGGGCGTGGCTTAGGTGGTGGGTGTAGCTTGGTGGTCATGTGACTGGGTGGACATAGCTTGGTGGTCATGTTATTGGCTGGGTGTGGCCAACTCAATATCACTCACATCGAGGCACACATCTCCTTGCCTGGCCTCTTATGACTGTGGGGATGCTGTAATAGTCGTACGTGTGAAAAATGGTCATAAGTCACTTTTTTCAGTGCCATTGTAACTTTGAATGGTCATTCCACAAAAGCAAAGTACCAGCAAAGGAAGAGAAAAAAACTCCAGATGTTCCTGAGACAGGAAGTCTAGTCCTGCCAAGAATGTAGTAAGGGTTAACAGAGAGGCAGTTTCTGTAAGCAACACCAGAATGTTTCCTTCCTGCCTTCCTTACAGGATTAGGCCAGTAATTTCTTCTAACAACTGGTTCTCCGAACTGCTTAGAATGTTAACAACCGGTTCTAGCGAATAGGTGTGAACTGGTAGAATCCCACGTCTGGTTACAACTTAAGAGACAACTATTGTGATGTACCATCACCACATAAATTCGGACTTATAAAAAAAGTGGTGGAAATTTCCACATGGAAGTCTTCAATGAGATAGAATATTTGATGTTGACACAATTGCTGTCTAATTATTAAAACAAAAAAAACAAAAACAAAATATATACTGCATGTGTGGTGAAAGTTAGAATTATGAGCATCTATAATAGAGATTAATGATTACACATATTGTGAGATGACTATACAAATAGTGCACTTGCATTAGAAGTCAATAACATGATAATCATTTGTGTAATGATTTCATGATGCGCTTAGTGTTATTTGGAAATATTTTGTGGCTTACAACAAATTATTATACAGTGGCTATAAAAAGTCTTCACACCCATTAAAACATCTGGCTTTTGAGATGCAAAAAAATCTGACCAAGATAAATCGCTTCAGAATTTTTTCTACTTTTACCTATTTAACAAATTAACACATAAGCTGTACAATTCAATTGAAAAATAAACTGAAATCTTTTAGAGGGAAAATAACAATAAAAACATGGTTGCAAATCTTTAAACTAATACTTTGTTGATGCACCTTTTAATTTTATGACAGCATTTAGCATTTGGGGCAGGAGGCCATCAGTATGTCACATTCCCATTGTCTTGGGAATCTTTGCCTACACTTCCTTGCACAAGCATTTCACATCTGTCAAACTGTAAGGATGTGATGACCCGGGGCATGGCACAAAGGCAACACAATCATATAAGTAAGGAAAGTCCCTTTAATACCTCCAATTTTGCCCCCAATGTCCATTTATCTTCAGCTGGAGAGAAAAAAAAAACTCTTCCAAGAACAGTCTTTAAGTGGAGGAAATTCAGTCTGAAAACAAAGTACATCTAAATTGTAAATAAAAATCCACACAAACCACGCTGCAGTAATTAACTGGACAAGGCAGGATAAGGAATTGCAGACTTCAAAGGCCAACAAAACCCACAGTTGAGAAGATGCCTGGAACCCAGATAAGCCTCAACAAAACAAGATAATACGCTATTTGCTCTCAACAGTTGGCTGCGCACAACTTCCTTTTTAAACACTGTGTTCCCAGCTGCAGCTAATGAAGGGAATCAGGGCCCTTTCCTCCTCCGTAAGCCACACAACTCACGTTGCTCCCTTCTCAGTTCCTCCCTGTGTGCCCTAGGATGGAGAGGGAATGGGCCTGGGACTTCCTCTGAATTCCCTCTGCCTTGCCCTCTCTCTCCCCTGCTCTGCCCAGCCAGACTTTGCTCTGCCCGTTTCGTCCGCAGCCAATGGAGCCACACTCCCACTCCCTGTCCGCTGCTTGGCCTCCCCCTTGGAATCAGACTCCGACAGGGCCATGACAAAGGGCATCTCCTGTGCACAGCTCTCTTAGGTTCACTACACAGATTTTCATTTGGATTCAGGTTGGACTATTCAAAACATTGATCTTCTGGTGAAGCCATTCTCTTGGAGGTATGCCTTTGGGTCATTGTCATAGGTGAAAACCCTCTTCATCTTCAGCACAGCAGAGGCCTGAAGGTTTTGTGCTAAAATGGACTAATATTTGGAACTGTTCAAATTCCCCCCACTATAATCCTAGTTCCAGTTGAAGAAAAGCAGTCCCAAAGCATAATGGGCTTCCATTGCCACCACAATATGTTTGCCACCACCATGCTTCAAGTAGGCATAGTGTACTTTTGGTAATGTACAATGTTGTTTTTGTGCTAAACATACTTTTTGCAAGTTTGGATGTTTTTCTCTGTAATACAGGTAATCCTTGGAGTATGAGCATTCCCTTAGTGAACATTCGAAATTACAGATAAGCACCCCCTATTGTTTATGAACAAGTCCTGAAACTATGAATCTTGCAGCACCATGGCAATTGTTTGTCCTTATGAACAACCACAAGGCTCTGCAACATTGTCCTGAATGCTGCAAGGTCGAAATGGAGCTTCGCAAGGGTGAATTGAATTCACCCCTCCGACACTCTGTTCGAGCCTCAGCAGGCCTCCCCGGCATGTTGCAGCTCAAAATGGAGCTTCCAAGGAATAGATCCACCCCTCAGAAGCTCCATTTCGGCCTGCAACATGCTGTGGGAGGCCTGCAGAAGCCTTAACGGAGTGTCAGTGGGGCACACTTGGTTGAGAGGCTGGAGGAGAAGACTGCTTGTTAGATCTTCACAAGGTAAGTGACCAAGCACGGCATGTTGTGGGGGGGAACAATTGTGGGGAGCATGAGGTATTTCAGTGGATCGGGGAGAACTTGGATGGTCTTAGGCAGGTGGCCTGTTCTATCACTAGGCCCCCGCAATGGCCTTCCCCATCCTGAAATATCTCATGTGCACTTAACGAGCCTTGCATTCAATTAGCGAATGTGTGGACAAAAGGAGGATCCCATTCAAGGTACAAGATTCAGTCCCACGAATCCTTGGGTTACGAATGGAATGAGCAAGCTCCATTACATTCGTAACTCAAGGACTACCTGTAAAAGGCTTTTGTTCTGCCACTGTACCTACAGTTCAGACATATGAAGAATATGGGATATTACTGACACATGTAGTACACAACCACTACTTTTCAGAACTTCTGCATTTAATGCTGCTGTAGGTTTCTTGGCAGCCTCTCAAACCTGTTTTCTTTTGGGGTGGGTTTCATCAATGTTGGAGGGATATTCAGTTCTTGGTAATGTCACTGTTGTGACGTTGTTTTCTCCACATATTGATGACTATCTCCACTGTGTTCCATGGTATATCCAATGTCTTGACATTTTTTTGTACCCTTCTCCTGACTAATACTTTCCAACAATGAGATCCCTTTGATGCTTTGTAAACTCTTTACAGACCATGGCTTTTGCTGTAAAAGACAACTCAGTAAATATCAGAAAAATCCTACTATAATAGCAGAACTATGGGTCTAATCAGAATCACTTTAATTGATGGCAAGTGTGTACTGACAATTTACCATCCATTTAAATATGATTAATTCTGAACACAGTCACACCTCTACTTTATAAGAGGCTGCGCGTACTTATGCAAGTTATATTTTACTTTCCCGCCAAAAGATTTATTTTCCTATTGAACAGCTTACATGTTACATTAAAGGTGGAAAAAATTCTGAAGTGATTTATCTTGATCTGATTTTTTTACATCTCAAAAACCTGGCATTTTAACAGGAATGTGTAGACTTTTTATATCCACTGTATAAAGGATGATTCAATCTGTCACTTTTACCTTTTGGCCCAGTACTGATTATTCTCTGTGCTACTATCTAATGTTTTTTTAATAGAAATTTTTAAGATTGTTTTAAACAAGTAGACATTTTGTCTCTTTATATAATCAGTACCATAACTGAACCCAATGGGTTTTTTTTCTCAACAAAAATTAGCTTATGCTGTAAATACCCTACTGTCTATCCATCTATCCTTGAAATAGAATTTCAACAGCTATAGCAGTTGCTTAGACTTCAATACCACCTCATAGTGATTTACAGCAGCGATCCCCAACTTTTCTGGCTCCTGTCTAGGCAGTGGTGATGGAGAAAGAGTGTGTGTGAAGGGATGGTTTCATGCGTGCAACCTAATCCCATGCACGCACAAATAGAGCTTTGCATGTTCATCCACTGCTTGCATGGACTTGTTCCCAATGGGCTGCAGATCGGGGGCTAGGGACCTCTGCTTTACAGCACTCTCTGAGCAGTTTACAAGTTAGCGTATTGCCCCAACAATCATTTCACTGAGCTCGGGAGGATGGAAGGCTGAGTCAACCTTGAGCTGATCAGGATCGAACTCCTGGCTGTGGCAGTTAGCCTGCAATACTGCATTTTAGCCAGTAGCCACCATGGGTCCTGGAATTTCAAATTCCTGGGTACAACAAGAAAACAGTATATAAATTTCACTTTATACTTTAATTAAATAACTAAAAATATAAGTTTTATGCTGTTTGTTAGTAAGCATTTCTAGGCTTGATTCTTTTTCCATGTTTGTGCTTTCTTGAGTTTTAAGATAAACAATGGAAACCTTGGCCTAAGTTCTCTCACACTGAGGATGGGGAGAAAGATCTTCATGGCTGTGATTCCCAAACTGTGGAACACTTTCCCCTCAAAAGATTTGTTCATATTGTTTTCCCTCCAGGCCCAGACTTCCTTTCCTTCTGGGGCCCATTTTTTAATTTCTACAATTGGCAAAGTTTTGAAGATTGTGGTTAATATGACTATTTATAAAATCATATCTATGTTTCATTTTCTTATGCTGTTATTTAAGGTAGTTTGGGATATTAATGATGGGTCTGATTTGGTTGACTGTATTTTGTTTTACACATCTGTCTTCTACAGAATGTTATTTCTATAAAATACTACTACTACTATACTACCAATAATAATAATAATAATAATAACAATATTATTAATAATAATATGGATATATTGCTTATATAAAGAGTCCAACCATCATGCAAAAAATCAGTATTGACCCACCTTCCCCATGGAAGACCTTCCTTAACATTGGTAAGTGGTCTAAGAGAAAAGGAGAAGTAGTGTGCACATACTAAAAGCATTTCATTGCTATCTCCTCCCACATCTAAGTCTGGACTTGTATTTTCTTAGAAACCTCATTCACCTGCTGAACTGTTCCTAGAGACAATATGCTGCATGTGTCCGTGTGCACATGTTGAAAGGAAAGTATTTCCATGTGTCCTACACAATAACAGTAACACCTCTTTTTCAATTCTTCTTCCTTCCCCAAGATTTAGAGATCAAGCAGCACAAAAGAGCTGTTACTTATATGTCCACACATACATATGAGTAAGTAGTGATTGCAAACAATAGGTGTTGATATCTCAGATCACTTGCCTGCTTCTTTAATTTGGAATGTATAAAGAAGAGTAAGAACAAAGCATGTTGTGCTGCTCAAGGGGCAAAAGCACAGAGAGCAGAAAGGGCAACAACTATTTTCTACTTATTTGTTCCCTCAAATGGTGCTCGGCTGGTAACTGGAATAATTTTAGATGGTCAAGAGACTTTCAACAATTAGAAAGGAAAAGGTATGCCTTTCTAGTACCTAGTGAAATGCAGAAGGCACCAGCTGTCTTTTCAGGACCAGCCCCTTGCTCTAGCTCATTGGAGTCCATTGGCGCTGCCAAGAATGGGACACAGAAAGCCTGCAGGTACCTCCATCTCTGGGTCTCCCTCTTGCCCTCCCCACCTCATCCCCAGAAAAGCAGTGGAGATTAGGTTCAGTGGATCTAATGCTGCAATGGACCAAGCGAAACAATGCAAGCCAGCAGATAGAGGTGGCCGGCTGTTCTTATGAGAACTAACCGCTAATCCTGTGTGGGCTCTGTGGGCCTTGGGGGAGTGAAGGAAAGAAAGCTACTCTCCCTCTTCTGGTGGGGGTTGGACACGGGTGGAGGGTGGGGTGGGGAGGAGAACAGGGAGTTCGGCATCATTCAGTTCAGGTAAGCTAGTTGAGAAGATGAGCTAGCTGCTTCTTGACTGAATAGCTCAGATGGCTTGCTTGTACATCTGCCTCACCCATTAGGATTGGATCTGGCAGGCCCTGGCCTCTCAGCTGTCCAGTGAAAATAGGCAAGCAGAGGTGGAGGACCGGAGGGAATGGGAAGCCAGCGCCATCGGGCTCAATCGTCTTCCCCCCATAAGCGTTGTAAACACAATCTGGTATTTGTGCCCACTTTCCTTGATGCAATGGGGTGTAGATTAACTAGATTGCTCCCCAGGATGCATTGCTCAGGATTCCCCAGAGCACTGAGTTGGCATCAAGGGGCAGGAGGAATTCCGACTCCCCACACCTTGGAATTTCATCCAGATCTTCCCTGCGGGCGTGAAGAAGAAGAGCACAGCACATCGTCGGATTATGGTGCAGTCGGACTCTTACCTCGTTTTTCTCGGGGCTGAGTAAATTCCCTGCCTCTGCTGCGGCGCGCTTGAGACGCTTCCAGATGAAATGGAGAAGAGGGGGAATCGTTCTGATCCACTCCCAGCACAGACAAACGAGCTCTAGAAAGAATCGCTTCCCCCCCCCCCCTCACACCCCACGGCACGTTGGCTTTTCGAGAGGACGCCTGGCAATGTCTCTTGGTTCCACGTTCACGCAAGTACGGGAGGCGGTGGGAGCGATTGGGGCGAGATTGGCTGCCGCCGCTTGCGCAGGAGGGGCTGCTAGGTTTGGAGATTTGGGGTGGGGGAGAAAAGGAAGAGGCGGGAGCGTCCGCAGGTGGAGGGGATGGAAATCGCAGCTTCGGATGATGCCAACGATGGGGAGGGGGCTATAGCTGCGTTACTCCCTAATGAAGGACAAAAATATTCTTCGGAAAGGATGGGCGAAAGACCAACGGGAAATAATGGACGTGCAGATAAGGGGACTCCATTAAAATCAGGATAAGTTGGAAAGAGGTGATAGAACAAGGAATGGATACCCAGGAAATACAATAAGTAGAAATAATCGCACTGTCCTTTCCTGTGGTTTTTAGATTAATTTATGCCCTTTCTCTAATCTGGTTTTAAGTCGTTTTGTTCATTTAATTTTTAAAAGTACTGATATTTTCTTACTAGTATGAAAAAGTAAACGATCTACAGAAGGATGGCCTCGGTGCCTGAAGAATTAGAATGATAGGCCATAAAATGCAATATTGCCCCCATTAATTACTGTATTATAGCACCTTCTGCTGTAGAACTGGGAGCCACTTTTTTAATTTATAGTTTTAATTATTATTCTTTGTGTTTTTTTAGAACTACACTAAGCATTATTTTGATGGAAAGGTTGAATATTAATATTAATTGCAATTTCCATCTATTAAATACTAAGATTATACGTACAGTAACATAATAAATTTTAATTATTTTAATTCTTCTTTATCAAGGAAAAGTTCCTTTGATTTTTCGACCCAAAATTGGATATTTGAGTTCCTCCCATTTTTCTCCCTTGTTTGAGAGGTTTGATTTCTACTCTCTCACGCCAAATCTAAAGTAGCTTAAATTTCTAGGAGGCATCCTTAGTAATTAGTGCATCTCAGTTTACAAGTTCCAAGTTACTACCAACAAAGACTTTTGAGTAATTGTATTATCTCTTTTATTCATATCCCTTTCTTGTTTTTTCAGTAACTTTTCTATTTCCTTAAAAGAGAGAAAGGAGAGAGAAAGATAATAGCGGCAGGTTGGTTTCTGACTAGTGGCAGTAGAGTTGTCAATCTAGAACAGGGTGTCAAACTGAAAGCCAGCAGGCTGGATTCAGCCCATGGGTACTTAGATGGCCTGACAGTCTCTCTGCCAGCCAAAATGGGGCGTAGGCCCCCCACACCCCATTTTGGCTGGCAGAATGCTGCAGGATGCAGCACATTATTCACCTTCTCTTTAGCAGCATCTGTCAATTAGAACTAGATACCTTCCAAGATCTGGATGGCTCTTGTTCAGAAGAGCCAAAAACATCTGGCTCTTTACCCAGGTCTTTGATTACCTGTTTGTCATTTTTTATCTTAATCTTTTACTTGTGATTGATTTAATTGTATTTTTTTTTATCGTTGTGAGCCACCCAGGGTCATTGGGAATTGGGTGGTATATCAATTTTGTAAATTATTACTAATATTAAGTCCTCCTCTAGGGCTGTGTCAGAGGTAGTAACAAAGATTGATAGACTGTTGGACAGATAGTTTTTAGAGACATCTGGGAAAATAGTTCATTTATGCTCTGCTCCTATACAAAAGAGTCAAACCCCATAGCAGTTCAGGACTCTACATGTCTTTAATCTCTACATTATGGAATTGAGACTATTTGTGCCAGAAAGTAAATCTCCCTTTGTCTGGAATAGCTGTTTTGAATGCAAAGGGGAAAAAATGCATCTTGAGCCTGTGTCAAACGCCCACCATGACCACACTGGCTATGCCAACATGACTATGCCCATCCCTGCCCGCCCCCCCACAGCCCTCTGAGGTCAAAGACAACTCTGATGCGGCCCTCAATGAAATTTGACACCCCTGATCTAAAAGCACCATACCTGAACAGAGTGCATTTTTATCTAAATGATGGTAAATGTTAATAAATTTTTGTCAAGACAGCTGGTAAATAACTTGATCTAAACCCAGGGCTATATCATAAATCTATTGCTAAAGAAGCAAATGCCGCATGATGTGAATTATTCCATGCAGCAAAAAATGTGATAAAGAATAGAAATTATGGATAGTCTTGTGATTACTATTTTTAATGGTCACAGCTCTGCTTTTTATTTTTATTTCTGTCTTCTTCTAAAATTAATCAATAACACTTAGACTTCTTTCAAGTTGGCTGTGCATATGGATGCTGTGGCTGGCCGCTCCTTCTTTCAGTGTATGGTGTGTGTGATTCTGTGTGTTTTGGATTCTTTCCTTGATTGAATCCTGTGGGGCAAGGGTCATCTATAGTCGGCAAGCCTTGCTACAAATTGGAGTGAAATGTGAAAAAACTATTACGGACAATTTTATACATTCTCATAACATACTGAAGGAGGCAGCTAGGATCCTGGAGGAGCCATGGATCACTATCCCTGTAGGAAGGAAGAAGAGGCAGAGAAAGAGGAACAGGAAGAGGAAGGGAGGATGCCATGCTGGGGTTTTCTTTAGGCTGAGTAAGTTTCCACACAAGCCTTCAATTCCAAGTATATTTCTTACCAATGCAAGATCTCTAACAAAATGGATGAATTAAGGCTACAGATTGCAAAGACTAAATTCATCAAGAACTGCTGCTGTGTTTTGCTAATCACAGAAACTTGGCTTCATTCACTCATTCCAGATGCAGCTGTTGAGCTGGAAGGCTACATAGCTCACCGGCAGGACAGGAGTAGAGATTCTGGCAAGAGCAAAGGGGGAGGTTTAAGCCTTTATGTGAACAAAAGCTGGTGTATCAATACAAAGACTGTAGACAGCCACTGCTCCATAGATCTGGAGTATATGACTCTTAAATGCAGACCCACATATCTTCCACGGGAATTCAGCATGGTTTTGATTACTGCAGTCTATATCCCACTTGATGCCAATACTACCATAGCTTTGGGATTCTTGTATTAACATTGTTAATAATCAGCAGAATAAGTATCCTGATGCTGTGCATATCATAGCGGGGGACTTTAATCAAGCTGATTTAAAAGCAGTGCTCCCTAATATCAACTCATAAAACATTTTGTATACATGTTTTATAATTGTCAACAGAAAGAGGGGAGGGAGTGTCAAAGAGCAGGCAGCAGTGTGGAATCAAAAATACATTCCATTCATATTTTCTTCAGAGACTGATTAGATGACTGAAGCTTTTGCTGTGCAAAAATCTAATTGGAGAGCATGATTGATGACTCTTGGCTATGGACATGTTCCATTGGATGATACACCCAGAGGGGTGGGGACAAAAGCAGGATCAAGGGTGACAGTGAATTACATATCTCAGAGTCGGCTACGCCCAGGCTAATGCCGGCACGTTAATTCCTAATAAATCCTTTCAAGTATTGGGAATGTGGCTCGAGGCTCATGATTTAATTGGAGTAACTGCCGGAATCCTGATAGATAGCCGACTCTCTTAATTAATCACCGGGGTGCTTGCGTAACGCCTCTTCCATCACTTCCCGACATCTGGGGTGCATGGAGAGAAACTCAGGCAGCCATGGCAGAGGCTATCAGGAGAAAGCTTAGCCTCCAGCCAGAAGCAAACAGAAACTGATAGCATAATTACAGAAGGAGGACAGCTCCTCTTCAACTCCAAAGAGAAGAAACCTGTTCTGTTGGAAGGGAGAAAACCAGGTAAGTATTGATGGAATCCCTGGGGAGATCCGTAGAGCAGCTGAGGGAGGGATCTGAACAGGCCACTATTCGAGATGACGGCCTGTCCTGCTGCCCAAAACAGATGGGACTTTTACAGGGCCTTTTGAAGTGGGGAGAAGCAGGTGAAACCACAGCCCTTCCTCTCTACACATCAGAAGAAAAAGAGCCCATAGCAGCAACCTGTGCCTCCCCCATGCAACAGACAGTCACTTCCTCCTGTGCGAACTGGAGCTGGGGAGGAAGGTCAGCCACCTCAAGTGCAGGCTTATGGGGGGCTACAGGGAGAGAAAGGAGCAGAGCCCAACAAACCACCCCGGTTCAGGGGGAAATTTGTTGGAGACCCAGCTAGCTTTATTCCTTCACTCAGCTAAGATCTTTCTGGAATGCTATGGACACCTCTACCCCTCCCTAGAGCCATGGTGAATGCCCTTTCTGAGGGGCTAGAGGGAGAAGCAAGAGGATGGCTAGCAACCATCCACAAGAGAAGGGCCCCCCAACTACATGATGTAGATGACTTCCTACAACTGCTAGAGGTCAGATTTGTAGAGGCAGAGGAAGACTTGTACATTGAAGATGAATTCAGCAACCTAAAGCAGGGAGGGCAACCCATCAAGGAACTCTTCCGTAAATTCAGGAGAATCAGTGGGAAGATACCCCTTTTGCCTGAGCAGATTTTTTAGAACCAGCCTGGACAAGCAAATTAGCAAAGTAACTGCCTATCGGGACATCCCAAACCAACTCTCTGAGTGGCCATAAAAGTTGATGGGGCATTACATGCTAACAGTATGAGAAAGCCATTGGGAGCCAAAGAGAGAGGGCAGCCAGATTAGAGACCACCCAGCCAACGGGACACCACAGCACCATAATCAGCCCCAAAACCAGCCCTCTCACAAAGTCCATTTAAGTATTACCGATGTGAGGGAGTAGGACAGATGGCAAGGGCATGCACAACCCCAGACCCGAAACCAAGTCTGGAACCAACCCCCAGAGCATGATCAGTTGCCGGATTCTTATGACAGCAAGGACGAGGAGGAAAATGACCCAATGATGAGTAGTTCCCCCTTTTGTCTTCCCAATACGGCCATGGCCCCAACTAGGTGCCTGATCAACCTAACCATGGTCCTGAAACTGGGGATCAGAGCGATAAAGGTGACCCGCCAGATCTAGTTCGAACAACTAGATGGCTCCTGTAATTGGAGTAACTGCTGGAATCCTGACACCTAAATTCTTTCAGCATGTTAAGTGTGCTACAAAAGGAGCAAACATATTGGACAAAGTATATACCAACATCAAACATGGCTATACAGTTATACAATTACCACATTTGAGACAATCAGACCATATGTCACTGCTTTTAGCACCAGCATAAATCCCTCTTAGGAAACGGACTCTTCCTATAATAAAGACAGCGAAATATTGGCCAGAAGATACTTCCCAACAACTTCAGGATTGTTTTGAGAACACAAATTGGAATATCTTTTACCACCCTGATCTAGAGGAGCACATTGCAACTGTTATGTGCTATATCAAACACTGCACAGATACTACCACTGTAGATAAACGTATTAGGATCTATCCCAATTAGAAACCCTGGATGCTAAGGAAGTCCAGCGCCTCTTGCGTGACAGGACCAAGGCCTTTAGGTCTGGTGATGGGGCAAGATACAGTGTTGCCAGAGCTAATCTGAAGAAAAGTATCCAGAAGGCCAAGACTGATTATAAGAGGAAGATTGAAGATAATTTTTATAGCAATAACATGAAGCAGGTGGGGCGAGGGATGACATTGGTCGGTTGATGGTTGGTAATTTGTTGAATCCCTCGCCCCACCTGCCTCATTGCTATAAAAATTATCCTCAATCTTCCCCTTATAATCAGTCTTGGCCTTCTGGATTATGGATTTCCTGTCTGGCTGCTCACAGAGGGTCAGATTAGGTAATCATACCTCTTCAGCCCTTATTCTTAATACTGGTACACCACAGGGTTGCGTGTTGAGTCTCTTACTCTATATTCCTTGTGTGCATGACTGCATTCCCACTCACAATAGTAATACTATTACTAAATTTGCAGATGATACAACAGTGGTGTATCATCTCGGGTGGGGGTATGAGTCTGCCTACCGAGATGAGATGGACCAGTTGCTTTTGTAGTGTGGAAACAATAACTTGGTCCTCAACACCAATAAGACTAAGGAGTTATAGTGGACTATAGAAGGAACAGATCAGACATCCAGCCCTTGCTTATCAATGAAGACCGAGTGGGAGCAAGTGGTCAGTTTTAAGTTTCTGGGTGTTACCCTAAGAGAGGACCTGACCTGGGGTGCTCACATTTCAGCACTAGTCAAAAGAGCCCAGCAGAGATTATACTACCTGAGACTTCTCAGTAAACAACAACTGAATGAAACACTGCTGGTGACCTTCTACCACTGCACCATAGAGTATCTTAACTTACTGCACCTATGTATGGTTTGCCAATTGCACAGTGGCAGATAGAAGGCAGTTAACCTAGAGGGTTAACACCACTGCCCAGAAGATTATTGGTTGCCCTCTCCCCTCCTTGGAAGAGCTTTATAATTCCTGCTGCCTTAAGAAAGTTCAAAACATTCTTAAAGATCCACCTCATCCTGGGAACCCTCTTTTTTTGAACTATTGCCATCTGGCAGATGGTACAGAATAATAAAAACAAGGACAAATAGGCTGAAAAACAGCTTCTATCTCAGGGCAGTAGCTCTTTTGAATTTTACTATATAGTGCAGTGTTGGTGTGGTGTCGGGGGTTTTCGGTTTAATGTGTGGAGTGTGAAGGATGTGTGTGTGTTTATTTTCATGGTCATGATGTGCACTGAAGATGGTGTTTGATTTCGTTGTACAAGGTGCAATGACAATAAAGTAAACTAACTAACTAACTAACTTAGACTTATATTGTTTTGTCTTCACTACATGATAGTCTATGTGCAGCTCGACATGCAGCTGAATCCACCTATCCTCTAATAAAACAGACCATGTAGGTAGATCTGGATGTTTTATTGAGAGAACAGGATATGGGAAAATAGGAATACATACAGTGAGAACCAAATACATGATAGAGACAGTATTGAGTTACTGCTGAACATAACAATTAATAAATAGAAGCAATCTAAAACTCACCAGTGATGCTCTGTGTGGGGGGTGTAGGTTTGTCCTTGGATGACCATGTGTGACAGATTAAGATGGGCAAAAGCACACATGAATTTCTCCAGTTGCTTGATGTGCCTATCTGCCGGATCTCCAGCATGGGTTTCTTCAGTGTGCTTGCTATTGGCTGCCATAATAATGGAGAGGAAGGCACAGATGGGATTCAGCCGGTTTTCACTGATTCGCCCGAACCATTAGTTAATTGCTTATGCAGTTCAGAGAACCATATAAAAATAAAGTGCAAGAGAGGTTTTTTTTTCCTCTCTCCCCCTTCTGTTAATAGCTCTGGTCAAACAGCCAAGAACCACTTAACAGTTGCAGCTGGAATGCAGCCAATACATGCTGAATCAAGTCAATAAACAACAATAACGGACAGGATTAGGGCAGGGAAACCAATCAATCACCCATCTAGGGATGGGATTAACCTCTTCTCTTCAGGAAGAAGGACAAGGTTACAAACATAAATTATAAATTTTCATTATAAATTAACAGAGGTGGTATTCAGCATGCTCTGACCAGTTCTGGAGAACCAGTAGCAGAAATTTTGAATAGTTCAGAGAATTGGCAAATACCACCTCTGACTGGAGATTTTACAGTATCCTTCCCCTGCCATGCCCACCAAGCCACACCCACAGAACCGGTAGTAAATTTTTTTGAATCCCATCACTGAGTATTAAGTAACACTTCTGTGGTCAGCTGATATTCCCTGGAGTTCCCCAAGACCTTTTATAGCTGCTGCAGAAACTTCTTGTTTCTTCCTAGGGGAAAAGATACCGGAGGGAACAATGATGCAGCTTCATCATACAGGACCTGAATTTAATGCATGTGTGGTCAGCCAGCTGTATTGCTTCTGCTGTGAAGCACCTAATTTAGAACATAGAGAACATAGGTGATAGAGTTGTACGGGTTCATGGCTTTTGGCAGCATGCCCAGGCTTTCAATTAACATGAATGGCTGCTCTTAGTTTTCCTCTCAGCTGCTGTGTTTGTTTATTTTTAAAGGGGAATGGCTGTTTTAAGTTTTCTGCATTGTTTTAGTGATTCCTGGAACTGTCCTTTTGGGGTGTACTTCCCTCACTCTTTTTGAAACCCTCTAGTGATGGACCACCCACAACTTCTGAAGACAAGCTATTCCATTGGTTGATTGGTCTCACCTTTAGGAAATATCTCCTTAGTCCTAGGTTGTTTCTCTCTTGGTTACTTTCTATCTATTGTTGCTTGTTGTGCCTTTTGATGTGCATGCTCACAACCAATGAAGTGATTGTTAATGTAAGTGCAGCCTACCTCTGACTATCACCCTCTCAACAAAGAAAAAGATGTAGGTAATTTCAGAATTAAAATGTAGATTTTTCAAAGATGCACAAAATTGTGATGATGGGAGACTTTAATTTTCTTAACGTCTGTTGAGAAACAATCTCTGCCCAGTTATAATACTTTCATAAAAATCCTGAGTTCTCTCAATTACAACTTTCTCCTTGATAAAGAGATTCGACTGCCATTTGTCAGAAATGGTGTAGGGTCTCTTGCTTGGGTAGAGGGTTGGATAGATGACCTACAAGATCCCTTCCAACTCTGTTAATCTATAAACTTCTATAAAGGTGCGGGAATGCACAAGAGGTTCTCCTTGATTTTAATTAACTAATAGGGAAGACTGTGAGAAACTAGAAATAGCAATAACACTGGGAGGAAAGTGATCATGCAACGCTAAAATTCTTGGTATTCAAGAAAACAAAATATTATGTCAATATTGCAAAAACTACAATTTAATACATTTATGACTCCATTTCATGGTGAGAGAAACTAATGGAAAAAGGAGCTTAAGATGAGTAAGAGCTCCTTAAAAATCAGATATGAAAGGCAAAATATTGTTAGGAATATTCTGATCATGTTTATATGCCCTGGGAAAGCGAGAATGAAAGAAGTAAAAGTGATTTTCTAATAACTATCAATTATGTTTCCAACCAGAATATTAGGTATCAAATACACTAGAGAATGTTGCACAGTTCACAAGATTTCTCACTTTATATAGATAATTAATCCAAAAATTGATTATGACTCTTGTAGAAAAATGAAAGTGCATGAAACCAGTAAACATATTTAATTGGGGAACTAGTAGTTCTCATGACCTTGGAGGATCGATAGCTGGATAGCTTTCATGCTAAATAGCCTAACAAATTTAATTACCTCTTTATTACTTGGGGAAATTGATAGGAAACTAAAATAATGTAGAGTACTCCACAATGAATAGCTAATTTTCTCTTCTATCATATCCTCAGTTACTCAAATATTTTAAGAATACACATACATATGAAAACACAAACTTGCTGCTACTTTTTCCTGGATGGTTAGAAAGTTTTTTCACACCTTAAAATCTCATTCTTCATTTATCTTCCCTCAGATACTGAACTTTTCTGAAGAGCCAATTAATCTAATCAAGTTCTCCTACAACAAATGCAAATAATTGCAAATGTTAACATGAAGCATCAAAGCTCATTGCAAGCTAGAGTAACATGTCACCTAACTTATCTAGGCCAGTTCTAATTACTAAAGATAAAATAAATTGGGGTCTTTATTCTTAAATAATATGTTTGAGTTAATTGACAGAAACAGAAATGTGAGCAGATTAGTTCCATAATTTAAACATCCTTATTCATAACGAGGTGGGGGAGCACAATGGTTCAGTGATTAAAGATGCTGAGCTTGTCAACTGGAAAGCTGACAGCCCAGGTTCAAAACCTGAGTGCAGGGTGAGTGTCATGGCCTCATCGGAGCCTGGGTGTCAGCTTTAAAATTCAGCTGTCACATTTCATGGAAGGGGGGGTGGAGGAGTTGTAAATTTCAAGGTTATTCTGTATGTCATATTAAGAAATTCCAGTTGCAGTTAATTGGTTCTCGTGATTTATGAAGTGTAGAAGTGGGAGGAGAGAAGGGAGGAGAGAAGGTAGATTCTGTGTAATGCATGAAAATAATTTCACTTGGGAAATTGCCTGTGACATGCCAGATCTGTTTCTAAATAAATCAGTTGGAGAGAAAATGTCTCGGAGTGATTGATATCATGGATACTTTCTGGATGCCTTACATTTATTTCCCAAAGTCAACTTTTAATTTTTGAAGGAGCTTGGCTGATAACCCTGGAGTTCTTTTCCCAGAGATGGAGAAAGATCAACAATCAGCCAAAGTTGGAGATATGCAGGGGGGAGAGTAGGGGGCCCTCCTTCCAGAACATTAATTGGATCTGCAAGCCCTTGTTTGGAGGAGATGATGGATGCTTTCAGAATGACAGTAGAGGAAAGAGATTTGGGAGCTATACCGAAGTATATACCGAAGCTATACCGAAGTACCCAGCTGTTTGAAGAGAAATCTTTCTCAAGCCCCAGGCATATTGCTATTCTGTCAGATTGGAGGGAGGAGACTATACAGATGTCAGTTGGAGGAAGCCAGAAAGATGCATCAACTGACAGAGGTATGTTGCAGCCTCCGAGGCAATCCCCTCATTTTCCAGAGGGAATTTTGCCCCCTGCAGAGAGTATCCCTCCAGGGTGGGGATTTTATCCAGGCCAGGGGTGAGCACCAATACAGCCCTGGTCTGAAGGGTGTTGCCCAAACAACAGCCACTTCCCCTCCACCCAACCAGGGAACCAGGCCACACCCATCTTTCTCCTGGCAACCACAAATGCAGCGCCAACTGGCAGCGATGCCACAGGGACCCCTATTCAGAGAGGCACCACCCAGCCAGGATACAGGGGGCCTACCCAGCCTACGTACGCCACCAGGCCAGTTCTTTTCATTCCAGTACAACCTGCAGGGGCCTGGCCTGTGCCATCTCCACAACCATGACCCAGACCAGACCAAATACCCTTTAAGGCCGTATTCGATGGCCGCCATGAACATTTCAATTACTTCCTCACTCAAATCCGATCCCATATAGAACAATTTGGAGATCAATACGCCACAGAGCGCGATTTGATTACGGCCATAACAAATGGGATGAATGAAGGGGATGCTTCAGACTGGGTGGCCCAATTACACAATGAACAAGCCCCCGAATTACGCAATGTAAACAGATTTATTCAATTATTAAGACTCAGATTTGAAAATCCAGACAGGGTAGCAGAGAATGAAGAGAAGTTAATGGAATTGAGGCAATGCAAGCGACCCTTGTCAGAATTTATTTGGGACTTCAGAAGGGTCGCAAGCCACCTCATGGATTGGCCTGAAAGAATGACTTTACACTATTTTAAAAACGCCATTGATCCAGAAGTAAAGAAGGCCTGTGAAATTAGGGGAATCCCAGAGACCTTACAATTGTGGTATGTTGCATCTCTCAGTTTAGATCACAGCATCAACCCACACAGGAAACCTCTTCTGGCAGCCCTGCCTAAGAGAATTGTGGCTAGGAAAATCGCCGACCGGATCAGCCAAACCTGCTCGTACCCAACCTACCAGGGTGCTGAAATGTTACCGATGTGGGCAAGCCGGCCATAGAGCAGCAGACTGTCTGCTGATTGACTGTTTCCTAGTATGATTGACTGTTTCCTAGTATGATTTGATTGTTGATTGTACCCTATGATTATCATTAAGTGTTGTACATTATGATTCTTGATTCTTAGCGAATGTATTTTTTCTTTATGTATACTGAGAGTACTTACACCAAGACAAATTCCTTGTGTGTCCAATCACACTTGGCCAATAAAGTATTCTATTCTATTCTATTCTATTCTATTCTATTCTATTCTATGGTATAACTGTATTTATAGTTATTTAACAAATTACATAGTTTTCAATTGCAGGATGCATTTTCTGGCTGAAAAGGGCTAAGATATGTTGGGGATTACAAGCTAATCTAGCCACTGAAATTTTATCTTATCAAATAGAAAAAGTATTAGGCCCCCTTCCAGTGGTGGATTTTAAATAATTTAACAAACGGTTCTCTTGTCATAATGACTGAGTAGGCATGGCCAACTTGATTGGTCTCACCCTTAGGAAATTTCTCCTTAGTCCAACTCACAATAAAATAGCACAATAAAATAGCACTGTCCCAATATTTAGAATAGAATAGAATAGCAGAGTTGGAAAGGACCTTGGAGGTCTTCTAATCCAGCCCCCTCATCCAAGTAGGAGACCCTACATCATTTCTGACAAATGTTTATCCAATCTCTTCTTAAAAACTTCCAGTGTTGGAGTATTTACAACTTCTGGAGGCAAGCTGTTCCATTGATTAATTATTCTGACAGGAAATTTGAGGGGGTCCTACAAAAATGAGGAGTCAATCTATTTTCCAAAACACCAAAAGTATAACAAGAAACAATGGATGGCATTCCACCTGCAACTGTTAAGTGGTTCTTGGCTGCCTGACCAGAGCTATTAACTGAAGGGAGAGAGAGGAAAAAAAAACCTCTCTTGCAATTTATTTTTAGCTGGTTCATTGAACTGCATAAGCAATTAACTAATGGTTCTGGTGAACAGGTAGGAACCGGCTGAATCCCACCTGTGGTGGTGATGAAAACTGGATGCAGTACTCTAGGTATGGTCTTATTAAGGCTTTATAGAGTGCTATTAGTACCTCACTTGATCCTGATTGTATCCCTCTGTTAATTCATTTTAGGATTGCATTGGCTTTTTTGGCTGCCACTACAACCTGCTGGGTCATATTTAACTGGTTGTCCACTAAGACTCCAACAGCCCTATCCCGATTAATGCTATTAAGCCTGGTTTCACTCAGTCTATATGTGTACTTTTGGTTTTTCTTGCCTAAGTATAGGACTTTACTTTTCTCTACATTAAATTTCATTTGGTTATATAGGGCCTAGTGTTCATGTCTGTCAAGATCCATCTGGATCTTGAGCCTATCTTCTAGGGTGTTGGCTATTCCTGCCAACATGTATCATCTACAAATTTGATAAGTTCTTCTATTCCCTCATCTAAGTTGTTTATGAAGATATTGAAAAGTACTGGCCCTAAGACAGAACCTTGTGACACCCCACTGCTTACTTTCGTCCATGTAGACTTAGACCCATTAAGGACTACTCATTGAGTATGATTTGTCAGCCAGTTGTGAATCCATCTGGAGGTGATTCTATCTATCCCATTTTTTACTAGCTTACCAAGAAGTAATTGTGGTCTACTTTGTCGAATGCCTTGCTGAAGTCTATGTATATTATGTCCACAGTATTTCACTGGTCTATAATTTAGTCACTATGTTGAAGAATGAAATAAGATTGGTTTGGCATGATCTGTTCTCAACTGTGCTGACTGCTAGTTATTACTTCACTTGTTTCTAGAAATTGGCAGATCTGTTTTTTTATTATCTTTTCCAGTATCTTCCCAGGTATCGATGTTAGATTGATTGGTCTGTAGTTTCCTGGGTTTATTTTTTCCCCTTGTTTGAAGATGGGAACCACATCAGCTCTTTTCCAGTTCTCTGGTAGTTCCCCGGTGCTCCAGGATTTTTGAAAGATGTGGTACAGTGGTTCTGAGATGACATCTGCCAGCTCCTTTAGAACTCTGGGATGTAATCTATCAGGTCCTAGTGATTTGTGTTCATCGAGATCAGACAGGTGTTCTCTTACTATTTTTTTTGCTTATTTTAACCTTTATTTCTAGTCTGTTGTTTATAGTTATGTTTTTGGTAGGTTGGGCTATAGTTTATTTTTGCAACCGATGCAAAGAATGAGTTAAGCAACTCTGCTTTCTCTCTGTTGCCTGTTACTTCCTTGCTGTCTTCTCTCTTTAGTGGACCAACTGTTTCCTTGATTTTTTCCTTGTTATTTGTTTCTTCCTCAGAGTCTCATTATTACCAAATGTGAAGATGGTGGAAACCTCAGACATATGTCAGCATTCTGAGTAATGCATCTGCCAAAAGCAGAACTCAGAGGCAGGTAGATTCCTCAAAGAACATGCTTATTGGACACACCATATCAGCATAGCTAGTGAAAACCAATTTTAAAGGTTCTAGTGGTTTTCCCCCTAATTAAAACAGCAAATATTTACCTCCCCAGGTGTCACCGATAACATTGTCCAATGAAGGTAGCTGGAAGGCTGCTTGTTTGCTACTCTCCTTCACTTGCCATCTGTTGGGATGACCTTGGTACCCACAAGATGTTCTGACCTAAGCCTCATTCAAATCAAACAAACGCAAAACATGAATAAAAGCAAAACCTTTTTCATGTGTCTCTGTGAATTCTATTCATTCACAACAAAGCACTAGTAAATCTAATTGTCCCAGATAAGAGCAAGCCCTGCCAAGGTTGTGCAACGCTGCCAAGAATACAAAATTAAGTGCAAGGAAATATTCAAAGCCAAAAGTCTCCAAAAACAAACCAGGATAGACCGAATATGTACAAGAACTTGAAGTGCAAGAATTTCTTTGCTTCCTGCAAAGAATCCCACCTCTGAGGGCTGACTTTTATCCCTTAAGAGAGAGGCCATTACCTTGCAGCCTTACTCCCAAGTCACCTGTGCTGCTGCAGCTGCTCTTTTCTTCAAGCAGCCCTGCGTGCATGTGCACTGGGCACAGGCTCCCAGTGTCCTCTGCATCACTGCTGCCAGACTCCACAAGCTTCAATGGCAGCACCCCACTCTCTGATAGTCCTGGTCCCATCCCTGCATCACTTGCAGGTCCCTCATCCGAGTCCTCAACTGTGTGCACCTGCTGCTGGTGAATCACAACACAAGAAACCATTTTTGTTTTGACTGGTAGCTAGTCTATCCCTTTTCAAGTTTGTGGCAATTATGATGTAGGAAAAGATTGCTTCAGCCAGATCAGCTTCAGAGTTGACAAGATAGTTTTCAATAAATTGTATTTGCTGATTTTGCCTTGGCTTGGAAATTGAATCAGAGCAATTTAGAACATAAATAAAGATAATCTTAGAAAGTAAATGTCAGGCCTGCCCCAGTTTGGGCACTTAGGAAAGAAAGATCCTCAACTCCATTTGTAGCAAGAGGTATAACTTTTACTAAAGCCAACTGGTTACAGCACAAGCAAAGCCAGATCTGAATAATCCTGTGTAAATCCAGTGATTTTCCTTTCTCCCAGGCCCTCCCTCCTTGGTCCTTTTGTAAATGTCCAATGGGCCACTTTGCAGAAAAACAAATCTGGTCACATTGCCAAATTCAAAAACCGATACAAAAATTTATACCACCAGATAAAGACTGAATGCACCAATTATCACATTAAACAAGAGGAAAACCTTCTACGCACCAATTCCACCCGTGCTTTCTACAATTTTGTAAACAACAAACTAAAAGACTCAAGGTCCATCCCACCCCTGAAAGGATCTAATGGTAAAGACTGCAGTGATGACATCATTAAAGCCAACCTCTTTAATACATTCTTTGGCTCAGTATTTGTAAACAGCAATGGATCATGCCCAGTATTTCCTAGTCAAACCACAGACAACTACAATGATCTAATACATATTGATTTTACAGAAGACAATGTTGAAAAAGCTCTACGCAATCTAAAACCATCTCTATTGGAGTGGACGGAATATGTGCCTACTTCTTTAAAAAGCTATCCACTGCCATAGCCGAAACTCTAAGCATAATCTTTGAAAAATCTTTCAGGACCAGCTCTTTGCCAAGCCTATGGTCGCTTAGCCATGGTCATCCCGATCTTCAAAAAGGGAGACCCAGCCTAATTGAAAATTACAGACCAATCTCTTTATGCTGCATCACCTGTAAAGTCATGGAATCAATTATTAACCAATCCATTATCCTCCACTTAGAGACAAACAACCTACTCTCTAATAAACAATTTGGTTTCAGAAAAAAACTGTAATCTGCAACTCTGTAATCTGCAACTCTTGCGCTGTAAAAATATATGGACTACACAACTCAATCAGGGCAAAGCAATAGACGCAATCTACATAGACTTCTGTAAAGCCTTTGATTCAGTGGTACACGACAAATTACTACTAAAACTAAAATCATATGCTATCTCTGGACAACTGCATAACTGGATAGAAGCATTCCTGTCAAACAGATAACAAATGGTCAAAATTGAGAACATCCTATCAAATTCTGTACCTGTCAACAGTGGTGTCCCCCAAGGCAGTGTTCTAGGATCAACTCTCTTCATACTCTACATAAATGACCTCTGTAATCATATTAAGAGCAACTGCGTTCTCTTCGCTGATGATATAAAGCTATTCAACACCACAGACAATACTGCTACCCTTCAAAAAGTCCTCAACTATGTATCAGAATGGTCAAACAAATGGCAACTTCAAATCTCAACAAATAAATGCTCTGTCTTACATATTGGCAAAAAAAAAATCAGAAAATAAAATACAAGCCAATAGTCAAGACCTTGTTGATGATCCAAACTCTGTCAAGAACCTTGGAGTACTCATCTCTAATGATCTAAGTGCTAGAGCCCACTGTAACTACATAGCAGAAAAGGTATTAAGAGTTGTTAACTTAATCCTACGTAGCTTTTTCTCTGGTAATATCACACTACTAACTAGAGCATACAAAACATTTGCTAGACAATACTTGAATACAGCTCATCAGTCTGGAACCCGCATTAGGTATCTGATATTAATACAGTTGAGAAAGTCCAGAAATATTTCACAAGAAGAGTTCTCCAGTCCTCTACTCGTTGCAGAATAGCTTATGCCACTAGACTTGAAATTCTAGACCTAGAAAACCTAGAACTACGCCACCTTCAGTCCGATCTAAGTATAGTACATAAAATTATTTATTGTTATGTCCTACTTGTCAATGAATACTTCAGCTTCAACCATAACAATACAAGAGCACACAATAGATACAAACTCAAGGTAAGCCGCACCAAACTTGATTGTAGGAAATACGACTTCAGCAACAGAGTGGTCATTGTCTGGAATACTCTACCTGACTCTGTGGTTTCTTCCCCAAAACCTTTAACCTTAGACTGTCTACTATTGTCCTCACCCCTTTCCTAAGAGGTCTGTAGGGGGCGCGCACCAACACGTGCCTACCATCCCTATCCTATTGTTTCTTTTTATTTCATTTTTCTTATATGTATCCATTTCATGTATTCATAACTATGTTTATACTTATGCCTGTTATCTTATAATCACTTGACTAGATAAATAAATATATAAATAGGTGGTTTGATAACAGCCCTAAAGTTTGGCCTTCGTGGGTGTTTACATTCCTTTCTCAGGCTTGGGTCCTTGGCACCTCTGGTTCTTCTTATTCTGTCATTCCCCCCCCATCCCCTTACTCATCCCTCCCCCCTTTTATGGCAGGATACCATCAAAGGAAAATGGCTGAAGCAATGTGATGGCAGATCTTGATAGGAAAAATTCAAAACCCAGAAAAAAGTAATGACCACTTTTTTTTATAATGTTGCCAAGAAAACTGCAAGAAATCTGTCAATGATTTCATCTAGAATCAAACTTTACTCAAAGGAAATTCTCTTGATTATCTTTTAGTCGAAATAATTTTGCTTTTTTCACCCATTTTTTCACCCATTTTTGCATTTTTTTCACTATTACTTATTATTTATATTTTTTTATGAATTCATTATTTCTTTCATTGTATTTCTGTTTCTTGATCCATGAGTAGAAAGGTGAACTCTGATTAAAACAAGATAGCAAAAGAAAATTTACTGGTGACAGAGGCCCAAGTAATTAATTTTATGCTTTGTATAGATTTAGACTAGTTACTTTAAAAAAAATCAGCTCAATGTGTGTATTTCTTTTCCCCTCCCATAGGCTATTTTTATTTATTTTTCTCACAAAAGGAATATAGCATTACTTGCTTATATAACTGCCATTAATTTAATAAGTCTATTGCTTATTCTTCCACGCTCCTGCAGATCTTGTTTTCTTGAATTCCAAACATTATTTTTTGCATTTATCAAAAATTAGGTTTCTTGCCTTGCAATTAAATGCAAACTAGGTAAAGTAACATAATTTCCTTTTGGCATCCACCACCTCTGATAATGAATCTTTAGGCAAACAGTAGAGGAGGAAGAGTTGCTGAATCTTGTATCTTTCCATACACAATAGGACAATATTACAATGTAGAATTTATGTCCTTGGAGCTATCAAAGGGTTGCTATTTCTGTTTTTTTTTTTTCAATAAATAGATGTCATCAAACTCTTGCAAAAAAGAAATTGCTTGCTGTAGAGTCTTAATGCAAAGTCATTTCCTGCACCAATAGATTATGGAATTGGGATAATAGCAGGGGTGGGATTCTACAGGTTTGCACCTATTCGCTGAAACTTCTTGTTAACATTCTAAGCAGTTCGGAGAACCGGTTGTTAGAAGAAATTACTGGCCTAATCTTGTAAGGAAGGCAGGAAGGAAACATTCTGGTGTTGCTTACAGAAACTGCCTCTCCATTAACTCTATTACATTCTTGGCAGGACTAGACTTCCTGTCTCTGGAACTTCTCTGGAGTTTTTTTTTTCCTCCTTTGCTGGCACTTTGCTTGTGTGGAGTGACCATTCAAAGTTACAATGGTACTGAAAAAAGTGACTTATAGCCATTTTTCACACTTACAACTGTTGCAGCATTCCCACAGTCATGAGAGGCCAGGCAAGGAGATGTGTGCCTCGATGTGAGTGATATTAAGTTGGCCACGCCCAGCCAGTCACATGACCACCAAGCCATGCCCACCAACTATCCACACCCATAGAACCGGTTGTTAAAAAATTTGAATCCCACCTCTGGATAATAGGAATCAGAATGAAAAAAAGATTAATACAAGGAAGAAAAGAAGAACATTCTATGAAAAATAGCCCTTCAAAGCAAATATACAAGCAATCTTTTCTATAGGAATGTAATTTCTACTATGAGGAAAGCTTAGTTTACAACATACTTACTGTACAAGTATTTAATAAAATACAAATTTCACAATCTAATGATCTAATTACATGTTACATGCTGAAATTTTGGATTCAGAACATCACTGGAGACATCATACTTTAAGAGATCTTGTATTTTTATTTAGATATGGTTAGGCCATTCTGATTCTCTTTTTTAAAAAGACTAATAGATTCCAAGTTTTACAGAATGTGAAGATAAATGAAATATAGTTTCTAAGACAAGATGTTTCTTTTTCAAAAGTTTTTGTAGTGATGCCTGTCCCCTAGAATGAGTATTCCCCCTAATATATGATTGGCCTCTACTGTACTGGTGTTTTGAAAGGTGGTGATGACCTGACTCTTTTCCCAGGCCTTTGGTGAGGGTGACTGAAGCTCTCTTTTTTCTTGTACTTTTGTTCCATTTAATTTTTGTTATTTCCACCATCCTTATTTTTGTTATTCTTTTTGTTTTTTATTCTTAAATGCTTTTAATAATTTGTCAACCACTAAGTCATTGGGAATTAGTTAGCATATAAATTATTATTATTTTAAGCACCATTCTCTATTTCTGATGCCATAAGTCTCTAGAAAACTAGTATGTTATCTAGTGGCTGGATCCATGTTCTGAATGCTATGCTAGTTGAATGATAAGGAGGCTCAATAATTTTCACAAAGATAATAACTGAAAGATGTAATTGTCAGAGTATATTCATTAACTGGCAGAGACATGGTTAACAAAGTAAGCATGGCAACAAACCAGCCAATGGGAACTGACAGCCTGGGTGTGGTTTGGCTCTGTGTGCTTTGCTGAGAATTGAAAGTAAAACTAAAATGACTTGCTTGGTAAGAAACTGAGTTCTACTCTGAGCTGCTGCTGCTTGCTCTTTGTGTTATGTAAACTGATGATCAATATAAGAGAACAAGGAATTAACTCCAGTAAAATTCCATTTACTGAAGATCTGTCAGAAGAAAAAAAAGGAGATGGACCTCAGATCGGGGCCACTGGATCCTTGCTGGACTTAGCTACTGTCTCTGGACCTCATTGCAATGAGTTGTTGATATAAGTTATATTATGATGGCTATTCATGTTTCAAATTGCTCAATTAAATAAATCTCTGAATCTTAAAAGTATGACTTGTTTTATTGTATTACTGTCTCTTGTTTCTTTATTGGGATATTTTTACGACACTAACCACCACCAGACCCAAAGGACCATGCTCGACAGACTCTGGAAAGCAAGGGGGTTTGGCTGGAGTGCAGGATCTTCTGTTAGGGAAAACAGGAAGAGGCTATGGGAAAGTGGAACTGAAAGGTGAATGAGAATGTTGCCCCGGGCATCCAGTTGGACACCACTGAGCAGGGTCCTAGTCCATAAGGAGGGGCCCATACTCTGAGAAATTTCAGCAAACAGTGTCTTTCCAGGCCATTTACCTAAAAACCCTGAGGTGGCAGACCAAAGGTTGAAAGATACCTTCACCTTGCAATGATGCGGAGTAAATCTGTGGATTGTGGGGGACCCAGGAAAGGAGCCTTGGAGTCTCACCATGGATGGAGGGCAATCAGAGGAATATGATCAGAAAATGGGGTACTCAGGGTCAAAGATCCCACCGAGATCTCTCCTAGGGAGACAGATGGAGGCTTGGGGCTGGAAGAATTGCCTGTCCAGCTAGGCATGAAATTAACACACACACTCAAATTATGCATGGAATGGACTTTGCACAGGGATGAAGCAGGAAAACCAATTTGGCTAAATAAAGGTACTTAAAAGAAAATAAAAATATAGTAACATTGATCTTTCTCCCCTTCTAGATTTTTGCCTTTCCTAAATTAGATTAACTGAGATTTATGGTGAAAATCACGAGAGTGTATAAACTTGAGAGTTGTTTTCCCTTTCTTTTTTCTTTCCCTTATCTTTGTGTATGTATGTTTGTCAAGTTTTTGTATGCCCTCAAGGTAAATGTAACTGTGAAATGTCTCTAATCCATAGAGACAAGACTTTTTAATTCTGTTAGAAAAAAATGTTAAAATAAATCATAAAAAGAAAAATACTTTCAGCCTAGTTTGCCTGGCCAATAAAACAGGGTGAAGAACTGTCTTCCATTTTCCCCCTCTCTGTTCCTTTAAAAACAGTCCCAGGTTGTCAAGAGGAAATGTTTAAGCTCATTTAAAATAAAAGTTTTATTTTTTGCATTTACTCTGTTGTAAGTGGGTTTATCTGTCTATTTAACATCTGTAGTATTAACCTATGCTATATCTTTTCAAACCCTGCCTGCGAGTTATCTGCCCCATTCCACCTTCCATCTCTTAACCTCTGTTCTTCATTCTCCATGTCAGAACTACAATGCCTATTCTGGGAGAATAATCTACAAAGCAGGGAAGTGGTCTTGTTCTCATATCTTTCAGCACTGCACACGTGACTCTGTAACCTATGGAAGCAGAGCACACTTTCTCACATGCTGCCTCCAGCTAGAGAATTGGGTTTGGATCTAGTCATCTATCGGAAAGCCATCACGGCAACCAGAGTGGAACAGATATACTCAGATCCTACTGATCATCCATACCCCTATGAAAATTGCAGATAAAAAGGGACTTCTGAATCCATTGGCCCCACATAAAGCCAGCCATAACCAACCATAGAACTGAGCCAAGGCCAACACCAAAGGTTCCACCCATCAGACTTAAAAGAAAGACCCTGAGATGTACAAGTGGAGACTAAAGAATCTCTTTGAAGTCTCAGAAGACAACTGGAAAGACTATGGGGGGAGGAGGGAGGCGCAGCCATTAATTATTTATTAAGGCACAATCATGACTGCAAAGAATTTTGGGCCATGTGCTTGCTTCAAACTCACTGAAAGCTCGCAAAAAGTGACATCAAATGTATAAAAAGGAATTGGCACAAAATATTGGATACCATAAATTTCCTTGCTCCCTTCACTTGTTGAAAGTTCTCCTTTTGGGAGCAATTGCCATAACCATCATGGGAATATTATTCTGCTAACTTCGTCTTGTATTTTTCCTTGCCCCAGTAATTTGCAAAATCACCTCCCATATTAACAGATACCCAAATAAGGATGGCAGTCAAACACACACACACACACACACACACACACACACACAGTAGTAGAACAGCATAGGTGCAATTTGAATAGCATGTCTAATTCTAGAAACTAAATCAAAATAATTGCCAGCCATTTTAACTGCATAATAGTCCTTTATCATATTGTACTTCAAAGTTTCTTCTAATTGGCCACAGTACAATGGAAAATAATGCCATTGGATATCAGAGCAGGAATGAAGTGATAATAGTGAAGTAAAAAAAGTGATTTCTTCACCATGAATATTGCTACAAAGTAGTCTGTGTATAGTTTAATTCATTAGGAGATTTTATCTTGAATTGCTCTCGTTTTTACAAAGTGTTTGTGAGTGAGCATGATTCTCTTTACACAATGTCTCACATTCTGTGCGTAGGATCATAGGATTGGAAGGGACCTTGGACGTCTTCTAGTGTAATCCTGAAATATGGAATGACTCCAGGAATTCCCTGTAAGTCATTCCATCAGGCTCTGAAAGATTCCTGGGGCTGCACTTATCTCTAACTGTAACCTGTTACATTTGAACGCGTCCCTGTGTGCAACTATTGTCTGAGCCTCTGCAATGGCTGAATCCACCGGGAGCTGTTGGTAAGCTTGTGCCATATCAAGCTTAGCAAAAATTTTGCTATTACCCAGTGAATGCAAAAGACATTGCACAACAGGGACGGGGTATGTGCTTTGTTGTAGTGCTAAATTAACTGTAGCTTTATAATCAGTGCATACCCTAATTGACCCATCAGCCTTGATGGGCATCACTATGGGGGTCTCCCATGGTTCATGATCCACTGGTTCTAATACCCCTTGAGTGCTAAGCTTATCAAGCTTGGAATCAATTTTTGGGTGGCATATGAAGGGCACTCGCTGTGCTTTTAGTAGTCTTGGAGTGACTTATGAGTCTAAATTAAGTGAAATTGATTTTCCATTGTATTTTCCCAATTCATTGGTAAAGACATTAGCAAATTCCTTTGCTAAAGTGTCAGTGGTGTCTGACACTTCGCCATCAGTGGCATGAACTCCATTTATGGCAAGATCAAGGGAATTGAGCCAATCAAGGCCTAGAAGGCTGGGCAGTGCCCTTTCAACTACTATGAGTTGGAGGCGACCTTTAAATTGTTTAAATTCTACTGCTACCTTGCTGCTTCCCAAAATGGGAATGGCATTCCCTTGGTAATCCCTAAGTTTGAGGGAGCAGGGTCTAAATCTTTTCTTTGACATCTTGGGCAGTGCTCCAAGATATCAAAAACAAGGAAGACCCTGTGTCCTCCATTTGGCAGTTTTGTCCTTCTATTTTAATTGTTAGAAAAAAAATCTTAATGGACAAATTGGTTTGCCCTATTCTGGGGTTCATTGGGTAGTTATCCCTTTGGATTGTGAAACAATCCTCCTCTTGTTTAGTGGGTTTTGCCTGAGCCCTATCATCTGGCAGAATAGTTCTGCACATCCTTGCTAGATGGCCTTTTTTCCTGCAGCGCTGACAGTTTGCGGCTTTAAACCTGCAGACTGCTCACAGATGATTACCTCCGCAGCTAATACATGTTTGTGCCTGAGGGGTTTTGCTGATGGGCCATTTGTTACCTGATGCCATTTTCAGCTGATGTATGTCATCCTCACCCGTCATGTCATTGTCTTTGTCGGAGGCTTCTTCATGGTGGACAGCTGCGGCTTTTCTCCCAGTGGTTGGGCTGCTAGTACTGTGAATCTCCACAGTTGATTTATTTGACAGCTCGGCAGCACATTCTTTGTCTAGAGTTGCTTGAAGTGTCAAATCTTGTTTTGCTAGCAGTCTGCACTGAATAGATAGGTTTCTCAGCCCGCTCACTAGCTGGTCAAATAGGACATCGTCTAATTCTTCAAAGTCGCAGTGTAGGGCAGCTACTCGAAGTCACACCATGTATTTGTTCACTGATTCGCCTTCCAATTGGTCTCAATGGTGAAATGCATGCTGGCAGGTGATTCGTGAGGGCATTGGAGCATAATGGTTTTTTACCTTAGCCATTAATGTGTCCCAGGAAACTGTATTAAGAGGCTGAGGGGCAAGGGGAGCTCTAGCAGTGTCAAACATTTGTTTGCCACAGAAGTTTAAGAACAGTGCTCTTCGCCAGCTGCTTGTTAGGTTTACCAGATCGTTCACCTCCAGGAAATAATCAAATCTCTCTATGTATGACTCCCAGGTTTCTGTGGCTGCATCGAATGGTGCAAATGAGTTCAAAGCTGCCATTCTGACAGGTTCCACAGAACTACTGTTTCCTTGAGGCTGGATGGCTGATAGAAGTGGCTTTTAGCCTCTCAGAGTGACTCGCTCTTATGTGCCTCAATACGGAGGTCTTTAAGCTCGCTTAGTGCCCCAGAAGGTGGTTATAATCCCATCTTCGTTGCCAATGCTTTGTTCTGAAAAATGAATACACAAACAGAGGCAAGACAGCTAGTCAAATAGTCACTATTTGTTTGTTGAATTGATTAAACTACATTTTTTCTACTCATCAAACATTGGTATTTTGAGATATTTCATTTTTCAAAAATTATAAGAAATCCAGTTTAAAAAACTTTCCATGTTTATTCCTATTATGTTGATTGATTATTATTTAAGTATTTTTTTGTCAAACAGACATTAACTCAGCTTTTATTCTTGGTATACTCTACAGTGAAAAATATAATGCAAATCTTCAAATGATCAATAGTTAATGATTAAATATTTTCCCTTCACTCTGTATGCACTTCATTTAATCCCAACCAACAAACTAACCAATAATTTTTTTCTAGTTTTGAATTTTCTATTTGTCACATTACATAAAAAAGCATCACAGGGTAGCTCTCTGGGTTTAGAAACATATTTCTGCTAGGAATAACTATTGCTTAGAAGATATCCCCCTAACTTTTAAACAAGCTTTTCTTCTTTGTGCTTTCCCACCATCCCAGTTGGTTTTTTTTTCCCCTGCAGAAATGAAATTCTCAAGGGCTCAGAAAAGAGTGACAACACTTGGAGATGCAAGTGTCCCCCTTCCATCTGTAGAGGCAGATCAAACCACCCCTCCCTACAGTACAAGAAATGTTAGTGACTGAAATGTTGAAAATAAATCCTTTTGCTAGATTTGTTGGATACAATGATCTATTTCAAGCGTGTAGGGCATTTTGCCTACAGTTTGAAATGTAGAACAATTAGTCATTTTTAAATGGTTGTACCGCATTTGTGATGTTACAGCCATTGCCATAGCAACAACTTGCTTCCATATGCATAAAGAAGGGGAAAAGAGGAAGTATACAGATGTGCTGTCCCAAAATGGGAGGACAGGATTTTTCAACAATTCCAAAACTAGGCTAGTGCATTAGGGATTAACTTCAGTATTTAATCTTTGGCTAAATGTTCTATATACTTCACATTCCCCTGCATCTGTCTTCGTAATATATTCCCTGACAGGTTTGCATAAGTGAAAGCTGTAAATCAAATCTCCCTGAATCATGAGAAAAATAAAGGTTTGTTGTAACTACATGATTAAAATGTACAGCACGGATTCACAAGGCACTCTTCTGCATTGTTCACAGCACTCTCTGCTAATATCCATAAGATTTTTCCCAAATATAAGCCGTGGAGATTTGAAATTGATGTAAGGTTCCAGGTGTTCTTAAAATCACTTTTCCCATTTCCCTAAATGTTATATTAATTTTTTTTGGTATCTTCCTTGCTTCATTTGTACAGTTAATCCTAAAGCTAGGATCTAAAGTGCCTGATGCTTGTGTGGTTTCTTGGGTAACACCTTCTCCTGGCCCTGGGGCTTGAAAATGTGACTTGAAATTGGGCAGTGGGCCTTTGATGTAGCTCTTTGGTTAGAGGGCAGCACATTAGGCCACCATAACTGGCCTCTAGGACGAGAATAGCAAGTATTGATTTAACATCACTTGTTCACCACTTTCTCCTTCAACTTTCTTAATGTCTTTCCTTCTGCATTATTGGAGGGAAATCATAATATACTCTTTTTGCATTTGTTATTTTTGCTCTGGAAGAACCTGAGATCCTAACCCATGTTCTCTTTTTATGCTCTTTCTGGAGTAACATACATCCCATCCTTATATTTTCATCTGCCATCAGAAATCCCTGTACTACCTTGAGAATAATTTTATTTGTTCCTTTCTGTGATATCAGAACCATAACCAGTGGTGGGATTCAAATAATTTAAGAACTGGTTCTCTGCCCTAATGACTGGCTGAGTAGGTGTTGCTGGATGGTCATGTGCTTGGGTGGACATGGCCACAGGGGTGGGATTCAATTTTTTTTAACCTGTTCTGTGGGTGTAGCTTAGTTGGTGGATGTGGCTGGATGGGTGTGGCCAACTTGGTGTCACTCATGTCGAGGGGCGCTTCTCCTCGCCTGGTCTCTCATGACAATGGGCGCTGCAATGATTGTAAGTGTGAAAAATAGCCATAAGTCACTTTTTCAGTGGCATTGTCACTAAATGAACTGTTGTAAGTCAAGAATTATCTGTACAAAAATACAAAAAGCTTCTTTGTTTGCTTTCTTGCAAAAAGCTGTCCTAAATACCAATCATTAGATTAAAACTACCTGCAAGCTGGAGTTACAAATCAGGCAGGGTGGCAGAGCACCTTGAGGAATTAAAATAATTAAAATGCAATGATAACTATCAGCGGCAAACTCTTTCTCATAAAGTGAAACCCTTTAGCAGAGAGGTTATTTAAGCTCTCCAGAAAGAGCACACCCAGAAAAAGCAATCCTTAGATCCATTTGCACCACTTAAAGACACCAGCTGGTCTCACTTACTTCACAAGATATCCTAAAGAAATCATCCAGATTTAAGGAAATGTCACATGCCTCCCAGGAAAGCAGCAAAAAAATCAGTGCCAAGCTTGCATCCTCCCTCTTGGAAGTACACCCCAAAAGGACAGTACCAGATACCACTAAATCAGTGAAGGAAGACCCCCCCTCCCCAGATAGTAAAAGAAACCATGAGACAGGAAAAAAATCAAACACAATACAAATAATTAAATCACAATAGTAGTTGTTGCTTGTTAAACCAATTATCAAAACAAATAAACACAGGAACTCGCCAGATTTCTCAATCCAGTTTCTTTTCAGGAACAGAGATTAATCTTTTTTCCTTCCAAACAAAGCTGAATAGGGAAAATTATCCCATCAATAAACCCAGGGTTAAACATCACCAAGCACAGAATTAAACTTCACCAAAAATCAGTTTTAGACCAAAACTCAGAAAGGGTATATAAACTCATGTTTAAATTTCAATATTTCTAGTTGGCAAAAAACCTTGCTGAATGTTACTTATCTTGGTTCCTTGTCATTAAAAAGCTTCTTACTGGCATTATTCAATTATTTCTTCAATTGCTGATCATTGCATGCCCAGGGGAGTATTGTTCACAATGAAAGCAATGCAAGCCCTGTTTTCCCATGGGCCATGTGGCAGCGTAGCCTTGTATTCCCGCACAACCTGGATTAATTGCTTTGGGGGGGTGCTTTGGGGGTTACATTTCTCTGCAGACCGCCAAAAATTTGTTGTGGACCACCAGTGAACTGCGGCCCACCAGTTGGCAATCACTGCCCTAGCTGAATGCAAGGCTAGGACCAGGATGAAGCCCATTAACCAGGGTGAGTGATCAGTGGCTGAGTACACCCAGGAATTTCGCGAGTTGGCCTGCCACATGCATGGCTGGTCCCCAGAGGCCCTGATAGAGAGCTACAAAGATGGGCTTAATGATGACATCTATCAGAGCTGCCCCCTGCCCCCCCCTCAAGACCTTCAGCACTGGTATGTGTTGGCAGCTGAGGTAGAAATTGATTTATCCAGAGACCGGCACCATGGAAGCTGCAGCTGGAGCAAATCTTCCCCCTCCCCCAAAACAGTCCCCAAGAGTTGCCAAAGGCTGACTAGCAGCCAAACTGGGATCCATGGCGTGCTTCAGGTATGGGAAGGAGGAGCACCAAACAGCTAATTGCCTCACCAAACCAGGCTCCAAACCAACAACCTCTGGAGGCAGGAAGCCCAAGAAGCAGGCAGCAAAGTACTGTGAAACAGCACTGAAAGGGGTGGAGGTCCTTGAGTTCATCCCTTTTGGCCAGGAGGAGCTGGGAACTACCCAAGAGGAGAGTGAGACCAACTCTGATGATGTCCTTCTGCTAAGTCAGTTTGTGGTTCCCATGACCATCCCAGTGGAGCTGTGAGGACCTTACCTGGTGCCCAGGGGAAGATGCTAGCTCTTTTGGACTTTGGTTGCACAAGATGCATGGTTAGCCCTGAAGTGGTAGAGAAACTGGGACCAAGACTCAGAACCCTGAGGGTGCCCATAGCATTTTGCATAGCATTTTGCCAGGGTCAGTAGCTGGGGGAGGCCCAGCTCACTTTGTAACTGAATCAGTTGAAATGTGGATGGGGGACCACTGAGAAACACAGAGTTTCATTATAGCCCCTGGAATGGAGCGACCCCTCTTACTTGGATTACCCTGGCTCCAAAAATGGAACGCCCATGTGAATTGGAGGAAGGGGCTTTTACAAATCCACTCCATACTGCTGGGAAGAAGGAGAGGTGAAACCCTACCCAGAGCCAAGGCTGCAAAGGAGCTAGGAACTGCAGTGAGTGAGCACCTAGAGGGTGAGAAGAAGATCCCAAATGAATACTGGGACCTCAGGGAGGCATTCAGCAAGAGGAGCTCAGATGTGCTCCCACCCTATCGCCCCACTGACTGCAGCATAGAAATCCTCCCGGGGATGAAACTCCCTAAACCAAAGATCTACTCAATGACCCTACGAGAGTTGGAGGAGCTGTAGGCCTTTATTGACAAAAATCTAAAGCAGGGCTTCATCCAACCCACTAGGTCGTGGGTGGCTGCCCAAATGTTGTTCTGTGAGAAAAAGAATGGCTCTCTTCACTTATGCATGGACTATAAAAATCTAAACAGGGTGTGTGTGGAGAATGTTTAACAGCTACCCCTAATGAAGGACATGTTGGCTCATCTGACCAAAGGAAAAATCTATATTAATCTGGACTTGAGAGAAGCTTATTACAATTCATCCCTGCCTTTGCTAAAATAGTGTTACCCATTACCAACCTCCTAAAGACAAAGGGAGAGGTTAAGATGAAGCCTAGCCATCCCCTCGAGTGGATAATGGAATGCCAAGCAGCCTTTGGGAAACTTAAGCAGCTGTTTGCCACCAAACCTGGCCTTAAACATCCTAACATGGATGCCTCCTTTGTAGTCCAGGCTGATGTCAGTGACATGCCTGTAGGATTCGTGCTATTGCAGGCAAACACCACGGGGGCCTTACAATCCTGCACTTGTATCTCCATGTCAGCTGGTGCTCCCTTCAAAGTCCAAGAAAGAAACACTTAAACTCCAATTGTTAGAGTAAAGATATCTTTTACTGGAAATCAAAGTGGTAGCAACAAAAGAATTCTGAATCTGAGGAAATGAGCGCGAAAAGCACATATACAAAGTGATGGCAACGTTCCCACCCCCAACAGTCCATATCGCTCCTCCAATGAGAAATGGTGCATAACATCATGTGGGCATCTTCAGGTGGTGATGAGGCCTCTGTCCGTTGACCTTGGCATAGTTTGATAAAGAGTCGCAGTTGCGCATAGCAAGGAATAGAAAAGCAAGGAATAGAATCTTAAGTAAGACTCTCCCTCCCCTAGATATACAGTTTCGTTTCCTACTCACTCCAGCACGCTTCCCAGATATATCATGGCCCACTGCCCCCCCCCCCCCCCCCGTTACTTATGGCAGCCGAAAGATGCAAAGCAGAAGAAAGGAAATAAAGGAAGAAATCTTGAAGGCTGACATTCGGCCCTCCTGCAAAAAGACGTTAGTCCTAAAAAATATAAGAATAAAAGGTAAGGTATTACAAATAAATAACAACAGCATTAATGTTCAGGGTTTATCAGGATACATAGTGCGAAACGCCTGCACCAGCCGGGGAGCTCTAACATCTCTCTCGTCTACCCATTCAGACTGGGAAGAAGGAAAATGCTTCCACGCAACCAAATATTGGATTCGACCTCTCTTCTTCCTAGAATCCAAAATTTCTTTAACTTCAAAATGTTGTTCACCTTCAATGAGCAATAGTACAGGGGGGGCTACTTGAGTCGGCCTCAGATCAGATGTACATTCAGGTTTTAACAAACTAGCATGGAAAACAGGATGGATCCGACAAAGGGTTTTAGGCAGTGACAATTGAACTGCCACAGGATTCACAACTCGTTCAACCGGAAAAGATCCCACATACTTAGGTCCAAGCTTTTTCGATTTCTGTGTGGTCTGCAAAAATTTGGTTGATAAAAACACCTTATCACCAACTTGATATGGTTTTTGTGGACGTCTCTTTTTATCTGCAAATTTTTTATGAGCTTGATGAGCATCATCCAATGCCTTGCGGGCAACTGGCCAAGTTATCTGGAGATGCCTTATCCACTCATCCAATGAGGGAATGTTAGATTTCTCTTGCGGAAGCTCGGGTATGGGTACAAAGTCTTGTCCCGAGGCCACTTTAAATGGAGTGAATCCGGTGCTGCTATGTACCAAATTGTTGTATGCCACCTCAGCAAAAGGCAGTAAGTCAGTCCAATCATCCTGCTGATAATTAATGTAACATCTCAGATACTGTTCCAGTACTGAGTTAGTTCTCTCGCAGGCCCCATTGGTTTGTGGATGATGGGTGGAGCTTAACCCCTGGGCGGAGCCTAGTAACTTTAGGAACTCTTTCCAGAAATTTGAGGTGAATTGGACGCCCCTATCAGAGATTATGCGTTCAGGAACTCCATGTAGCCTGTAGATATGCAGAATAAACAACTTAGCTAACGTCTTCGCTGACGGGATCTTCGCGCAGGGTATAAAGTGTACCTGTTTGGAAAACAGATCTGTCACTACCCAAATGACTGTATTTCCTCCACTGTCAGGTAATTCTACTATAAAATCCATGGAGATTTCCTTCCATGGGGCCATTGGTCTGGCCACATTCTGCAATAAGCCTGCTGGTTTACCAGGCGGCCGCTTAGCCGAAGCACAGATAGGGCAGCTAGCAACATAAGTCTCAATGTTCTTTTTCAACGTGGGCCACCAAAATTGCCTTTTGACCAAGTGTAGGGTCTTCACGAACCCAAAATGTCCAGCAGGTTTAGAATCATGAGCTTGATGTAAAATTTTGTGTCCTTAGTTTTCCCGGTACATATAATTTGGCCCCCACCCAGGCCAATCCATCTCTAATGGTACAGTCATTCGAGTGGGTTAGGAACCAGTCATCAAGTTTTAGAGCTTCTTTCAATTGTGCAGATAAATCGGTTGACAAATCAATCTCTTTTTTCTTCTGAGCTCTGGTAACTATTGGAGCTGCCAACTGTTCGGTTGGGATGATAGGTCTCACCACTTCTTGGCGAGCACTATTATACTGAGGTAATCTGGACAAAGCATCTGCCATGAAGTTCCTTCCACCAGGAATGTACTTCAAAGAAAAATTGAACCGCTTAAAATGTTGCGCCCAGCGAACTTGCTTGGGAGACAGTTTCCGAGGCGTTTTCAGAGCCTCCAGATTTTTGTGATCTGTCCAGACCTCAAAAGGGTGTTTGGCTCCTTCTAGGAAATGCCTCCAAGTTAACAAAGCCCATCGAACTGCAAAAGCTTCTTTTTCCCAGATGGCCCATCTTCTCTCGGTTTCAGTTAGTTTACGGGAGGTATAAGCACATGGTTGCAGGTATCCTTTTTCATTTACCTGAAGTAGCACCGCTCCGACGGCTACGTCACTCACATCAGCTTGGATTACAAATGGAATGTCCATGTCTGGGTGCTTAAGTACAGGTTCAGCAGCAAACAGACGTTTCAGTTTTTCAAAAGCAGCTTGACACTCCATGGACCACTCCAGTGGTGTACTGGGCTTCGGTTTCACCTCCCCTCTGGTTTTAAGGAGATTTGTGATGGGCATCTCAATCTTCGCAAAAGCAGGAATAAATTGACGGTAAAAATTTGCAAATCCCAAGAAACTTTGCAGTTGTTTCCTGGTACGGGGAGGGGCCCATTTCAAAACGGCCTGCACCTTCCCCGGGTCCATTTCTATGCCGTCGTGCGATATGCGATAGCCCAAATAGTCAATTTTCTCCTGGTGGAATTCACACTTTGACAGCTTGGCATACAACTGAGCCGCTCGAAGTTTCTCCAGGACTGACCGCACTAGTTTTACATGCTCATCACGAGTCTCTGTGTAGATAAGAATATCATCAAGGTAAACTAACACTCCTTTGTACAAATGCTCTTGCAATACTTGGTTTATCATTTGCATGAATACTGCAGGCGCCCCCTGCAGGCCAAATGGCAGGACGTTGAATTGAAAACAGCCCATCGGGCAATTGAAAGCAGTCTTCCATTCATCCCCTTCTTTGATTCAGATTCGTAGTATGCTTCTCTCAGGTCAAGTTTCGAAAAAATCTTTCCTTTAGCGAGGTGGGCCAGCATGTCCTTCATCAGGGGAAGGGGGTACATGTTCTCCACCGAGATGGCGTTGAGATTACGATAGTCCACGACCAAGCATAAGGAATCATCTTTCTTCTCCCGAAACAACACTGGAGCCGCCACCCGGGGCCTAGCAGGTTGGATGAAACCACGTTCTAAATTTTTTTCAATGAATAACCGCAATTCTCCTAATTTCCGTGGGGTCATTGAATACAGTTTTGTTTTTGGGAGTTTCACTCCTGGCAAAAATTCGATACTGCAATCCGTTGAGCGATGAGGGGGGAGCTCATCCAAGGCCTTCTCACTGAACACCTCTTTTAAGTCCCAGTATTCCTCTGGAATTTTCTCCTCCCCTTTCAGAATCTCAGTGCCAGTAGAAGCCAATTCTGTGGGATTTTTGGGTCTCAATTTGGATTGCCCCTCCCCTTCTGGGGGTTGGTCTGTACGTATGCGTAGTGATCCCCTCCTCCAATTAACATGGGGGTCCATTTCCGGAGCCAAGGTATTAAGGTATTAAGTATTAAGGGGTGCTCCATCCCAGGAGCCACAATAAAACACAGAGTCTCTTTATGGTTCCCCATTGTCATCTCCACTGGTTCCGTTATAAAATGAGCAGGTCCACCCCCGGCTACCGATCTATCCAATTGGCAAAAAGCTATGGGAGTTTTTAGAGTCTTTAGCCTTAAGCCCAGCTTCTCTACCACCTTTGAACTGATTACGCACCTTGTGCACCCAGAGTCTAACAAAGCCAACATGTCCTCTTCAGCCCCTGACGTGGGTACCCTTAATCTCACTGGAATGGTCATAGGGCCCTGGTTCGGACTTACCAGTGCGTCGTCTTCCAATTCGGATTCACTCCCTTCAGAAGAGGTTGGAGTTCCCAATCCTCCTCCTTTTTGAGGGGTGACCTCTACAACCTCCTCCGCTTTTAGCGCTGATCCACGAGGCTTGGCTGGAGGCCTCTCAGATCTTCTCCCTCCTCCTGGCGCCCCTTTTGGTTCCAGCTTGGCACGGCAGTCTGCAGCCCAGTGACCCTCTTTCCCACATCGGAAACATGCTCTGGTCCTGGGTTTTGCCGCTGGTCTTCCCTTTAGAGGTTTTAAGGCTTCTTGAGGCCTGGTGAGAGGGGAATTCTTCAAAACAAAATCCCCCCCGGCGTCTGTTTCGGGTCAGGTCAATCTCTACCTCTGCTGCCAGCACGTACCACTGCTGCAGCTCACCAGGGTCTCTTCTGGCCATGCAGCGTTGATAAACATCTTCATTCAGCCCATCTTTAAAAGCTTCTATCAGGGCTCCCTGGGACCAGCCGCGGATATGGCACGCCAGCTCCCTAAACTCCTGGGTGTAATCAGCTACTGACCTTCGCCCCTGATTTATGGTTTTCATCCTGATTCTAGTCTTGCGTTCAGCTAGAGGATCTTCAAATCTAGTGTGCAATGCTGTCATGAACTGGTCATAATTCAACAGCTGAGGGGCATTATCATTATGCAAAGTCACCATCCACTTTGCAGCCGTTCCCTCCAGAACCCTGGTCACACACCTGACTTTGGCCGCTTCTGAGGAAAAATCCTGCCCATACTCCTCCATATGGCTCCAAACTTGTGCTAGAAAAAAATCCTAATTCCTGGGGGTCCCCTCCATATTTTACTTTCAACGGAGGCACTTTCGGAGTTCTACGCCTTCTGGCAATTATCCCCCCAGCCGGGGGGCCCTGTGCTGCTGCTGCTGCCTGTTGCACCGGCCTAGGTTGATTTATGGGGGTGGCTGCTCTGGTTCTTCTGCCTGGTTCCACCTCCCCCTCTTCCCCCTCATACCTTTGATCAGCTTGAGCCTCTCCGGCAGCTTCATGTAAAAGTTGCATGGCTTGCGTTAGTAAGAAACCTCTCTGTTCCTTCTCCTGCCATGGCTCATCTTTCCCTCGACGACGGGTCGTGGTCACTCCTGGAGGGGGCCTTTCCTCAGGATCCTTCTAACCGACTCCCAGGGACCATTTGGGCTTTACAGCTGGGGTTTCGCCAAGACTTAGCTCTGCTAAGAAGTCGGCCTCTTCTGCTCCCTCCATCAACAGGGATTCTGGTCCTCCAGTCGCTCCCTGGTCTTCTTGGTCGCTGGCTGGACTAGACATTGTTTGTTTGCAAACCCCCTCAGAAGAAAATTTGGGTTTTCTCCGGGTGGGCTGGTAAAAGAGAGATTCAGAATAATGTCAGCTGGTGCTCTCTTCAAAGTCCAAGAAAGAAACACTTAAACTCCAATTGTTAGAGTAAAGATAACTTTTACTGGAAATCAAAGTGGTAGCAACAAAAGAATTCTGAATCTGAGGAAATGAGCGCGAAAAACACATATACAAAGTGATGGCAACGTTCCCACCCCCAACAGTCCATATCGCTCCTCCAATGAGAAATGGTGCATAACATCATGTGGGCATCTTCAGGTGGTGATGAGGCCTCTGTCCGTTGACCTTGGCATAGTTTGATAAAGAGTCGCAGTTGCGCATAGCAAGGAATAGAAAAGCAAGGAATAGAAACTTAAGTAAGACTCCCCCTCCCCTAGATATACAGTTTCGTTTCCTACTCACTCCAGCACGCTTCCCAGATATATCATGGCCCACTGCCCCCCCCGTTACTTATGGCAGCCAAAAGATGCAAAGCAGAAGAAAGGAAATAAAGGAAGAAATCTTGAAGGCTGACACTCCAGGAAATTAACTGAAACGAAAAGGAGATAGGCCTTATGGGAGAATTTGTTGTCCGATGGGCCCTATTAACTTGGAAGCATTTCCTCAAAGGGGCAAAACATCTGTTTGAGGTGTGGTCTGATCATAAAAACCTGGAAGCCTTAAAAACGCCCTGAAAACTGTCACCCAAGCCAATTCTTTGTGTGCAACACTTTAACCATTTTAATTTTTCCTTGTGCTACCTTCCTGGGGGGAAGAATTTCATGGCGGATGCTTTATCTAGATTGCCCCAGTACAATAGTGCTCAGCCAGAAGTAATCCACCCTGTTATCCCCACCAACCAACTGGCTGCCCCAGTGGTCACCAGAGCCCAGGAGAAAGCAGACCTCAACCTTTCCAGTGATTTAAACAAGGAGCTGAAAGGAGCGTGAAAAGTGATGACTGGTTCCTGTCCCACTCAAATGAGTGCACCATGCGAGATGACTTAGCATGGATTAGTGTTAAACTTTCTGCCAGTCTTAGGGGAACTGTACTGCAATGGGCCCATGATTCAAAAGTTGCTGGACATTTTGGTTTTGTGAAAACTTTACCCGTAGTCAAACGGCAGTTTTGGTGGCCTTTGTTGAAAAAGGACATAGAAGCCTATGTGGCCAGTTGTCCTATGTGTGCTTCTGCTAAGAGGCTCATGGGAAGTCTGCTGGACTCCTCCAGAGTGTAGCCAATACTAATGCCCCATGGAAGGAAATATCCATGGACTTCATTGTTGAACTACCTGAGAGTGGGCAGGGGAGGACACAGTCATCTGGGTGATCATTGATTTATTTTCCAAGCAGGTTCATTTTGTACCCTGCTCCAAGATCCCCTCTGCAAAAATGCTCGTCAAACTGTTTATCCAACATGTGTATAGGTTACACGGGGTTCCTGACTGCATCATTTCGGATAGGGGGGTACAATTCACCTCCCACTTCTGGAAGGAATTTCTGAAATTGTTAAGCTCTACCCAGGGTCTAAGCTCCACCCACCACCCTCAAACAATGAGCCTTATGAATGTGAGAACTCAGTGCTGGAACAGTACCTCAGGTGCTATGTAAACTACTAGCAGGACAATTGGGTCAACTTGCTGCCTTTTGAAGAAATCGCTTTTAATAATTCCATCCACAGTAGCACCAGCTTCACCCCATTTGAAGTTGCTTCTGGTCAGGATTTCGTACCCATACCAGAACTGCCCCAGGGGAAACGCCGGATCCCTTCCTGTTCTGACCCAGCCCTGTTACCAGCAAGAAAATCTCAAACAAACGCAGCAACTCAACAGCTTTAATCTACAAATAAACTTATTGTAGATAAAAGATGGCTTGCAGCCAATTAGTTCAACCAGAAAAGCCTTGACAAAATTCTTCAGATAAGCTGGAGTCTCTACACACAATGCTGGGTCCTTAGAGCGTTTTTGCCTTCTGCAAAGGCAAAAACCTTTTGAAACCAGATTTATATTCCCTGGTGGGAGGGGCCATTACATTGCATCCTCACTCCTCGTCTGTGCTACTCCAGCTGTTCTCTTCTACAAATCATCCTGCGCTCATGTGCACTTGGCACAGGCTCCTTGGGAATCTCTGCCTCACTGCTGCCAGCCCCCACAATCCCTGAAGGCAGAAGTCCACTCCCTGATGGTCCCGGCCCCTCATCTGAGTCCTCGCTCTCCTCCACCATCCGCACCTGCTGCCAGCTAACCACAGCACTTCCTTAGTGGAATAGATTGAATGGCTTCAATGTATTTGGCCGTCACCCATAAGGCACTAGATGAGGTACATCAGGCCCATAAAAGACAGGCTGACAAGAAAACAGCAAAATTGAAAGAATTCCAAGTAGGGGACAGAGTCTTTCTATCTACAAAGTACTTACAGACCACTCAGAAATCAAAGAAATGGGGGGCCAAGTATGTAGGCCCTTTCCCCATTGTTAGGATTGTAAATCTGGTCATGGTACAAGCTAGAGCTGCCCCAAACCCTTAGGGGGATCCACCCTGTGTTTCATGTTAACTTGTTTAAACCTGAGCATGTATCTCTTATTCGACCAGCCCAACCTGCCTCTCCAATTCCCCTTCTCATTGAAGGTGAACAACACTTTGAGGTCAAAGAAATTCTGGATTCCAGGAAGCATAGGGGGAAAGTGCAGTATATGGTGGCTTGAAAACATTTCCCTCTCTCACAGTCCAAATAGGTGAACACCTGGGATGTCCAGGCCCCTAAACTCCTACAAGTGTTTCACACTTAAATACAAACCATAATGTTATTTTACTCCAATGTATGGTAGATTCCTTCTATCCTGTCTATTTTGTCTTATATTTTTTCCTTAGAGCTAACATCCCTACTACAGGAGGGCTGAATGTCAGCCGGATCTCCAGCCTGGGTTTTCCCTTTGATGCTTGCTTGCTATAGGCTGCCATAGTAATGGGGAGGGGGGATGTCATTGGGGTTTGGGAAGTGTGCTGGTGTAAGAAATGCCCATGTGAACTAAAAGGGAGGTTTGCTCGCAAGAATACTGTGCTGCTTGAATGGAGTTGTTTACACCCAGTCAAGGCCAACAATCCTAGAACTCCAAATGGATGAAAAACTTCTGAAGATGTGCCCCACATGACACTATATGGGATGTGGATTTGACATTCAGCCTGGGTCCCTGGGGGGAGAGTTTGGGGAAACTTTCAATATGTAACTTTTGCGCCTTTTGGCTCAGATCTTGCTTTTCTTTTGCTGCTATCATTTCAAACTTAGTAAAAGCATCTCTCCTCTATTTCAATGGAGTTGGTGGTTTTCTTTGTTGGGTTTGAAAGGAGGCAGGCCTGACAAGCCAATACAGGCTTTTTGTATTGATTCATCAATACCAAACTTACAATAACATGGTTAAAATTGGAATAAAATATAGGATCTTGTATAGATTATTAGAACAGTCTAAAAATTAAGCTCATCGACATCATCTATGGGTTTTTGTTAATACTTAATAATGATAAATGTGCGCTCTTGAGAAAAAATTTACAAGCATTATGTGAACTGAAATTGAAAGATGTAGTCATATTAAAACCGGGCAAAGGCTCTGGATGTCAGCCTCCCATCCATCTTGAATAGGATTTGGGGCTGCCACAAGGGAGGATGGATATCATGGGAATGAAAGTAAAGTGAGAAGGAAGGATAGCCACATTCTTTTGCCAGCAACCCTAACCCTAACCCAGCAATGAAACCCCTCAGCTGCAGCAGCAGCCTCGCCGCCTTCTGTGGTAGTACGTCTCCCAGGCCCAGCAGACCGATCGAGCCTGGGAACTGGAGGCAGATAGAGAGGCACCCCCAGGCCAATCCAACAAGCTCCACCAGCACCTCTGGAGATGCTGCCTGCAGAACAGATTCCTCCCAGATGGGCTTTTTACCTAGGACATGGGTGGATCCAGTACCAGTGGATGCCAGCTCCAGGGCTGCTGCCAATTCCCCCAGCCACAGCTGCTCCCCCTCCAGCCATTGCTCCACCATCATTCCTGGTCACTTTTGATGGCACCCCAGGCAAACTGACTTATTTTCTCAACCGGATTTTAGCTTACATTGATCGTTATGGGGCACAATACCAATCGGATCAGGACCTGATTATAGCCATTTCAGATAATATGAAGGAAGGGGAAGCATCTGAGTGGATCATCCAACTCTACAATGAAGGAGCTCCAGAGTTAGGAGATGTGGATGAGTTTGTGCGGTTCTTTATATATATATAAAGACATCCTGCGATCTTCGGAACTAAAATTATATTTATTATACTTACTAAGCTTTCATCAGCCTCTGCTGACATGTCAGAGTATTAAGCTACCATTACAGAGACCCAGACTGAGGAGGGAGCAAGCGACAAAAGTTAAACCTCCATCTACCAACAGGACTGAAGCAAAAACAACAGAGTTACTTACAGGTGAGAGGCAATTGGAAGGGCCTATTACGCATGCAAGGGCTAAATTGATTAATGATATATAAAGGCATAGATCTCTATAATGGTAGCTTAATACTCTGATGATGTCAGCAGAGGCTGACGAAAGCTTAGTAACTATAATAAATATAATTTTAGTTCCGGAGATCACAGAATGTCTGTTTTTTGTTCTGTCCTTCCCTTCTTTTTTGCAACCATTGATAAAACTTATTCCACGTTTCATAATAATCTGATTCCCCCTTGTTTTTCAATTCTAAGGTTAGCCTATTCGATTCTGCACAAGCCATTATTTTCCTTATTATCTCTCTTTCTGGTGCTATGATTTCATTCTTCCAATATTTTGTGTATGCCATACGTCGTCAATGCATGTATTATTAAACATGTTATTCATTTCCTATAATCTTCTGTCATTATTCCTAAGATCATAGAATAACAGAATTGGAAGGGACCTTGGAGGTCATCTAGTCCAAATGCCTGCTGGAGCAGGAGAGCCTATTCCAAATATTAGCCTCTACCTAGGATCGAACTCACAGCCTCCTGATTGTGAGGCGAGAGCCACCACATTATAATAATTCTATAATAATATAATATATAATAATATATAACAATAATATATAATAATGAGAAATAATTCTGGCTTAAATGGAATATGCTCTTCCACCATTTGTTCCACCCACATCTGTATCAATCTCCAAAATTTTCTTGCATAGTTACATGTCCACCACATGTGATAGAATGTACCTGTATAATATATGCCATAGCCATTGTTAATTTCCTATTATTTGTCCAGATTTTGCCATTTGACCAGTTCTATGTTATATCTGAATTTTTTTGCCCATGCCACCATTGTTTCTTTAACATGCTCTTTTTCTAATTTATATTCTAATAGCACTTTGTCTTCAGTCCCTATCAGAAGTTTGTCCAGTATTGTTAGATCTTTGTTAATTCTGTCCTGTGCATATCTCGTCTGTATTTGTAACCACTCCAAATGTACCCCTTTTGCTATCCTTGCATTTGTGCAGTCCTTGAGAGCATGGTTCCAAGTCCTGGTGAATCAGGAATAGGTTGAAGCAGAAATTAAGGGACTAGAACAATGCAGTTGCCCACCTAAAGAGCTGGTGTGGAAGTTTAGAAGAATAGCTGGAAGACTACGAGATTGGCCTGAAAGGCTCTTTGTCCAATACTTCCAGGAGGTATTGGACCTGGAGCTGAGGAAGATGTACTCAATCAGTGGTGTGCCAGACTGAATCCAGGATTGGTATCGGGTGGCAGTGGCAATGGATTAGATATTAATGCTCACCACAGGACTATTCAAGAGAAAGCATCCAAACGCCAGCTGGACAGATGGCCGACTGTGAACTACCCAGCCAAGCCAAAGCCAGCTACCAGCCCACCATAAAATGCTATCGATGCAGCCAGCTTGGTCACAGAGCTTCCAAATGCCTTGTGCCCACACCCGTCCCTCAAGCAAGGACACCCACTGCACATAAGCTGAAACATACTCCCTGTAAACCTCCTGAGAAAGAGAAGTGCATAAGTGCACCAACGTGCCTACCGTCCCTGTCCTATTGTTTCTTTTTATTTTTCTTATATGTATCTATTTCATGTATTCATAACTATGTTTATACTTATACCTGTTATCTTATAATCACTTGACAAACTAAAATAAATAAATAAAAAAAAGTTTGTATGGCAGGCCGTGGAAGTTTTCCCTCCCCCACTTGATGGTGGTGAAATTCTGGTTCTTGAAGTGATTGACTCTGGAGTGGAGATGAAGAACCGATGGTAAGTGGAACCATCTGCCCTTTCTCCATAAAGACTTGCATAAGGGTGCTTGGCACTAGAACCCAGGGGGAGCTTGAAGCCATAGTAGAAACCCAATGCCTAATAGCCCCAGATGGTTCAAAAGATGGCGAGAAAAATCACATCCTGAACCGTCCTATCCATTTTGAACAAGTAGACTGTTCCCTGATCAGAGTGGAACCCACAACTTCAGTCACCAAATCCATAAGGCTGGAGATAGGACGATATTGGGAGATGATACAATTTGTGGTTGTCCCAAAAATGATAGCATCACTCATTTTTGGCTTGGCTTGGCTGGACAAGTGGCCCCGTATCATTACTTGGGAAGGCATAAAATAAGGATAGGAGTAGCACCTGAACCTTCCCCCTTCTGTACAAAAGCAAATGGCTTTTAGGACCCAGGGGCGACAGCCAAAGAGAGAAAATGGCTTCCATGAAAGATATACCCCCAGGTTGCCCATGCCCACCCAAATAGTATCAGGATTTGGCAGAGGTGTTCCGTGAGGAGGAATGCAATGTACTCCCTCCTCACCGATCCACAAACTGCGCCATGAAATCATCCATGGGGCAAAACTACTTAAACCAAAGATGTACTCAATATTCCCAAGGGAGATGGATGAACTGTGAAAACACACAAACTCCAATTTAGCCAGAGGGTTCATCCAATCAGTGAATTCATGAGTTACTGCCCCAGTATTGTTTTAAAAAAAGGAAAATGGGTAGGGGTGGGTTTGAGTCTTTGCATTGATTTTGGTAGGATAAATGCATCTGTATACAAAACACCTACCCCCTCCCTCTAATGAAAGACCTGCTAAACCATTTGGCAAAAGGCAAGATATTTACCAAATTAGATCTGTGAGAGGTGTATTATTGAGTCTGAATAAGTAAATGCGATGAATGGAAAACTGCATTCAATTGCCCAATTGGCAGTTTTCAGTTCAGGGATACCTTTTGGACTTCAGGGAGCCCTGCAGTATTTATGCAACTGATAAGTTACTACATGAGCATCTCTATAAAGGAGTCCTAGTTTATTTAGATGACATTCTCCTCTTCACTGAGACCATGGAAAAGCATGTAAAACTGGTGTGGCAAGTGTTGAAAAAACTCTTTGATGACAAACTTTATGTCAAACTTTTAAAATGCGAATTCCATGAAAACTCACTGGACTATCTAGGCTACTGAGTATCCAATGAAGGGATTGAAATGGACCCATCCAAAGTCAAAGCAATGCTTGATTGGCAATCCTCTTACACCTGAAAACAACTACAAAGTTTCTTAGGGTTTGCAAACTTTTACCATAAGTTTATTCCCACTTATTGAAAACAAAGGGGGCTGATCCCAAACCAAAACTGAACCAACCATTGAACTGGAATGCTGGCGAGCATTCAAAGAACAGAAAGGACTTTTCTCTAACAAGCCAATACTATTGCACCCCGATTCAAACAAGCCCAAGGAGCTGGTCCTGAAAGATTTTTCAAAGATTATGCTTAGAATATGGCATGAATAGCTTTTTTAAGAAGTAGGCACAAACTCCGTCTGGTCCAATAGATAAAGATGGTTTTAGATTGCGTAGTGCTTTATCTTCTGTAAAATCAATATGTATTAGATCACTGTCTGTGGTTTGACTAGGAAATATTGGGCGTGATCCATTGCTGTTTACAAATACTGAGCCAAAGAATGTGTTAAAGAGGTTGGCTTTAATGGTGTCATCGTTGCAGTCTTTACCATTTGGTTCCTTTAGGGGTGGGATGGACCTTGAGTCTTTTAGTTTGTTGTTTACAAAATTGAAGAAAGCATGGGTGGAATTGGTGCGTAGAAGATTTTCCTCTTGTTTAGTGTGATAATTGGTACATTCAGTCTTTATCTGGTGTCATAAATTTTTGTACCAGCTTTTAAAGTTGGCAACGTGACCAGATTTGTTTTTCCGCCAAAGGGATTTCTTTTTGGATTGGAGCTTCCTTATTGTTATGGGTAATTTGTTTTCTCTGGTTTTGGGAGTTGTTATTGGTACATATAGTTTGACAACTCTTTTGACTTCAAGTAAAAATAGGTTATAATGGTCTTCAACAGTATTGCATCCAGTGAATAGAATTTGCCAATCAAAAGATGAGAGATCATTGTCTATAAGATCATAGTTGCCTTTTTTAAGGTTATAATTGGGTTTCTGTTGTTATGATGATCTTTGTGAGAACATATGTTGAGACAAAAGTCAATCATGCTGTGGTCACTGTTGGAAAAGTGTTCATTAATTTGTATTCCGTAAATTGAATTCAAAATGTTGCAGAAGATGAGATCGAGGCAGTTGTTAAGTCTAGTATTGTTGGTTACTAGTTGTTCCAGTCCTAGTGTGGTAACGGCATTGTATAGGGTTGTATGAATGGGTTCAGATGTACATTCATTTAGTGTCCAATTTATAAGAGGTAAGTTGAGGTCACCAAGAAAAATGAGAGGGTGTGGGCAGGAGGCAGCCCATGTCAGTAATGAAGTTAGCTTGTTTGCATGAATTATATCATAGTCAGGAATATGACAATATACAATAGCAAAGTAAGAAGCGGATTGAGAAGTTTAAGGACAATTCACAGATGATGGTCTCAGGAAGAGCAAGCTCTTGTATAATTTGGATCTTTTTTAGGTTTAGAGATTTTTTAAAGAATATAGAAACTCCACTACCTCTACGGATTTCGCGATCTGACCGAAAAACTTGATATTCTTTTATAGTGGTAATGGAGTCTGGAAAAGTTGCATTTAACCACATCTTACAGACAAATATAATGTCAAATGTGGCTGATCTTAGAAGGATGAGGAATTCATGCATTTTATTTGTGAGGCTTTTTGCATTAAGTAGTTTGCATTTACGATATGATCAGTTAGTCAATTAAACAGAGTTATATTGGAAAAAATTAGGGCAGGAAGAGAATAATGGGAGGAAGAGGAGATTTGGTTTGGATGGTCTTGGGGGTATAGGAAGCTTACTAAAGCCAGCTGTTACTTCCCAAGTAAGACCCAACCATTGACCAGTGCCCAAATCAATACTGGTCCAGGGGAAGAACATTATGAGATAAGAAGATTCTTGATTCTAGATCAATGGTTGCCAACCAGTGGGCCATGGCACTGGTGGGCCTTGAGAAAATTTTGGTGGGCCGCAAAGAAATCTCACCCCCAGAGCAACCTCCCAAAGCAATTAATCCAGGCTGCGCAGAAACACAAGGCTGCGCTGCCCACATGGCCCACAGGAACGCTCCCTGCCCACTCACTCCTTACCCGGAAAATTTGCCTGCTAAAATTGCTATTTTTCCTTTTTCTGACCATCATCTGTTCTGCTGTGCTGGGAGATTTAGATTAGCTAGGAAGCAGGAAATAGTTGGATTTCTTGCTTTCTAGCTAGTCTTTAGATCTTCGGCTCTGCTTTCCTTAGGACAGAAGGCTTGCTTGCAAGCAAATACAGTGCAGACTCACGGCAAGCAAATTTGAGAGACTGAGCTAGCCAATGGCAGATAGATAGATCACTGAATGATTCTGTGAGCAACTCAATCTTCCTGCTTTGCCTAATTTTGGGTAAAAATTGCTTTTTTTATAAAAATATTTACATACATGGTGTGTTGTGAGTTAATTTTGTGAGTTTGCTTGCTAGCAAATTTTGTGAGTTTGCTTGCAAGCAAATTTTATGTGACAGACTGAGCTAGCCAATGGCAGATAGATAGATTTCTGAATGAATCTGTGATTCTGTGAGCAACTCAATCTGCCTGTCTGCTTTTGGATAAAAGTTGCTCTTTTTTAAATAAAAAATTCAATATTTATATAAATATTTATAATATTTACATACAAGCCATACCCAGCCAGTCATATGAGCACCAAGCCACACCCACAAATTAGGCCACACCCACAGAACTGGTTAGTGGTCCCTGGGATCTAAAATTATGAGTTTGGTAGTTCCTGAGGTCCAAAAGGTTGGCGACCCCTGTTCTAGATTACATAGAGACTTACAATATTTAGTTCAATGGAAAGGATACTCTTTGTCTGAAGCCACTTGGATAAAAAGTTGGGATATAAAAGCAGATAGATTAGTAAAGCAATTTCATGACAAAATCTCCCGATAAGCCAAAGGCCCCCACAGGGGAGGAAGAGGTGGTTAGTTACAATGTATTTAACCCCATTGCTTGTTTCATTTCAGGACATTATCATCACTTGAGGGGAGGCAGCCTGTCAGTCCGTCCATCCATCTTGAATCAGATTTGGGCTGCCACAAGAGAGGATGGGTACTGTGGGAATGAAAGTAAAGTGAGTAGGGAGGATAGCCACAACAACATTCTTTTCCCAGAGTTCAAAGCCAAGTTGCTGGAGTTTGGAGGGAAGCGACTGGACTTGGTGGGAGTTCAGAATGGAGGTGGAGTGGAGAGTGTGATTTGAGGGTCATCAAAAAAGAGGGCTGGGTGTGAGTTTAATATATCAGGGGAAAACATGGGAATTCAGATTTGGATTTTCCCAGATGTGCCAATATGACTTCTCTAATAAATTCTTACTTGGATGGACTTTGTCTCTGAGTGCTGAATTGAGATGGAGAGTTTGGTTGGAATGCTGACATTGGAGCTGTTGTATTAGACAAAGAAACAAACAGAAAATGTCTTTAATTTTGAATGACCTAACAAAGTTCCGGAAAAAATGATAATCTCAAAAGCATTAGCATGATGGAAGAAAGAATAAGTTGACATTTAGATATGATGTTCTTGTTAAAAATCATTGATGAAAAGACCTACAAGAAGTTAAAACCTAATGGATTCATGATGCCACAACTCTATGGATTACCAAAAATGCACAAGCCGGGAGTGCCAGTTAGACCCATTTTAACTACGTCTGGCTCTGCTTACCACCAAGTTGCATTTGATTCATGACATTCTAGTGCCTGTGAGAAGCTAATAAAAATATTAAAGGATTCATTTGAGCTTTCTAATAAGTTGAATTCCATGAATGTGAATGATTTAGTCTCTCTTCACTAATGTCCCACTTCATGAAACGGTTGATTATAGTTTAGTGGAATCTAATTATCAATTCCTATACCAACAGACATGTTTAAACAGACAGTGCTATTTTGCACGGAAAATGTCTTTCAGTTTTCTTGGTCAGTCTTATCAGCAGATTGACGGGGTTGTGATGGGAAGCCCTTTAGGCCCAATTCTGGCAGATTTCTTCATGCATATGATCAAATCATTGTCATCTGATCATATATCAAGGTTATATTATAGATACTATGTGGACAATACAGTGATCTTTTGTCCTTCAAGACAAATTGATGACTCTGCATCATCTAAACAGCTGCCACTCCAATCTGAAGGTTACCATCCATTATGAAGTAGATGAAAGTTTACCCTTTCTGGACATATTGATCATCCAAAGGTGTTATGGTTCCCTTAAAAGAATGGTATACAGGAAATTGACATGATCTGGCCAGTATCTGAATTTTTCAAGCTTTACACCAATTAAGTATAAACATGTGCTGGTATGGACACTGTTTATAATAAGCATATTGAATATGCACCGAGGACTGCTTAAAGGAAGAATTAGAATTTCTAACCCAAACCCTGTTTAAATGGTTATCCAACTCATTTCATTGATGGACACAGTAAAATAAAAGACCAAAAGCCGGCAGTTTCAACTGTCAGTCATTGTTATTGAGCTGCCGTTTAAGGGGAATCAACTAACATGCCTGACAACTCGACACCTAAATACCTTAATTGAAAGAACATTCAGTGTGGTGAGCTTCTTGTACTGCATCAAACCCAGAGGCTACCGTTACCATTAATTAAGGAAGCACAACCTATCAGCACCAAAGCCCATTGTATTTACAAATTTGTGTGCAATTGCAGAGACAATTATATCGGCAGAACTGATAGGTTTTTGGCTTTCAGAAAGAAGCAGCATTTTCCAAAATGGATCCAGACAGCTCTGAGTAATCCAACAACAACAGCAAATCATAAGCCATAAAATGCCCTCCTCGGCCATCACGAGACACATGCTAACTATGGGTCACCAAGTCGACCCAAGCAAAACTGTAACATTATCCCCCAACAATATTTTGTGTAACCTATGTGCTATATATATATGACAGGATTGAATTTTCTACAACTTTAAAATTTGAGAATAGAAGTCATTTAACTAATAACATGAATTTTTCTTTTCACTTCTCCATTTTGTCCCTAGAATTTTAACCATAATAACCTGAGGAAGAATTCTTGGCTCTATGAAAGCTTCCATGCCTATTTGTGAAGAGCTGCTTTAAAAAAAATCTACTTCTTATTGAAATGTTATATTGAAAAGCGAACAGCTTTGTGAAAAAAAATCTTCATATAGGTTGCAGGAAAGGTGTCGCAAAATGGATTTTCTTTACATATCTTTCTTTAAAGATATATTTTCAATAATCACAGAACACCAGATATGCTCTTGTTTATGCCTGAGGCTTAAAATAAGGAATTTCAATGCTTTTAGACACAAAAAATAGATGGGGCAATTGATTTTGTTCATCAGATCATACTCCCTTGTCAGGCTACAGAACTTTTTCCCATTCAATCATAAGAATTAACATCTGAGAACCAAACATATCAAAAGTAACCCTTTATTGAGATGAGACAATTCATGTAGGAGTTCCTACATATGGCCCATCTTTGATCGGTTTCCGTTCAGCTTCTTGGATGTATAAGCGCATGGTTGTAATTGTCCACTTCCATTCTTTTGGAGGAGGACTGCCCCAACTGCAACATCACTGACGTCTGTTTGGATGACAAAACGTTGTTCGGGATCTGGCTGCTTAAGGACCGGTTCTGCTGCGAACAGACATTTGAGTTTCTTGAATGCTGCTTGGCATTCCATTGTCCAGATAAGGGGTTGGCTAGGTTTGGGTTTCTCCCCCCCCCCTTTCGTTTTTAGCAAGTTTTTGATAGGGAGGGCAATGTTTGCAAAAGCTGGAATGAATTGGCGATAAAAGTTTTCAAACCCCAGGAAGCTTTGCAATTGTTTGCATATGTGCGGTGGACCCCAGTCCAATACAGCTTTTATTTTCTGTGGGTCCATCTCTACTCCCTCATGGGATATTCTATACCCCAAATAGTCAATTTTCTCTTGGTGGAACTCACATTTGGAGTTTTGCATATAGTTTAGCATCTAAGAGTTTTGTGAGGACTGCACAGAGTAGCTTGATGTGTTCTTCCATCGTTTCCGTGTAGATTAAAATATCAAGATACACTAAAACCCCTTTATATAAAAATTCATGAAGGGTTTCATTGATCAATTGCATAAACACTGCAGGCAATCCTTGCAGTCCAAAAGGGAGCATTTTAAATTGGTAGCATCCCAATGGTGTGTTAAAAGCAGTCTTCCACTGATCCCCTTCCTTTATTCTGATGCGGTAATATGCCTCCCGTAGGTCTAGCTTTGAAAAAAATTTTCTTTTCAAGAGGTGGGCTAACATGTCCTTCATGAGGTGGAGTGGATACATATTCTCTATGCAAATCGCATCCAAATTTTTATAATTAACACAGATGCATGGAGCCATCTTTCTTTTCACGGAATAACACCGGGGCAGCTATTTTTGGTTGGGTGGGTTCGATGAAACCACTTTTTAAGTTTTTATCGATTAATGCTCTGAGTTCTTTCAGTTCTCTGGGAGACATGCAGTACATTTGTGGTTCGGTGAGTTTAGCCCCTGGTAGGATTTCGATAGCGCATTCTGTGGCTCGATGGGGTGGGAGTTCATCACAAGCTTCCTCACTAAATGCTTGGGCCAGATCCTGGTACTCACTGGGAATGTTAATGGGTTCAGCCGACTGTTCGGTCATGGCTGATTCTCTGTTCTCTTTCCCTTTCTTTATCCTTTCCTCTGAGCTTTTTGCAAATATTACGTCTCTCTGGAATTGTACGGTTCCTTTCCTCCAATTTATTTTTGGATTCCATTTCTGTAGCCTTGTGAGACCTAGGACTAGCGGCTCTTCCATTCCTGGGTCTACAATGAATGTGAGCATCTCCCTATGGTTCCCTAGTCTTATTTTCAATGATTCTGTGGTAAACCTGGCTGGCTCCCCCCCCCCCCCCCACATTATAGTTCCATCTAATTGGCAGAAAGCGATGGGATTTTCCATTTCTTTCAGTTGGATTCCCAATTTATCTACAAGGGAGAGTTTGATTAGGCATCGGGTGCATCCCGAGTCCAGCAATGCTGCAACTTCCTCCCCCTTCCCTTGGCTGGGGATAAACAGTCTCAGGGGTAGGCTAATTGGTTCAATTGGATTGCTTACCAGCGGGTCATCTTCTGGATCGCTTTTGGACTGGCTCAGGTCCCCTCAGAGCATTTGGGATTCTTCCTCAGGGTTGGGGGGGATCAGAATCACACATCTACTTGGCCTCTCAGGCCAGTCTCCTTTCCTCGAGGGCTGGATGTTGCAGGTTTCCTCCCTGATGTGTGGTCTAGCTTTCTGGCAATGGTCTTCAAACAGCATTCTGCTGCGCTATGTCCCTACTTTCCACACTTAAAGCAACCAGACGTTCTTGGAGTCATGGTGGATTGGGGTTTGAAAACTTCCCATTTCCTCAGGGGTGGGGATCTTTTCCAAAACTTACCAGTGCCATCATGTACCATCATGTCCTCTGCCATCATGTACCATTCATGCAAGAGGTTTGGGGCCCCATGGGCAGGCAGGCAGCGTATAGATAATCATTTAGTCCATCTTTGAACCAACAGACTAGGATGTCCTCTGGCCAATCTACCCGGCCAGCCAGGTCACGAAATTCCTTGGTGTATTCTGCTACCGGGCAACGGCCTTGTTTCATGACTCTAATGCGGTCATGGGCTTTTCTATCGGCAAGCGGGTCCTCGAAGCGGTGGCGTAGGGTTGTCATAAAGCAATCTAGGTTTCTTAATTCTAGGGCATTGAAGTTGTGGAGCATCACCATCCATCTGGCTGCTGCCCCTTTAAGAGCCAGGGTGACAACTCGTACTCTGCACCCTTGGGTTGGGAAATCCCGCCCATATTCTTGCATGTAGGTGAGCACTTGCGCCAGGAAAAATCCCAGTTTCTGGGGGTCTCCATCGAATTTTACCCCCAAGGGTGGGATCTTCCTCTATAGTTGTATATTTCTAGGTTGGCCAGGGTTAGTTCCCTGATCAGGGGCATTTAAAGGTTGGGTACCTGGTATGGCTGCTGGTTCTTCAGCTTGTCCCTCTTCCCACTAAATCTCCGCTGGATCCGGGGTGGTGGCTCGGGTTCTCTCATTTTCTGGTTCCGTCACTCTCCTGCGTTGTCGTTTTTGTGCATCCTCCACATCGAGGTTCTCCAGGGCTTCCCTCACTAGGCGATTTATGTACCGTCTCATTCAGTCATCGGCCGGTGGCTCGTCCCATTCTTCGATTCAATAGGGCCTCTAGCTCCATTTTCCACCCGGGGTTACGATTTCCTCGGGTGAGGGTTACTCCCCTGGTTCTTCCATCCCAGGTGTCTCTCTTTCCTACACCAATAGACCACCGGAGCTTGGTGGAGGTTTCCCAGGCAGCCTCGCTATCTTCGATGGGATGCATCAAGTCAGTATCTGACTGGGTAATTGTTGACGTTTCTCCCCAGCATTCAGCTCTGCCTTGCTCCTTGCTGTATTCAGACATTTTTCTTCTCTTGCAGGGTCCCCTCGGTAGAGTGAAAGGTTTTCCAAAAAAAAAAAAAAAATCCTCTCCAGGCTGACCTCTATTGCAGACGCTGTTTTATGTCAGGCTACAGAACTTTTTCCCATTCAATCATAAGAATTAACTTCTGAGAACCAAACGTATCAAAAGGAATCCTTTATTGAGATGAGACAATTCATATAGGAGTTCAAAGCAGCGCCTGAGGTCCCTCAGGCATACAGTGATAGATAAGGGAGTTTAGAACCCTCCCCTTATCTCAATGTTTATTTAGGGAAACAAAAGCCAAAATGTTAATTCCCTTCCCAGCCCCTCTGTAGGAAGGATCTTTCTCACAATTTCCCAGGACGTACCTAATTTCCTCCCACCCTCTTTTTAAAATGGGCTGTTTTTTGGAGATTGCCCAGAGCACTTCACTGTGGAGTTTTTTATGGTCTTCTCATCTCCTGACTGTGCCTCTCAGAGGTGTTAGGTTCTGGCCATGTGGCTTCTCTCCCTCCATTGTATCACATGTGGGTGTACAAATTCGATATAAGGTTAAATATATTCAGATTACATCAAGAAAGGATTTATCAGTCCCCCCCCCTTTTCTTCTTCCACTGAAGAAATGAGAGATACACAGATCTGACACTCCCTGCTCAGTGCAAGTTGTCACATTAAAGTGTCTTTGGCAGGTGGTTGTGTAGTCTCTGCTTGAACACGTAATCACATAAAAAGAAGCACACTGCTTCTCAGTAATTGGTTCCACTATTGAATGATCCCATTGTTTTGAAGTTTTTAGTAACATTCAATCAGTTCTCAAATTTAAAATCATTATATCCTACAGTGTGGATTGAGAATAAGCCTTGAGCTTCTTCTATTGCAAGTATCAGAAGAGCGTTATCATATCTCGATCAGTTATCAGTGAAGACCAATCCTCTCTTCCTAAGATGTAGTTTCAAATTCTTTTATACACTTCATTATCCTAATTGAAAGTATTACAATTTCTCTGAATTCTTCTGGGCCCAGAACTAGACAGTGGTCTGGCCAAAGCAGAATAGAATGGAATGTTTGCTTTATATGATTAAAAATATGCCTGATTTGATATATCCCTAAATTGCATTTGCATTCTTTCAGCCACAAGAAATTCCTATTTGGAATCAGTACTATTTTAAGATTTTTTTTTTAACAAATATTAATACCATTTCAGGTATCCTCTATCCCAATGATTCTCAACCTGTGGTCTACGGACCTTTGGAGGATCACAATATCACCACAGGGCAAGCTATGAAAGCTTGAAGAAAAGTTATGATTTAAATCTTGAGTTAGATCTTAGTGGTCTGTGGCCATTGTCTATGGCCACAAAAGGTATTTAAAGGGAGTCCGTGATGAAGAAAAGGTTGAGAACTACTCTATCCCATATTTAAGCATTCAGTGATGGTTTTCCAGAGGAAGAACTTTGAAGATGTCTATGCTGAATTTGTTAATTTAATGCCATTTGTCCAGCAGTGAGATTTTTTGAATTCTATTTCTGCTTTCTAGCTACCCTACCCAATTACATCTGAAAATTTGATAAAGATGCTTTCCACTTTTGCATTCAAATGATTAATTAAAATATCAATTGTCATGCCACCCAGCCAACATTTAGCAAGCTTGATAATCAGCATGTCAAGTAGTACTTCATCAAAATCTTTATTGAAGATGGTACTAAATATACAGCATTCTCATACTTATACACCTCTTGTTCAAATATTCAGTATGAGTTTAGTGTAGTGTGATGTTGAAATCTATTCTAGCTAAACTGAAACTGGGCACCAACACATACCTAAGAAGATAAAAATAATTTTAAAAGACATTAATATTAGCCTCCTGTTCATTAATAGCCTCGAGATAATATGTAGCACACTTAAAAAGATATTATCCTTTTGAAAATGAGAGGGTGCATAATAAGCCTAAAGGACCAGCAGCTGCATTCAGAAAACAGAAATGCCAAAAATGGGTGAAGCAATTTGAAGCAATCCCAAAGTGTTCTTTCAAATGTGATGAACTTTGTCAACTTCTGCACTTATTCTTGCTTTTTGTGTTTTCATTGGTGGGATGAAAAGCACTTGACCAAATTTCTTTGCCGCTTTATGAATCTTCTGCCTATCTCCCTCTTGTCGCTGCTTTAGCTGTGCCTTCAGTTTTGCTTCTTTCTTTTTCAGAAAACTGATCACATCAGTGGCAGGGATTCCTTCTCTAATGGCTTTGATAGATGCTGCTCCTTTAATAGTATCCATTTTAGTTTCTTTTAAACATTTTTTTTTATAAACTAGTCTATATGGACCGTGCAATTTATTGCTTCCACAGGTACTATTATTGCACTTAAGGTCAGAGAATTTCAGCTCCACAATTTCTTGTACTTTTCTGCAAAAATCTTCCTCTCCTTCTTTTTCTTGCCTTGTTCTGATCTACAAAAAGGAAATTATAATTAGATTGGTAAATGTAGACTGTAAAACTGCAAGGATGGCATAGACACATGACTACCCCAGCCCCTATGAATCATAATTAATGGAAAAATGCTGCCATGCTTTCTCTTCTATTCTGATTCTGTTTATATGCAGTATACATATATATATTTGCTATCCGATGTGCACAATTTGTAGTGGTTGCACCTGACACTCGGGAACAAGAGTCCCTCTATGAGGATAATGAGTGGTTTCTAAATTTTATAATGTAAGGTTTTTGAGTGCAACTCAGAATCTGAGAAGTCCAATGAAATTCTGAACACGAGGCTATTGATAATCAGTTTTATTTCTGATCAGAAAGCAAAAACTGGGCAACCTTTTAGTCTCCCACCTTAAACAGAGCAGGCAGAGAGAAAAGCAGGTGCGCGCAAAAAAACTTTTACTCAAACTCTTTATAGTTCATACAGTTTGCAAAGATCCTCATTGCTATAGAAACATTATTTTGTATCATGATTTTTCTCAGTGCTTCTGCAAACAAAGGACCTTAGATGGGAAAGGAATATTTTAGCCCACAGCTTTATTTCTCACATTAAGTTGCCGAGAAAACATACTGTATTTTGCATTTCACAAGTTACTTTGCTTGGCTACTTTTGGCTTTTTGCCTAGAAGCTTTGTCTCTGCAGTGGGCACATTAGGTTACAATGGTGTCCAGCCCAGCCCAGCAGGGAATCAAGGGTTGAGCCAGATATACTCTGTGTATGCTCTCTCTAACCCTTTCACTCCTCCCTTTTTAATGCAATAGGATGCTTCCTGTTGCTGGAACAATGGTGAATATTGCTTAGGAACTGGTGTCAAAGTAAGAACCATGACAGGCTTGTCCTGTCTTCCCGAAGCCACAACTGTTATTCCAGAAATTGTGCTAGTAACAACTGATTTTATTACAAGTTTCAAACAAGGTAATATACAGTGGGGCAAAAAAGTATTTAGTCAGTCACCAATTGTGCAAGTTCTCCCATTTAAAAAGATGAGAGAGGCCTGTAATTGTCATCATAGGTATACCTCACCTATGAGAGACAAAATGTGAAAACAAATCCAGATAATCACAATGTCTGAATTTATTTGCAAATTATGGTGGAAAATAAGTATTTGGTCACCTACAAACAAGCAAGATTGCTGGCTCTCACAGACCTGTAACTTCTTCTTTAAGAGGCTCCTCTGTCCTCCACTCATTACCTGTATTAATGGCACCCGTTTGAACTTGTTATCAGTATAAAAGACACCTGTCCACAACCTCAAACAGTCACACTCCAAACTCCACTATGGTGAAGACCAAACAGCTGTCGAAGGACACCAGAAACAAAATTGTAGACCTGCACCAGGCTGGGAAGACTGAATCTGCAATAGGCAAGCAGCTTGGTGTGAAGAAATCAACTGTGGGAACAATAATTAGAAAATGGAAGACATACAAGACCACTGATAATCTCCCTCGATCTGGGGCTCCACGCAAGATCTCACCCCGTGGGTCAAAATGATCACAAGAACGGTGAGCAAAAATCCCAGAACTACACGGGGGCACCTAGTGAATGACCTGCAGAGAGCTGGGACCAACGTAACAAAGGCTACCATCAGTAACATACTATGCCGCCAGGGACTCAGATCCTGCAGTGCCAGACGTGTCCCCCTGCTTAAGCTAGTACAAGTCCAGGCCCATCTGAAGTTTGCTAGAGAGCATTTGGATGATCCAGAAGAGGATTGGGAGAATGTCATATGGTCAAATGAAACCAAAGTAGAACTGTTGTGTTTGGAGGAGAGAGAATGCTAAGTTGCAACCAAAGAACACTATACCTACTGTGAAGCATGGGGGTTGCAACATCATGCTTTGGGGCTGTTTCTCTGCAAAGGGAACAGGACGACTGATCCGTGTACAGGAAAGAATGAATGGGGCCATGTATCATGAGATTTTGAGTGCAAACCTCCTTCCATCAACAAGGGCATTGAAGATGAAACGTGGCTGGGTCTTTCAGCATGACAATGATCCCAAACACACTGCCCGGGCAATGAAGGAGTGGCTTTGTAAGAAGCATTTCAAGGTCCTGGAGTGGCCTAGCCAGTCTCCAGATCTCAACCCCATAGAAAACCTTTGGAGGAGTTGAAAGTCCATATTGCCCAGCGACAACCCCAAAACATCACTGCTCTAGAGATCTGCATGGAGGAATGGGCTAACATACCAGCAACAGTGTGTGACAAACTTGTGAAGACTTACAGAAAACGTTTGACCTCTGTCATTGCCAACAAAGGATATACAATGAAGTATTGAGATGAACTTTTGATATTGACCAAATACTTATTTTCCACCATAATTTGCAAATAAATTATTTCCAAATCAGACAATGTGATTGTCTGGATTTGTTTTCACATTTTGTTTCTCATAGGTGAGGTTTGTTTATTGAATAGCCCAAAGGCCTTTTCAAAGATCACATGGCTAAAAGAAAACCTTATGGTTACAAAAGTGACAATTTAAAAAGAGTATATATATACGTTAAATTGACAATATCAGTATTCGATAACTATATTTACAAAGATTAAAATACTAAATAACGTAGCTCCTTTCTAGCTCAGCTCATCTTTCTTACAATCAATAAAATTCTTTTCAATATATCTGGCTCGTATTACTGTCATCCTTTTGAGATAGCCAGTAATTGCCCTTATCAGAGAAGAAGAGTCTGCCTTCAATAGGAATGTTAACTTATGCCTTACGTCCCAGTGGGGAAATTTATCTACGATTGGGGAGAGATATTTTTTCCTTACTTCCCCATACAAACTACAGTCAAATATTATATGCAGTGTGTCCTCTATTGCGTTTGCCCCACATACACATGTTCTATCATTATATGGGATTTTCCGATAGTGGCCGAATTTAACATTAGTGTCTAGGAGTTCAAATCTAAATTTAACAAATAGTTCTCTCTCCAATGGTGGCATTTCTAGATATAAGTATTTTTCCAGAGTAAAAGTTGTTTTGACTACTGTAAGTAGCTTAAGGGAATCATTAGTTGATAAAGTTGCCATGTCTATTTGCCCATGGACATCTTTAATCCGTTGTTTAACTTGTTTCGATGTATCACACAATGGAAACCCTAAGCCATATCGATTCAAAGTTTCTTACAGCCAGATTAGCCAGGAATATCTTTGAAAGTTTAAGGTCTGCTGTTCCTCTAGGCAGATTTTAGGAAGTTTACTGGCTTCCATCTGGGTCACTTTTAGCCAGTAGGCTATTGCCCTAGTAATTATGTAGGTGTACAGTGAAAAACATCCTAATTCGGCTTTAATGGCTGCCGCCGAGGTGGAATTGTTCACCCCCAACATCCTCCTTAACAAATTGTTTTGGGTTCTCTCTAATATGGGGGCCTCTGTAAGACCCCAGATTTTGGCACCATAGAGGATAATCGGAACAAGTTTGGCCTGATAGACTTTACGAATTGGCAAAATTGAAGTTGGTTGGATACGTTTACTTAAATTGTATACGAGGCTTGCTCCAGTTCTGACCTTTTGAGAAAGAAATTGATGATGAGGAATCCAACCACCTACACTAAAAAAAACAATTCCAAGATAGATATATTGGGTAACTTGCTCAATCCTTACATCATTGATGTGCCAACTGTGCTTTTTATTCTTGTTGGCAAAAACTATAACTTTTGATTTGGCTATGTTTATAGTTAAGAAATTTGTAATACAATAACGCGAGAGCTTGGCGAGGAGTCTTCTGGAAAACAACACTAAATCATCGGCATACATTAATATGTCTTGAGCCTATTTGAGGGCTGTGCGTTGAAAGGTCTTCCAGCTCAGCTGGAATATCATTTATATAAAGATTAAAAAGAGTAGGGCCCAACAGACAGCCCTGCCTCACTCCTCTGGCTGTCGGTATGCTGTTAGTTGAGGTCCCGTTTGCTGCATATCTGACTCTAATTGCCGTATTTGTATAAAGATTTCTAATCAACAAAATAAGTCTGGGATTCATCCCCATGACTTGTAATTTCCACCACAAATGGTTCCTATCGATAGAGTCAAACGCGGCAGTAAGGTCAATGAAGGCGGTATACAACTTTCCCCCTGGGACTTATATTTATTAATTAGATGAAAAAGGACAAAACAATTATCAATTGGAGATCTACCCAATCTAAAGCCTGCCTGCTCATTTGCCAGGATTTCCTTATCCAGGCACCAGTCCTCTATTTTATTTAACAGGTACTTTGTATACATTTTTGATATTATGTTAAGAAGACTGATGGGTCGGTAATTAGTTGGAGCAGCTCTGTCACCTTTCTTGAAAATTGGAAAAACTATTGCTAATCTCCACCCTTCAGTGATTATCCCTACTATATCAATATAAGTGAACAGTGCCGCCAACACCGGCACCCAGAAGTCAATGTTGGACTTAAAGAGTTCTGGGGCAACAGGTCCTCTCCGGGAGCCTTCCCAGCTTTTAAAGATTGAATTATATGTTTAATTTTGGTAAAGGTGACAGGTATCCATTCAGGACAGCTCCTTAGTTCCAGATGGAGAATTTCCAGTTGTGGACCATTCATTATATTATTACCATCAAATAAAGCGAGATAGTGCTTCTCCCATTTCACTGCTGAAATATCAGTATCCATGAATGGGGAACGTTGTTTTAATATGCCTGCTATCTTATGCTAAAAGATCGTTCTATTTCTATCTCTTTCCATATCCTGGAGTTATAGCGGCTTTTCTTATTTTTCAAGAGGGATTTATAAGCTCTCCTGATTTGAACCATATTTAAATAATCACCATCCAGTCTAGACCAGTTAACTTTCCTAACTGCGGCTCTTAGATTTGCTCTCACCCTGTAACAATCATCATCAAACCACTTTCTAGACATCCCACCTACTTTTCTATCATTCTGAATCATTACGTTCTTAAAAGTAGAGGTTAGCTCTGTATAAGCTGATATTGGGGTAATATCCCCCACCTTACTTTGGGAGATTTCATCTGCTAGCTGTCTAGCTTCTTCTGTGCCCAGATAACTGTTCACAGGTTCAACATCCAGTCTATGTCAATATATCCTTTTGTAATTATAAACCTGGACTTTTACTAAGGTGTTAGTTGCCTCTCTAGAGCAAGGCCTAACTTCTGAAGGGAATGAGACTGATGTCGTAATGGGAAAGTGGTCACTTTCCTCTCTGAATATAAATCTCACATCTGAAAAGAAATGTACTAAACTAGATGAGGTACAAATATAATCTATAGAAGTTGATGTTTTGTTGGACAGGAAAGTATAGGGGTATATATATCCATCACTCGAGCCACTGAGGACTTGCATATTGTTTACAAACAATAAATTAACTAACCTCTGGGCATATTTATTAACCCTCTTGTCCATTGAGGCCCAGTTGAACTCATTATAAAGATACCTAGTTGGTACTAAGCCTCGCTCGATATAATTCAATGAAGGGCCTAATCTTGCGTTAGTATCTCCAGTTAATATGATTTTTGCTTGGGGAAGCGTCCCTTTAAGGTAGCTAATACTAGATCTAATTCATCCCACAAATCTCTTCCCAGGAAGTGTGATGAAAAAGGAGCGATATATACATTAATTAAAATTAAATCCATCCCCCTGATCAAGGCAAAATATATTGGGATTGAGGATCTAAACAAATTTCCTCACCCTTCCATCCCGTATCCCTTTTAACCAACGTAGTTAGACCCCCAATTGCCCTCCCTCTTAAGTTGACTTTGCCTGCCGGTTTGTGCCATGAGGCAAAGCCTGGTAAGCTGATCTGTGGATCATTAATGGTCAGCCAGGTTTCTTGAAGGAGGATGATATGTTGAAATCAACTTTATAAGATCTATCCGATTTTCTATGCTTTTCCAGTCAGCTATATTCCAAGACAGAAGGGAAAGGCTAGGGCTATAAGAGACTTCATTTGCTGGCCATTTGTTATCTAGTCATTCTCCCCAAAGCGTCTCTCCTTGTGCCATCCCCTCTTCCTTTCGGGTAGAGGGGCCCAGAGTTTCTGCCGTCGCCTTCTCTGGTGTGCCAAGGGAGACAGAAATGGATTCTGATGGTTGCTGGACTGCCTCACCCGTCTTTAAGAAAGACGAAACAGGTGAGGACAATTGTACACTTGGGGAAGGGTGAACTTCTGCCACTACATTTATGATCTTTGTTTCTTTGAAGTGTTGTTTTCCTTCCTTCCTGTCCTGCTGAACAAAACTGACGGCCTTAGGCCTTACTTGGACATGCTCGTCCCATTCTCCCAACTCGGGCTGCGTTCCGGTCAATCTGCAAGCTTCCACCAGCGAAGATCTTAAAGAGTCAAATTCAGTTAACATTATCCTTTGCTCCTTTGGAGACAAAGAAGCAAATTCACTAATTACAGCATCCTCAAGCTTATCAGTGCTGATTTTCATGTATGGAACCTCCCTACTCTGCTCTACCTCCATAGTCTCTCCACACTCCGGGAGAAAGACCTTAGGAGTAGCAGAGTGATCCTAGATACCATTTTTGGTGTTTTTTTGAGTCCTTGTAGAAGCGGTTTAATAGGCCCACTCCAAAAGACTCTTGTAGGAATAACTTCAAATCTAAGCAGGGATCCTTTCCTTTTCATTACAGCATTTGGAATAATGTTGCTGTTAAAGTGCAGAATTAATCGGACGCAATTACTTTGCTGGGGAAGTTTTTCGTATCTGATTAGATCTATTAATAAGGGGTCAGATTTCAATAGCTGTGCAAGTGAGAGAGCTATCCTTTCCTTTGAAGTCCATCGTCCTCTATTGCATGGAATTTTCGTTATCCTTAAAGCAATTTGTTTCCTTAACAAACTTCTTTCTTGATGAGAATTCGCATCAGTGCTTGTAGTACTTTGTTGTTTAAATTGAGGTCGTAAGCCCTTCCGCTCTCTCCGTGCTTCAGGGAAGTGTACAATCTCACTTTCCTTATCTACAGAGTGAGAGTTGTTTAGAAATTGAAAAATCCTCTCGATGTCTCTTTTGATTGATGTCAGTAAGTCGTATATTGAATCTACTGTATGCGCTGTTAACATGCTCTGGGTACAGATCATCTCTATGAGGTCTGAGTAAGTCGGGGCCTCTCTTAAACAGCTGGAAGTAGGAGAGGGCATGGAATCTGGAGTCCAAGGAAAAAGCTCCCTTTCAGAGGCCTCCTCTTCCGATAGTAAAGACAACGGAGACAAAGTTCAACGTTTGAATTGAGATTCTGGATTAAGCTTCTCCGTGAAGTCGTCCAATTTAAGCTGTTTAAGAGGCTTGGGATGATTAAGCTCTGTCAGAGGCTTAGGGGAGAGAGACTGAGATCTCTGCCTCTTACCTTTCTTTACCATTTTGATAAATAATACCTCTCAGCATAAACTAAGTAACTTAAAAATCATCCTCTCCTCAGCGATCACAATCAAAAGAAGGCCTAGTTAATAGTTTTAGCAGGCTCCACGAAAGTAAAGTCAGGCTCCTTTCCCAGGTGACAGTCTATCTTCCTCTCCTCACTTTTCTGGCACCTACTATTTCCCTGGATTCTTAGATTATCTCACAGGGAGGATAAGTAGGGTATGTGGGAGAAGGAAAATAAAAGCTGATAAAGTTTCATTAAAGCTTTACCATTCAAAAGAACAAGACTGCAGCAGCCACGTTCCTTCCAGCTGGGCCCCTACTTCCATCCATAGGTGAGGTATACCTATGATGACAATTACAGGCATCTCATCTTTTTAAGTGGGAGAACTTGCACAATTGGTGGATTTTAAGTTTTAAGTGATAGCAACAAAAGGAAGCAAGATCTGAGGCAAATAGGCTTGGAAATTATATATTGAAATTCCCTCCCCCAGGAGTCCAGATTGGTCATCCAATCTGAGGTGTGTGTAATGTCATGTGAGGTACATCTTCAGGTGGTTTCTCACTCATCTGGTATGCCAAGACAGTTGACCTTGGCTTAGTAGAGATAAGTTTATGCAGCTGCGCAGTAAGCAGGAAAACATCCTCTCCTTTTTAGTTCACACAGGAACATCTTCGCACTCCAGCAAACTTCCCCCCCAAATACCAAATTACCTCTCCCCCCCCATTTCTATGGCAGCCAACAAGAATCAAGCAGCGAAAGATGTCAAGAAAACTTCTTGGAGGGTGACATTTGCTCTCCTGCAAAAGAGGCGTTAACTCTGGAAAACATCCTAGGTAACAGGCAAAGAAATATTCTAAATAGGAGCAAATAAGATACATATAAGATTACATCAAAGTTTATCTGGGTATTTACATGTCATAATCCCTTAGCTGAGGGCATCATCATTATGAAGGGTGACCTTCTAGGGCTTTGGTGACACACCTCATGTTGGCTGCTTCTGAGGCAAAGTCATCCCCATATTCCAAGCTTGGGCTAAGAAGAATCCAAACTCCTTGGAATCCCCTCTGTATTAAAAAAGTTATTATAAAAGTTATACTTTTTATAAAAGTATTATAAAAAGTTATACTTTTTATAAAAGTATTATAAAAGTTCCAGCAGAGGAACTTTTGGAATTTGGCGCCTCCATGGTACTGTCCCCACCACCAGGGGGCCATGGGTTACAGCAGCCGCTGGCATTCCTGCAACTGGCCCTGGTTGGGCTATGGGAAACACTTCTGGGGCTGCAGAGGCTTCTGCCCCCCACCATTGTTCACCAGTTTCTTCGTGTGCAGGCAATGCATACCTTTCTCTAGCTCTCTGATTCTTCAGAGCTTCATGCAATAAATACAAAGCTTGGGACAGCAGGAGGTCTTCTTTATCTTCTTCCTGCCAGGCAGCTCCTCCCCGCCAGTGTCTGGCAGCCGTTACCCCAGGGAGGAGCTCCTCTGGCATTTCCATCCGTCCTACTCCCAAGACCATTTGGGAGGTACCATCAGCTTTTCCTCAATCTGCAACGCAGACAGCAGCTTGGCTTCCCCTTGACTGCAAAGCTATGAAGGGATCCAATAGCTCCCAAATTTTCTTGATCACTGCCTTGGTTAGACATTATTTCTTCAACATGGCAAAGGTTAATCTCTGGGTTTTCTGGTAAAGCGATACCTTGCTTTAGGTCAGCTGTGCGTCATTCAAAACCCAAGAAAGAATTCCTTTGATTCCATTAAAATAGAGAAAAAGTACTAAGTTTTAAGTGATAGCAACAAAAGGAAAGCAAGATCTGAGGCAAATATGCATGGAAATTACATACAGTATTGAAAATTATCCCAAGACAGTTGATCTTGGTGTAGTAGAGATAAATCTATGCAGTTGCGCAGTAAGCAGGAAAATATCCCCTCCCTTTTAGTTCACACAGGAACGTCTTCACACTCCAGCAAACTCTCCCCCCAATACCAAATTACCCCTCCCCCCATTTCTATGGCAGCCAACAAGAATCAAGCAGCAAAAGATATCAAGAAAACTTCTTGGAGGGTGACAAAGACCTGTGGCCAAGGCAAATGGGGTCTCCTGATATAACTTGGCTAAATGGGTCTTTAATGTTCAATTAAGATGTTCTACGAGAGCCCCTATGGACCTCAATCCTCTGCAGAAGTCATGATATCGAATTGGCAGGCTACTTTGGGTTTCTAAAAACTTTATACCTGGTGAGGAGACAATTCTGGTGGCCCAGCATGAAGAAAGAAGTAGAAGGCTATGTAAAATGCTGCACCATTTGCGCCTCCATGAAAAGGAGATCCGGAAAACCCCGCTGGACTCCTCCAACAGGTGGCAGAACCAACGAGACCATAAGAGGAGATCACAATGGACTTTATAGTTGAATTGCCAAAGAGCAGGGGGAATACAGTGATCTGGACTGTGATTGACTTATTCTTCAAGCAGGCACACTTCATACCCTACAGAGTCAGCTCACCAACTAGTCAAACACTTCCTGAAGCACATCTACTGCCTGCATGGAGTATCGCACAGAATCATCTCGGACAGAGGAGTCCAATTCATGGCTAAGTCCTGGAGGGAGTTTTTGCGGTCTATTGGATCATCCCAGGGCCTTAGCTCGGCGTTCCATCCAAGCACCAATGGCAGGGCAGAGAGATTGAGCTCCATGGTAGAACAGTACTTGAAGTGCTACATGAACTACCAGCAGTCCAATTGGGCTGACCTTCTGTTATTTGCAGAGGTTGCTTACAATAATGCTGTTCACATTAGCATAAGGTTAACCCCTTTCAAGGTAGTAAGCAGTATGGACTTTGTCCCAATGCCAGAATACCCAAGGGAACCCTCCTCCTCAGTCAGTTTGACTGATTGGAAGTTAATACTGAAAGCGTCATGGGAAAATGTCAAGAAAGTGCTAGCTAAGACGGTGCAGACTTATAAGCAACAGGCAGAGAAGCAGAAGCTGGGACGTAAGTTCATGGAGCCATTCTCCATAGTAAAGATCATCAACCCGGTCACAGTGCAACTGGGCTGCCCTGGCTGCTGGGGAGAATACATCCAGTATTCCAAGCAGCCTCTTATAGCCTGTGGTTGGTCAACCCTGAGACCACCACCCTGTGAGGCTCTGGATCCAGTGGTCGTAGGGCGCCAAACCCATTATGAGGTGCAATGCATCCTCAACTCTAGGTGGCACAGGGGGCAATTCCAAAACCTAACCTCTCTATCAGAGGCATCCTGGGTAAAAAGCAGAAACATCTTAGCCAACCGTCTCATAGCTAGATTCCATGAAAAGAACCCAACCAAACCTGGGTGTGGATCTCACCATAAATGATATACTTATACTCAAATTGTTTTTGCTCTACATAGGTCACCTTCAGGAAGTGAGGGAGGCTGAATGTCAATTTGTAAAGCTTCCCTGACCTGCTCCCGAGTTGCCATTGGCAAGTGGATGGGAAATCAGTGCCTCACAGCTGCACCAAAGAATTTATTTACTCCTCAATATTAGCAGGATGCATTCTAGCTGAGCAAGTCAAGGCCATCTCCAGGGATACCAGCAATGACTGGAGGGAGTGACTTCTACCTGTGAAATTACCTCATTGGGGAATGTTACTGGGTTACACACTTTGGGGGGAGGGGGAAACAGGGTCAGAGGCAAGGCATGAAGGAGGTGAAGTCAGAGTTAGCTTCACCAAGATAATGCTGACATGGTGCTCATAATAAAAGACTGGATTTTTATTGTCAGATGGCTTGAGACTCTTAATTGTGTTAGGGCACTTATCAGAACCCTCACACTCTGGCTTAATTCTATCAATAACAGTGTGGCTCTGGGTTTTGGACTCCTGAAATCAGAAAGTTTCTATCCTATCCTTTAAGTAAGGTAGAACTTCACAAGAAGAAAAATCTTAGGCAATCCTTATTTTATATGACAGGTTGAACAGAATTATTATAAACAAGTTGGTCACTACAGTAATCTCGTAATAAGCACTAGTGGGCTTTAAGGGAGATAATCTATATTTTGAATTGGGTTATGGAGTCTATAGTTCAATTATAAATATAGGTCATATAACCAATTAAGATTAAAACACAATTTAAACAGAATTTTTTATAAAATTTATATATTCTGGTGCACTTATTGTCAACTCAATTTGGGTTGACTGCAGTATCAAATTATTTCTCATATAAAATATCAAAATATGTTCTTTTGTGAGATAATCTTTCAATTGATTTAGGAGCCACTTTTTCTACCCTCCCTTTAAGTTGCTCCATCTGCTTATTTTCAATGAGTGTTTCTGAAAGAGTTTCAATTTAGACTAAGATTTACCAATCACCTAAATATGCTTTCTATTGCACTGTAATGGTTCATATTAAGAAAATACTATATTTTTTTCTCTTTAACATTCCGTTAAATGTTACTTCTCCATTTTATCCTTATTTTGCAATGTTATCTACCTCTTTGTAATTTCTTAGTGCCTTTATCAAAGATACAATGATATATATTCCAAATCTGTTTTCAGTTACAATTGCTATTCAGTTACAATTTCACTTACAATTTCACATTCTAGAGCCAACACTCCATCTGCTCTCCTTTGTTTCAAGCTCACTTAAAATATAGAAATAAATTAATAATATGATGATGATGATGTGGAAAAAATTGTTGAAAATAAAAAGGTGAAGATCTTGTGGGACTTTCAAATACATGTGGATCATCATTTGGAACACAACATGTCAAATATCCAATGTAGAAAACTGAAACGTACAATTTATTGATATCAGTATACCAGGAGATGCCAGATTCGAAGAAAAAGAACTGGAAAAAATCACGAAACATCGCGACTTGGCCATCGAAATTACGCGATTATGGATGAAACATGTAACAGTGATACCCATTGTCATTGGGGCACTTGGTACCATGGTCCAAGAATTTTGCAAAATATATCAAGAAATTGCAGCTTCCTGAAATAACAGCAGCAGAACTAAAAAAAACTGTGCTATTTGGAACATAGTACATTTTAAGAAGATAGGTTGATACCTAAGATGCTGGCAGCAACCCATATCAACCATCTTCACCAGTCAATGATATTTGTGATACATTTTTAAATGTTCAGTTGATTGAGATTCATGTTTAATGAATAAAAGAAATAATAATAATAGTAATAATAACAATAACAACAATAATAATAGTCCTTGGTGTTCTCTGAGCTTGGTTGTTTTCTTGTAGACATTTCATTACTCAAACTAGATAACATCCTCAGTGCTAGTGCAGTTTGTTCTCAATTTAAACTCTAGTGGTTTGTCCTATCAGTGTTGATGGTCTTAGAGATTCTTTACTTGGGCTGTTTGCTGTTGGCTTCCTTGGCAGTTTCTTGATTAAAGTATTATTTACTTGACTGTTGGTCTGATGTTAATGTTGGAGTTAATCTAGGCTGATGAGCGTGCTGATTGCTGGTGGAGAGGTGCTTGGATCTTTTTATTCCCTTTTTGGTTGGTTGATTGTTGCTGTTTTTAAAGACATTTTGTTATTAATGCCTATCTGTCTCTTGATGGCAAAAGTGCCTGGCTTCTAGAAATTCCCTGGCATTTTTGAACTTGGCAGAAGATTGGCATAATGCATCCATGAACAACAACTGTCAGTCAGAAGGCATGGTGAAACCTCTTTAATTCCATAACATATGGACAGACTTAATCCTTTGAAATTGGGAAAATGGGACCATCCTAGACTAAGCCAAGTCCAAAAATGCCATAGAATTACATTCTATATGAGCTTTATTTTCTGGGTCATTTTCTATTCCCATGAGTAGCATTACATCACATGACAATACAGGTATAATTTGCTGTTGCCAATGCCTCATGATCTAGGAAATATTGTTATTATCACATAGCCCAACTTGGAAAAGATTCTGGAATGACAGCTTCTTACTGCATTCCCTCGTAGTTTGAGGTCACAGCAAAGGTCCTGCTCTATCATAGAATAAAACAGATCAGGCTTGAATCTCTACTGAAGACATCCTGATGCTCCATTTCCTCCAGGCTCCTCTGTAACTGATTATTCATCACTATTTCACTAATTTTCCCTCCAAAAAGAAGTTGTAAACCAAAACTGTAAACTAAAACAGAATATCATAAATAACCCAAATTTACAAGGATGAAGTCAGGAAAACTAAGGCTCACAATGAACTAAGATTTGCAATAAATGCCAAAAATAATTTTTTAAAATGTTTTTTTAAATGTAGGTAACAAGAAAAAAGTCAAGGAAACGATCAGTCAAGCAATGGGAGAAGATAGCAAGGGAGAAAGTAGAACTGATTAATTCATTCTTTGCATCTGTCATTTTACAGAAAATAATAGCCCAATAGTACAGTAGAAGATGGAATAGGAATGAAAGTCAAAATAGACCAAAAAAATGATAAGAAAACACCTATCCAACCTGGACAAGTTCAAATTGCCAGGACCAGATGGATTGCATTGCAGAGTTCTGAAGGAGCTGGCAGACATGATCTTGAACAAATGCACTGGGATAGAACAGGCAATAATTGGCTCAATTGTAATAACTGTGAGAAGGATCTAGTTGTCCTAATGGACCACCTAAGTATGAATTAACAGTGTGCTGAAGATGCAAAACAAGTAAAACAAAATAATTCAGTCCTAGGATGCATCAACAGAAGACTAGCATCAAAAGCAATAGAAGGATAGTATTAAAAGTATAGTGTTGCTCTATATTGCACTAGTGAGGCCAAAGTTGGAATACTGCATCCAGTTTTGGTTGCCACAATACAAAAAAATGCTGAGGCCCTAGAAAGAGCATATAGAACAGCAACAAAGAGTAGGTAGGGTAAGATAGGATAAGAGCTGGAAGGGACCTTGGAGGTCTTCTAGTCCAGCAGCAGAACCTATACTTGCTCAGATAAGTGACTGTCCAAGTCTGGAGGCATCAAACTCAAAGCCCAGATACGGCCTGCGATGTGGTTAGATCTGGCCCATGGGGCTGCCCTGTAAACAGTGAAGGAAGCTCTTGGCACTTCAGCTCCAGCCAGCCGGGTACCGATCTATAACTTGATGGCCACCATATGGGCCAGAACACAGTTGGCCTTAGATCTGTAGGGACGCCCAGGAGCCAGCAAGGAACTGTCCCACCACCTGGACTTGCGAGAGGTGTATAAGCACATCAGAATCAAGAAAGGGGATGAGTAGAAGACCACATTTAACTGCCTGCTCTGCTGCTTCCAATATAGGTTACTTCTCTTTGGACTACAGGGAGCTCCAGCAGTTTTTATGCAATTAATAAACAAGGTGCTACATGACCTTTTGTACAAAGGGGTTCTGGTTTACTTGGGTGACATTTTAATCTATACCAAAATGAAGGAAGAGCATGTGAAGTTGGTTAAAGCAATTCTCAAAAAACTGTACACTGCTAATCTTTATGCCAAGCTTTCTAAGTGCAAATTCCATCAAGTTAAAATAGGTTACTTTTGACTACTGAATCTCCTACGAAGAGACTGAGCCAGAAAAAGTCTGGTGTTAGAGTAGGTTCCACCTCACTCAAGGAAGCAATTGCAAAGCTGCCTAGGATTTGTGAACTTTTACAGGCAATTCATCCCCTCATTCACTCAGATAGCTCTCTCCATTACTAATCTGTTAAAAACTAAAGTGGGAGAGAAACCTAAGCCTAGCCAATCATTAAAATGGTCAAAGGAGTGCCAAGCCGCATTTGAAAAACTTAAATGGCTCTTCACCACCAAGCTGGTGCTGAAGCACCCGGACCCAGAGAACACTTTTGTAATTCAGGCCAACACCCGTGATATGGCTGTGGGAGCAATGTTAATGCAAGAGAACAAGAAAGAGTTGTTACAGCTGTGTGCCTACACTTCAAAGAAACTATCAGAGACTGAACAGCAGTGGACCGTGTGGGAGAAGGAGGCCTATGCAGTAAGACGGACATTCCTCTCCTGGAGATATTTCTTAGAAGGGAGTAAAATCCCTTTCCAAGTGTGGACTGATCTCAAAAATCTGGAAACTTTCTCCTAAACAGGCCTGATGGGCACAATATTTTCAGCAATTCAACTTCACACTGTGCTACTTACTAGCGGGAAAGAACTTCCTAGCTGATGCCCTATCATGAATGCCACAATATAATTGGCCCAAAGCAGAAATAATCAAACCACTGCTTCCAAAATGTCAACGTGCATCCTCAGTAACCACCAGGGCTCAGGGAAAAGAAAAATGATCTGTTAGCAATGACATGGCCTCAGCTTTCATGAAAGTGCTCACTGACAATGAGTGGTTTTGAAGGCACAACGTCTGCTCTACCCAGAACTGACTGGCCTGGGAGGGAGGGAAAGCTATATCTATCACACAGCCAAAGATTCCTAATTATGCAAACCTGCCACAACTCAAACATTGCTGGAAACTTTGGATTTGTAAAAATCCTGCACTTAATCAAGAGACAATTCTGGTGGTCTTCCCTCAAAAAAGACATTGAAAACTATGTGTCAAGTTGCCCTGTCTGTGCTTTAGCTAAGTGGAGATAAGGAAAGACTCTAGGACTGCTCCAAACAGTAGCTGAGCTGTCAGCAACCTGGACAGAGATTTCTATAGACCTTATTGTGGAACTTCCCAAAAGCGCAGGAAACACAGTCATTTGGGTGGTAACAGATCTGTTTTAGAAACAGGTTCATTTCATCTCATGCCAAGAAAAAAAAAACCAACAGGAAAAGAACTTGCCAAATTATTTTTGCATCACATTTATAGGCTACATGGAGTTCCCCAATGTATCATCTCAGCGGGGGTGGTGGTGTTCCAATTCTCATCCAAGTTCAGAAGAGCCTTCCTGGACCTGTTAGGCACGGACCAGGGACTTAGTTCTTTGCGGCATCCACAGATGCAAGGCAGCTGTGAACAGATGAAGTCAGTGCTAGAATAATACCTGAGATGCTTTATAAACTACCAACAGGACAACTGGACTGACCTTTTACCATTTGCAGAAGTGGCCTATAGTAATTTGATACATAGCAGTACTACCTTCACACTTTTCAGAGTTGCAACAGGGTGGGAATGCAACCCTATGTCTGAATTGCCCATGAAGGACCCTGAAATTCCCTTGTTGAAGAAATGGATCGCCCAATTACAAAACATCCGGCTGATAGTGCACATGGTGCTTCAAGAAGCCAAAAATGCCTATAAAAAAGCCAAGCTGAAAAAAAAACCAGACTGAACCTAAAAAGCTTAATGTGGGAGGTCGAGTATACCTCTCTACTATACCATCAATCCTTACAGCCTTCCAAGAAGCCTGGCTCAAAGTTTGTAGGATTGTTCCCCATCAAACATATTATTAATCCAGTCACAGTAGAACTAGACATGCCCAAATCCTTGTGGAAAATCTACCGTTTTCCACTGCAGTTTGTAAAAGCCTGAGGTAGTTTCCCCTTTAAGACCAGCTCCTGTCCCTCAGCCATTCATGGTAGAAGGGCAATAGCACTTGGAAGTTAAAGAGATTTTAAATTCCCATAAGCACAGGGGCACAATCCAATACTTGGTAGCTTGGAAAGATTTTCAAGCTCCCAAAATGAATGGGTAAACAAACGGCATGTTAGAGCCCCTAAGTTGCTTAAGCGATTTCATAATCAATACTTTGATAAATAAGTCTAACATTCTGTTTTTGTCTCCTGTTTGCTCTGTTTACCTCCGAAGGTGTGACGTCTCCTTTTTCAGGGGGACAGCATGTCAGATCTTCATCGGGACACTGCCATTCTGGAGGAGGAGGGGGAGGTGCTGCAGCCAGATTCTTTTCATGCTTTCATTTTTGCTGTAATGCATGGGATGGGGCCAGGTCTATACGATGGATGGACTTCTTCTCAGCCAGTTCCAGCCTGCAAACAAAGTCGCAGTGTCCTGAGAATAAACTGCTATCAAGCTGACATACTTTGGAATTTTCATAACACTGGCATATTATTGGCTACTGGTGGATTGGGAATCAGGTGGGGGGTTGAATAGCTTAATGCTTTGAGTAGGAACTTCAAATTCCATCTGACTTCTCTGCAATCACTTTCTCTCAGTATGTTTCCTTTGAACTACCACTGTTTCATGCTTTCCTGAAAAGATAGCAAAGGAAAGCATGATTCTTGAAACAGTGCTATTCCCCTTCCACCATGAATGGCTGAGGGACAAGAGGGGTCTTAAACTACCTCAGGCTTTAACAAACTGTAATGGAAAATGGGGTGGACTTTTCGCAAGGAAAACTTTTTGGAAGGCTGTAAAGATTGGAGGTAATGCATGGAGAGGTATACTTGATCTGCCACATTACACTTTTTAGGTTCAGTCTGTTTTTTGTTGGCTTGGCTTTTGTAGGCATCTCTGGCTTCTTGTTATGCTTTGCATACTACCAGCCAAGTATTTTGTAGTTGACTGATCCATTCCTTCAATGAGGAAATTTCAGGGTCCTTTGTGGGCAATTCAGACATAGGGTTGAAGTCCTGCTCTGTTGCAACTCTGAAAAGTATCAGGATTGTGTTTTGGGGGGCACCCATGGAAGCATGGGAGAATGGGTCCACTGTTTCTCATATGCCACTGTTCCTTATCATTAATTTAGTCTTTCTTGGTGAGGTCACTCTTGTTCCAATTGTCTAGTTTCTGCATTGGATTGGTATTCAATAGAAATAAGTTTCTTTGTCTTCTAGTAATTCATTGTGTTTTGATCTGTCCAAAAGTACCGTGGTACTCTGGTAGGATGAGGATAATCTGGTCCTTTTTTAAATTTTGGAGGACTGCTGTAGTTAATTTTTTTCTTATCTTCTTCTGACCTGTGGTATAATGGTTTATCTGATGTTTTCTTGAATCTCTGTGGGAAGTTCTGTGGTTTTTAATGCTCCTTCTAAAACTGCCAGGAATTCTAGTTGATCAGCAATATTTGTGCAGTATTTATAGTTCAGGTCTTTTTATAGAATATTATGTTCTGCGATAGATAGCAGACAACTGGATATGTTGACCACTATTTGGCCTCTTGATTCTGGGTTTTGATTTGAAGAGTTTGATTTGTAGTGTGCTTTTCCTTTTCCCAGCATGTCTCTGGGAAGTAGTCTTGGAGTTTAACATTTTTATTGGGTTATAAAATAAAATAAGATACAAAATACGAAAGTAAATAGGAAAATGGTGGGGAGGAAGAGGGGGAAGAGAAGTAAGGAAGGATAAGAAAAAAAGAAACATCAAATCACACCTTTTTGTTTTTTCATAATAATATGAACAAGTCATTTCTATAAAGATTTGTCAATCTAATTGGTAAAACCCAAAACCAACATTTCATTCATTTCTATTTCAAGCACAAAGTTCAGAAGGGGTCTCCATGTGGAAATAAAAGTACTTATATTATTTTCTTTAATCAAAAGAGTCAATTTTGTCTTTTCAGCCAACTCCATCAACCTCTACAACCAGTTGTCCATGTTAGGAAATGAAGTGTCCTTCCATTTTTGTGCATACAATAGTCTTGCTGCTGTCAACATATATATCATGTTTCTCATAAAATAAGGCCAGGTCTTATTTTTTTTTTAACCCTCCCCAAAATGGCTAGGACATCTTTTCGGGAGTGACTTAATTTCCTCCCCCACACGCACCCCAACCTAGAGCGCCCCATGCGCACTCACCTCTCCACGAGGCCATTTCTATCGGCCGGTGGAAGCTCCCCAAAGGCAGAGTCATCAGCTGCTTCTATCGGCCGGTAGAAGTAGCCTCGTGGAGAGGTGAGTATGCATGGGGCGCTCTAGGTGGGGGTGCGTGTGGGAAAGGAAATCTGTCGGCCAGTAGAAGCGGCCTCGGGGTGAGCACCCACATGTATTCCTCACCACAAAGCCGCTTCTATCGGCTGATAGAAGCGGCCTCAGGGTGAGCGCCCCACGCACATTCCCCTCGCCACGAAGCTGCTTCTACCAGCCGATAGAAGTGGCTGGTGGCTCTGCCTTTGGGGAGCTTCCATCGGCTGATAGAAACGGCTTCGTGGCGAGGGGAGTGTGCATGGGGCACTGTCAGGAGTGCTCCGTGGTCAGCCACGCTTAGCCCTGAAGCGGCTGGTGACTCTGCTTTTGGGGAGCTTCTATCGGCTTTTAGAAATGGCTTCGTGGCGAGGGGAGCACGTGGGCACTCACCCCGAGGCCACTTCTACCGGCCAATAGAAGCGGCTGGTGACTCTGCCTTCAGGGAGCTTCTATCGGCCGATGTTCTATCGGTAGTAGATTGGGGTATTCTAGCCTAGGCTATCTGCAAGGCACTCCTAAAGGCAAGTTTTCTTCACCCCTTCCCCCCCATTTCTTTTCACCTCGTGTAGTTTTAACGAACGATGTGAGAAATGGCGGGGAAATGCATGGATTAAATAGACCTAAATTTTGGGGGTGGGGCTTAATTTCACATCATGCCTAGAAATCATGCTGGGCCTTCCTATTGGTGGAGGCCATATTGTTGGAGAAACATGGTAGTAACAAAGTTCCAAATTTTTTCTCCAGGTCTTTTTCCATTAGACCCAAAAGGAAGAATTCTGGTTTCATCTTTATCTCCATTTTCAAAATTTTCTGTATTAAAACATGAATCATATTCCTTTTTTTTGCTTTATCACATGTCCACCATAGATAATAAAAAGTCCCTTCTTTACTTTTATACTTCCAACATTCATTTGACATACCTTTATACATCTTAGACACCTTATCTGGTGTTAAATGCCAATGATGCATCATCTTATTGAAATTTTCTTTTAGATTATAATTTAATGTATATTTTAAACACTTCATCCACATATTTTTCCATTGTTCAAGCATCACATTATATCCAAAATTCCTTGTACACTGAATTATACAATGTTTTACATACTCATTTTCCAAATTCAATTTCAATAACATTTTATGGATCTTAGCAATATGTTCACTGTTTCCACATAAAAAATTTCCAATTCATTTTTAACAAAGTCAAATCCATAGCATGTCCAGTTTAAATCTTTCTTTCAGTTGTTGATAAATAAACCAATGGCAAACATAACCTTCTGATTCAAGTTCTTTCCTTGGCTTTAATATTGAGTCACCCAATTTAAAAGATAAAATTTTACCATAGATCAACAAGTTTGTCTTTGCCACCATTTCTTTCTGGGAAGTAGAAAGGAAGTGTTTTTGCCCATTTTCTAGGGCTATTTTCTATCCAGCTGTGCAGTTTATTGAAGATTTGTATTTGACACTAAGTATCAAAATATTAGAATTTTGTAAGAATTTTGTAATTCAGCACTCTATATTAATTTATACTGTATAAATTGTGTGTGTGTATGTGTGTTTGATACACACATTTGATTACACTAGTAAGTAACAATCTCAAACATATGCAAATGTATTCCTTCATTAGGAAAAACCATAACTTAAACTTCCCACCCAAAAGATTGAAAACAAATTAACATTAGAAGTCGAAAAAGAGGAAGTCTTAATCCCAATTAGATTTCTAACAGGTCTTACCTCTCCATAGCAAGCCAGTTTCTTGAGGGTTCTATGCTCGCGTAACTTCTGGTACAGACTCAGAAGATCTTTCTTACATTTGTCAAGTTCTTCCATAATTCTGCTAACATTATGGCATCCCAAGTCAGTACCTGGCAAAAAATAGTCCTTGTAACACATAGTTTGGTTCTGGGTATCTTCTATTACCATATCCAAAACAGTCTCCTGTGAGGGAGGAGGGAAGTTCCAAAGCTTTATTAATTTTTCATAACTATAATCTGCAAGAGAAATTTACCCTACAAAATGTAAAGTACATTTAGTTCTACCTGAAGATTATACTACATAAATATATATAAATTACAGTATATGTATTTCTTAAACAGAACAGATTCAACTAGAAAATACTGGAAAATGAACATTGCTAGAACAAAGATGTCTCCAATAAGTAATAGTACAATTAATCTTATTATAGTTCAATACAGTGGTGGGATTCAAAATTTTTTACTACCAGTTCTGTGGGCGTGGCTTGGTGACTGGGTGAACATGGCTTGGTGTCATGTGACTGCGTGGGCATGGCTTGGTGGTCATATGACTGGGTGGGCGTGCTTGGCCATGTGACTGGGTGAGTGCGGCCTTAGACGAAGCAGATTTTCTTGAGTTGCTGGAGTCAAATGGCATACAAACTTAATAAATTATTATTATTAATTGCATATATATTTCCCCATGCTGGATGACAAAAAGACTGCCTGCCTTATTAACCATCATTTAGTTTGGAAGCAGCAGAGCAACTTCTGTTCCAAATAATTTTACCCTCATTAGATCATAAAGCCAGAAAAATATATAATCATTATATATGCATTCTGTAAATAAATTGATACAGGAAAAAGTCATAGTAGTTTATCATCCAACATAACCATTAGTTTGTACAGAATTTTAAACAGAATGCTTCACCAAGGATGCCTGTAAAATTCAAATACATTTTTACTAGGTTTTCTTCCAGTTTCCACTCATTCTGGCTTCCAACTGAAATGCCTGAAATTCTGTCCACACCCACAAACTTAACATTCAATAAAATTAATGCTGCAATTCAGCAACTTTCTTTGTTTCCTGCTGAAATGGACTGCCTGAACAGGGATTAATCCAGAAGCAAACTGACTTTCCCAGTGCTTTTGACAAGCACTGACACCAATAAACCAAGATAATCAAAATGCTCCCTGTGAAATGTATGAGAACTGCAGATAATTAAGATACTACTTCAGCTACTTCAACCTTTGCATAATGGCAAGCCTACTACTTCAACCTTTGCATAATGGCAAGCCTTGATTTGTGTGCTCACAAATTTCCAGTATGTACATTTACTGGAAAATAAATTTTACTGATTCCAAAGGCTCAGATTTACCAATACTCAATCGTATTTCCAGTACATTTTCTCAGAACATCTCTATTCTGACTTTATATTAATAAAGTCTATGGGGCAACTTGAAGGATAACTGTGTTGAGAGCTGCAGATGAACTGCTGTTATTGAATTTGCTGGATTTTCAGAGACTGGAGAAGTGCTGCTTTATAATATTACGAGATGTGCATCAACCATGATTAAGGTAACATTCATGTAATGTATTATATGATTACTGCTTAGCCTTACCATATGTGGTGAGGGTGCATTTGATAGAGTTGGCCTTCAGGAAAAGAAAATTATATGTAAACACTGAAATAAACAGCCAAGGAAAATTTGTGTCTTTTGCTGTCCTGATAGTGACTAAACCTGATAGAACTATTTCAAAATCTTATCATCAGAAACTTGCAAATGTTTGGCTTCTGCATTGAGCCTTTGCTGTTAATCTGGTAATCCTCAGCAAACTACATGTAAACATTTTCTTACTATGCTTGAATAACAAAAGTAATTGGAGGTTTTGGTGAACCATAAATCATCCAGGCATCCCAAAGGAAGTAGGCCTCAACTTATGACCAAAATTGGGACCAGAATTTCCATTGCTAAACAAGGCAGTTAAGTGAGCCACACACAATTTTACACTTTTCCCTATTGTTGCTAAGCAATCCCTACAATTAAGTGAATCATGCAGTTATTAAGCGAATCTGGCTTCCCTGTTGACTTTGCTTGTCAGAAGTCAGCTGGGAAGATTGCAAATAGCAATCACGTGACCCCAGGATGCTGCATTCATCGTAAATACAGAATTTTGATCACGTGAACCACATGGAGTTGTTGCAGCAGTCATAAGTGAGAGGATCAGTCATAAGTCATTTTTTTCAGTGCTCTTGTAACTTTGAATGGAGGCTAAACAAATGGTTGTAAGTCAAGGACTATCTGTATCTGCGGCTTTAACCTTCCAATTAGTATCTAACTAGATTTCAGCTGTATCTCTGCACCAGGCACAATAGGATAATTTCCTTATTCCCAAAATTCAGGAAAATAACCCAGGCTCACAAGAAGTTATTGTACTTCTGAGTGTTTTTCAAGCTTAGCAATTTTAAGACATGTGGACTTCAATTCCTAGAATTCCCCAGGCAGCATGAGACCTGATCATTTGATTACTCCCAAATCAGTAACATGAAAGAATTACCAACTTTAAAGATACTGAGCATTGTAACTCTGTATGAATTGTTTTAATAAGATTCCATACTTACCATGCTCGTGTCTCTGCTTGGACAGAATCATCAAAGCACTTCTACTAGATTGCCCCTTGTACCATTTGGGGGGGGGGGGGGGGGGGGGGGGGGCTCTGATTTAATATTGCTTCCTCCTCCTCCTTCTCCTCCTCCTCACTAAATGCATGGATTGACCTCAAATGGATGTTACCTATTTTTTACTGGTGAATTAATCTATCAAAATGTAATATAAACTGCCCCTTCATCACAAGGACACAACTTTAAAGAGTAAAGTCCCCATTACCACCAAAATATCTCTTCCAGGATGGCTGTTCCTAGTCCATTAAAATGTTCTAGGGCTAGTGCTGTCTTAAATTTAGAGATAGATATTTGGTTTAATTATATTAGTAATGTAAAATAGCAGAGACTGACTACTGAAAATCATACCTAGGAAGGCCAGCAAATCTAATTGCCTTTCTACTTCCATAACATAATTTTAAGGCTGAGTATTACCTGTTTATAGCCCATCATAAGCACTACATCCCATGAAAAGCCATAACACAGCAATTTCCAATGAATTAGTCAATTAAATAATTCTAAACTATTTTCTCTCCTGCAATCTGGGCTGAAGCAGAACTAAACCATATCTGCTTCTTTGTGTTTTCTGAATGGATTTTATAGGAAGGAGGATTAATTTTACATCTGCACCCACCAGCCACTTCCCACTCGATCTATCTCATTTAGGAAGCATGGAAGAGGTAGTCAGCAACTTCAAAACACAGTATCTCCCAAATGGGATAGGCACAGACTGGGGGGGAGGGGGGAGGAGAGAAAGGGATTCTTGCTCCAGGCTACTTTAAAATGCTTTAAAGCCCATCCATTCAACTCCAGCAACACATCTTCAGCCTCATCCGAGGGGCGTGGCTGGGCGTGCAGAGCTACCAGTTCGGGTGAACCGGACCGAACTGGCTGAATCCCACCATGGTTCAATACATGGATGTGTATTACATCCAGAATTTGGATGTAAAAAGTCTTTATTTAGTTTTATAGGACTTCGAAATTAGAACAGTGTTTAGTCCATATGGATACAATGTAGTTAATAATTTCATTCTGTGGTTTATGATTTGCTTAAAGCTTAATCACAATTTTCAGATTTTTAAACAATATAATTATATATCACACAATTGAATAACAAAATTATTATTATTATTATTTTTATTATTTTATTAATGAAATTTCTATACCGCCCTTCTCCCTAGGGACTCAGGGCGGTGTACAGCCAATCTAGACCCCAAAAACAATACAAAAGTTAAAAAAGAATTAAATTAGTTACTGGCCGATTAATAAGAACCCCCCCCCCTTAAAACCCTGGTTAAAATTGAGGATAATATGGAGACCAATTAAAACCATCTCAGCCCAGGCTGGCCTGCTCAAAGAGCCAGGTCTTCAACGCGCGCCTGAAGGCCCTCAGGTCCGTGCCGGTACGAAGTTCTGGCGGCAGAGTATTCCAGAGGGCAGGGGCCCCCACAGAGAAGGCCCTACTCCTCGGGGCCGCCAGACTGACACATAGCGGCCGACGGCACCCGGAGCAAACCCTCCCTGTGTGAACGCACCGGCCTGCTGGAGACCACTGGTAGAATGCGGTCCTGCAGGTAAAAAGCAAGTACAAGTAGTCCTTGACTTACAACAGTTCATTTAGTGACTATTCAAAGTTACTATCAGGTTGACAATTACAACATCACTGAAAAAAGACACTTTGCAACTGATTCCTATTTATGACCTTTGCAATGTCTTGGGATCATGTGATCACCCTCTTCTGACAAGCAAAGTCAATGAGGCAAGCCAGATTCACTTAACAACTGTGCTACTAACTTAACAACTGCAGTGATTTAACTTAACAATAGGGGCAAGAAATGTTGTAAAATAGGCAGTAAATTACAGATTAAGAGTTGGAAGGGACCTTGTAGATCATCTACTCCAACCCCCCACCCAAGCGGGAGACCCTACACCATTTTTGACAAATGGCAGTCCAATCTCTTCTTGAAAGCCTTCAGTGACGAAGCTCCCACAACTTCTGAAGGCAAGCTGTTCCACTGGTTAATTGTTCTGTCAGAAAATTTCTCCTTATTTTCAGGTTGAATATCTTCTTGTTCAGTTTACATCCATTATTCCTTGTCTGGCCATCAGGTGCCTTGGAAAATAGCTCGAGCATCTCCTCTCTGTGGCGGCCCCTCAAATATTGGAACATTGCTATCATGTCTCCCCTGGTCCTTGTTTTCACTAGACTAGCCATGCCCAGGTACGTTTTTCATATGCTTTAGTCTCGTCCCCTAATCATCCTGATTGCTCTTCTCTGCATTTTTTCTAGAGTCTCAACATCTTTTTTATAATGTGGTGACCAAAACTGAATGCAGTATTTTAGGTGTGGTCTTACTAAGGCTTTGTAAGTGGTATTAGTACCTCACTTGATCTCAATTATATCTCTCTGTTGATGCAATTTAGGATTGCATTGGCTTTTTTGGCTGCCACCGTACACTTTTGGCTCATATTTAAATGGTTGTCCACTAAGACTCCAAGATCCCTCTCACAGTTGCTGCTATTGAGCTTGGTTTCACCCAGTCTACATGTGTGCCTTTGATTTTTCTTGCCTAAGTATAAAACTTACAAGGATACTTACAAGACCGCATTCTGCCAGTAGTCTCCCACCGACCGGTGCGCTCCCACAGAGAGGGTCTCCTCCGGGTCCCGACGCCTTCTATGTGTCGTCTGGTGACCCCGAGGAATAGGGCCTTCTCTGTGGGGGCACCCGCCCTTTGGAATGGGATGCCCCCTGGATTACGAACGACCAGTGACCTGAGGGCCTTCAGACGTGACCTGAAGACCTGGCTCTTCGAGCAGGCCGGCCTGAGCTGACTAATGGGATTTTAAATGGGGTTTTTAGATTACTTGGGACGGGGTATGAAGTTTTATTGATTTTAATTGGGGTTTTTAGATTTGGGACAGTCTAGTGTTTAATTCTCTTTTAAATAATTTATACTTTGTCTACTTGTATTTTAGTTGGCTGTTCACCGCCCTGAGTCCTTCGGGAGAAGGGCGGTATATAAAACTCAGAAATAAATAAATAAATAAATAAATAAAACTTTACTTTTCTCTACACTGAATTGCATTTTGTGAGAGTTCAAGTCTGTCATGGTCCATCTGGATCTTGAGCCTATCATCTAGAGTGTTGGCTATTCCTGCCAGTTTAATTATCATCCGCAAATTTGGTAAGTTCCCGTTCTGTTCCCTCATCTAAATCGTTTATGAAGATATTGAAGAGTACTGGGCCTAAAACGGACCCTTGTGATACCCCACTGCTTACTTGTCTCCATGTAGATGTAGTTCCATTAAGGACTACTTGTTGAGTACGGTTTGTCAGCCAGTTACAAATCCATCTGATGGTGATGCTATCTATCCCACTTTTTTTTTTGCTTACCAAGAAGTAAGTTGTGGTCTACTTTGTTGAATGCCTTGCTGAAGTCTAAGTATATTATGTCCACAGTATTTTGCAGGTCTATCAATTTTATCAAGATTGTTTTTGCATGAAGTTTTTAACAAATATGCTGGCTTCTAGTTATTACTTAATTGTTGGCAGATGTTTTTTTTTTCATTATCTTTTCCAGTTTATCTTCCCGGATATTGATGTTAGGCTGACTGGTCTGAAATTTCCTGGGTCTGTTTTTTTTTCCTTTTTTAAAAATGGGAGCCACATCAGCTCTTTTCCAGTCCTCTAATAATTCCCCAGTGCTCGAGGATTTTTGAAAGTTGTGGTACAGTTGTTCTGTCAGATCCGTGTATCTGTCATTTCTTCAGTGGAAGAAGAAAAGGGGTGGGGGTGGGGGGTTAAAGGTAAAGAAATCCTTTCTTGATGTAACCTGAATATATTTAACCTTATATCGAATTTGTATACCCACACATAATACAATGGAGGGAGAAAAGCCAGATGGCCAGAACCTATCACCTCCGAGTGGCACAGCCAGGAGATGAGAAGATCATAAAAATTCCACAGTGAGATGTTTCTGGGGAATCTGGAAAAAGTTCGTTCTAAAAAGGGGGTGGGGGGAAATTAGGTATGTCCTGGGAAACTGTGAGAAAGTTCTTTCCTAGAGAAGGGCTGGGAGGGGAATTAACATATTGGCTTTTGTTTCACTAAATATACATCGAGAAAAGGGGGGGGGGGTTTCTAAACTCCCTTACCTCTCACTGTATGCCTGAAGGACCTCAGACGCTGCTTTGAACTCCTACATGAATTGTCTCATCTCAATAAATGATTCCTTTTGATACGTTTGGTTCTCAGAAGTTCATTCTTGCTAATTGAATGGGAAAAAGTTCTGTAGCCTGACAGAAAGCAGTGTCTGCAATAGAGGTCAGCCCAGAGAGGAAATTCTTCCCCCCCCCCAAAAAGAAAGAAAACCTTTCACTCTACCGAGGGGACCTTGCAAGAGAAGAAAAATGTTTGAATACAGCAAGGAACAAGGAGGAGCCGAATGCTGGGGAGAAATGTCGAAAATTACCCAGCCAGATACTGACTCGGTGTATCCCATCAAGGACAGCGAGGCTGACTACGAAACCTCCACCAAGTCCCAGTGGTCTATAGGTGTAGGGAAAAGAGACAGCTGGGACAGAAGAACCAGAGGAGTAATCCTTACCCAGGGCAATCGTAAACCTGGGTGAAAATTGGAGCTGGAGACCCTATCGAATCAGGAAGAATGAGACAGGGAGCCACCGGCTGATGACCGAATGAGATGGTACATAAATCACCTTGTGAGGGAAACCTTGGAGAACCTCGAGGTGAGGGATGCACCAGGATGGCAACGCAGGAGAACGAGGGAACCAGAAAATGAGAGAACCTGAGCCGCAACCCCAGATCCAGCGGAGATTGAGTGGGCAGAAGGACAAGCCGAAGAACCAGCAGCCATACCAGGTACCCGACCCTTAAACGCCCCGGATCAGGGGAATAAACTGGCCAACCCAAAGACATACAACTGCAGAGGAAGATCCCGCCCTTGGGGATAAAATTCGATGGAGACCCCAAGAAACTGGGATTTTTCCTGGCGCAAGTGCTCACCTACATGCAAGAATATGGACGGGATTTTCCAACCCAGGGTCCTGACCCTGGCCCTTGAAGGGGCAGCAGCAAGATGGATGGTGATGCTCCACAACGTCAATGCCCCAGAATTAAGAAACCTCGACTGCTTTATGACGGCCTTACTCCACCATTTCGAGGACCCCCTCGCCGATAAAAAAGCACGCGATCACATTAAAGTTGTAAAACAAGGCTGCTACCCAGTAGCAGAATACACTGAGGAATTTCATGACCTGGCCAGCTGGGTAGACTGGCCAGAGGATATCCTAGTCTGTTGGTTCAAAGATGGACTAAATGATGACCTATAGGCTGCCTGCCTGGCCCATGGGGCTCCAAATCTCTTGCATGAATGGTACATGATGGCAGAGGAGGCAGAGATAGACATGACTCGAAACCGGTACCACACCGGCAAGTCTTGGAAAAGATTCCCCACCCCTGGGGAAATGGGAAGTTTTCAAACCCCAATCCACCATGACTCCAAGAACGTCTGGTTGCTTTAAGTGTGGAAAGGAGGGACACCGCGTAGCAGAATGCCATTCAAAGACCCCTGCCAGAAAGCTAGACCACCCATCGGGGGGAAACCTGCAACATCCAGCTCTTGAGGAAAGGAGACTGGCCTGAGAGGTCGAGTGGATGTGGGATTCCTATCACCCCCCCAACCCTGAGGAAGAATCCCAAATGCTCTGAGGGGACCTGAGCCAGTCTGAAAGCGATCTGGAAGATGACCCACTGGTAAACAATCCAATTGAACCAATCACCCTACCCCTGAGACTGTTTATCGCTAGCTGAGGGAAGGGGGAGGAAGTTGCAGCATTGCTAGATTTGGGATGCACCAAATGCCTAATAACCCCCTCCCTTGCAGATAAATTGGGAATCTAACTGAAAGAAATGGAAAATCCCATCACTTTCTGCCAATTAGATGGAACTATAGCAGGGGTGGGTGGGAGCCAGCCAGGTTTACCACAGAACCATTGAAAATAAGACTAGGGAACCATAGGGAGATATGCTCACATTCATTGTAGACCCAGGAATGGAAGAGCCGCTAGTCCTAGGTCTCACATGGCTGCGGAAATGGAATCCAAAAATAAATTGGAGGAAAGGAACTGTACAATTCCAGAGAGACGTAATATTTGCAAAAAGCTCAGAGGAAAGGATAAAGAAAGGGACAGAGAACAGAGAATCAGCCATGACCGGACAGTCGGCAGAACCCATTAACATCCCCAATGAATACCAGGATATGGCCCAAGCATTTAGTGAGGAAACTTGTGATGAACTCCCACCCCATCGAGCCACAGACTGCGCTATCGAAATCCTACCAGGGGCTAAACTCCCAAAACCACAAATGTATTGCATGTCTCCCAGAGAACTGAAAGAACTCAGAGCATTTGTCGATAAAAACTTAAAAAGGGGTTTCATTGAACCCGCCTGACCAAAAATAGCTGCCCCAGTGTTATTCCGCAAAAAGAAATATGGCTCCATGCATCTGTGTATGAATTACCAAAAATTAAACACAATTTGCATAGAGAATATGTATCCACTCCCCCTCATGAAAAACATGTTAGCCTACCTCTCGAAAGGAATTCTTTTTTCAAAGTTAGACCTATGGGAGGCATATTACCGTATCAGAATAAAGGAAGGGGATGAGTGGAAGATAGTTTTTAACACACCATTGGCATGCTACCAATTTAAAGTGCTCCCCTTTGGACTCAAGGAATGCCTGCCGTATTTATGCAATTGATCAGTGAAACCCTTCATGAATTTTTATATAAAGGGGTTCTAGTGTATCTTGATATTTTAATCTATACGGGAACGATGGAAGAACACATCAAGCTACTCCATGCAGTCCTCACAAAACTCTTAGATGCTAAACTATATGCAAAACTCTCTAAATGCGAATTCCACCAAGAAAAAATTGACTATTTGGGATATAGAATATCCCATGAGGGAATACAGAAGGACCCACAGAAAGTAAAAGCTGTATTGGACTGGGACCCACCGCACACCCGCAAAGCTTCCTAGGGTTTGCGAACTTTTATCGCCAATTCATTCCAGCTTTTGCAAACATCGTCCTCCCTATCACAAACTTGCTAAAAATGAAGGGGGGAGAGAAACCCAAACCAAGGCAAGCCCTTATCTGGACAATGGAATGCCAAGTGGCATTTGAGAAACTCAAACATCTATTCTCAGCAGAACCGGTCCTTAAGCACCCAGATCCCAAACAACCTTTTGTCATCCAAGCAGACGCCAGTGATGTTGCAGTTGTGGCAGTCCTCAAAGAGAATGGGAAGTGGACAATTACAACCATGCGCTTATACATCCTAGAAACTGATGGAAACCGAGCAAAGATGGCCCAAAAAAAGAATGGAAGTGGACAATTACAACCATGCGCTTATACATCCTAGAAACTGACGGAAACCGAGCAAAGATGAGCCATATGAGAGAAAGAGGCATATACTGTGCAGTGGGCAATGCTCACATGGAGATATTTCCTGGAAGGAAACCAAATCCTCTTTGAAGTATGGACTGATCACAAAAATCTGGAAGCCCTGAGAAACCCACGGAAATTCTCCGAAAAACAAGAAAGTGGGCTCAATACTTTAAACAATTTAATTTCCCTCTCAAATGTTTTCCTGGGAGAAAGAATTTCTTAGCAAATGCACTGTCCAGAAAACCCCAATACGACAGCAAAAAGATTGACATTATAAAACCAATAATCCAACCGACCCAACTAGCAGCCAAAGTGATCACCCGGACACAAGAGAACAAAAAATCATCCCTGACTGAAGATACAATGACATCAATATTTAAGGAGGCACTACTTAAGGACGACTGGCTCCAGGCTAACAAAAACACTTATTTACTTAAAGATGGACTGGCTTGGGTAGAACACAAACTTTATGTCCCTGCAAGCCAAAGAATGGACCTCATGAAACGCTGCCACAACTCCAAAATAGCGGGACACTTTGGGTTTGTAAAAACCCTGCAACTCATCAAAAGACTATTTTGGTGGCCGTCCCTCAAAAAGGACATTGAAAAATATGTTGTGAGCCCCCACCTGTGCTGCTGCAAAGAGAAGACAAGGAAAATATCCTGGACTTTTACAAACAGTAGCAGACCCTTCTGCTCCCTGGAAAGAAATCTCTATGGACTTTATAGTGGAGCTTCCCGAAAGTGCTGGGAATACTGTCATTTGGGTTGTAACTGATCTTTTTTCCAAACAGGTTCACTTTATTCCATGCCAAAAGATCCCAACTGCCAAGGCATTAACAAAGATGTTCCTAATACACATTTATCGCCTTCATGGAGCTCCCCCAATGGATTCTCTCAGATAGGGGTGTTCAGTTCCAATTCAAATTTTGGCAGGCATTTTTAAACCTATTAGGCTCCACCCAGGGGTTGTCGTCAGGAAGTCACCCCCAGACTGACAGATGGAGAGAGTGAACAGCATATTAGAACAATATTTAAGATGCTTTATTAATTATCAACAGGAAAATTGGACTGACCTTCTTCCTTTTGCAGAGGTAGCATACAATAACTCAGTCCATAGTAGCACGGGGTTCACCCCATTCTAGGTAGCCACGGGCCAAGAATTCAACCCCATGCTGGAACTACCCACCGAAGAACCTGAAATCCCCTCCCTTAAGGAGTGGATGGATAATTTACAAGCCATGTGGCCAGTAGTAAGATTATCTTTACAGGAAGCTAGAGCAGTTTACAAATCTCAAGCAAAAAAAAAAACGTTGGGAACCTAAACCTTTCAAGATTGGGGACCGTGTATATTTATCCACAAAATTCTTAAAATCATTACAACCCTCTAAGAAATTAGCACCAAAATTCATTGGCCCATTCCCCATCTCCAGAATTATCAACCCTGTGACAGTAAAGCTTCGACTTCCAAAAACACTTAGGCAGATTCATCCAGTATTTCACTGTAGCTTGCTCAAACCAGAGATCACTTCAAACCTCAGACCCCCCCTTCCCACACCTCCAACCCCCATCATGGTACATGGGGAACAACATTTTGAAATTAAAGATATCCTTGATTCACCCACTCACCGTGAATCCACACAATATTTAGTAGCTTGGAAACACCTTCCTTCCTCAAAAAATGAGTGGGTAGCCAAATGACACGTAAAGCACCCACATTACTATGAAAGTTCAGGGGAGGGGTAGGGGGGTTGTGGTGGTTATTAAGGAAGATCTGTCCTAGGGAATCCACTGTTCCTCAGACAACCGGATGTGAATCCCTCTTTGTGAAGTGTGGCTCCGAGGTTCAGATGGGCCTATTGATTACATACCTGGCTCCCTGCTATGTGACATCGGCCCTGCCTGAGCTCCTTGAGGTTATAGCCCCGGCCTGGCGGTTGAGACCCATGGTCATGGCGGATTTCAACCTACCCTCTGCCGGCGGGACCTCGGGGATTGCTCAGGAGTTCATGGCTTCCATGACAGCCTTGGGCCTGACCCAATTAATTCAGGACCCCATACACTTGGGGGGTCACATCTTGGATTTGGTTTTTGTCTCTGGCCAGTGGCAGGATGATCTAGGTATGGGGGAGGTTGCTATAGAGCCCCTGTCATGGTTGGATCATTCGCTCCTTAGGCTGGACTTTCATTCTGCACCCCCTCATCGCAGGGAGGCGGGGCCGATAAAATGGTTCCACCGCAGGTGCCTGATGGACCCAGATAGGTTCCTGATGGAGCTTGGGCCGTTTCCCGAGGCTCGCACATACAACTCGGTTGGGGACTTGGTGGCCACCTGGGATAGGGTGGCGGTCGAAGCCCTTGAGCGGGTCGTGCCCTTGCGGCCTCTGACGCGGTGCTGATCCCAACTTGCTCCTTAGTTTTCCGAGGAGCTGAGGGAGATGAAGCGCCGGAAAAGATGCCTAGAGAGTGGTTGGAGGACCAGCCGCTCCGGATCTGACCGAACACTATTGTGGTCCCATATTAGAGCCTATTTAGTGGTGATAAGGGTGGCAAAGCAATCCTACTTTTCCACCCTTATTGCGTCCGCAGAAAATCGCCCGGCCGCCCTTTTTAGGGTGACCCGCTCCCTTTTAGATATGGGAGTGCGGGAGTGCAAGGACGGGCCGAGGATTTTTCCAGATATTTGCAGGACAAAATTGCTCAGATTCAGGACGGGTTGGACTCTGACTGGGCAACTCTGGACGGGAGGGCAAGGGCGGATTTCGGTGAGGTCATTTGGGACGAGTTCGATCCTGTGACCCTAGAGGACGTGGACAAGATACTGGGTGGGCTTAATGCCACCACATGTTTACTGGATCCGTGTCCCTCCTGGCTGGTTTTGGCCATCCGGGAGGTAACACGAGGTTGGTTCCAGGGTATTATTAACGCTTCCTTGAGTGAAGGGTTTTTGCCTGCCACCTTGAAAGAGGCGGTGGTGAGGCACCTCCTCAAGAAACCATCCCTGGATCCAACACTATTATCGAACTATCGTCTGGTCTCCAACCTTCGCTTTGTGGCGAAGGTTGTTGAGAGTGTAGTGGCATGACAGCTCCCTCAGCACCTGGATGAAGCTGTCTATTTAGATCCGCTCCAATTGGGTTTCAGGCCCGGGCACAGCACGGAGACGGCGTTGGTCGCGTTGGTGGATGATCTCTGGAGGGCCCGGGACAGGGGTTTTTCCTCTGTCTTGGTCCTGTTAGATCTCTCAGCGGCTTTTGATATTGTCGACCACAGTATCTTATTGCGGCGGTTGGGGGGGTTGGGAGTGGGTGGCACCGTGTTACGGTGATTCTCCTCCTTTGTCTCCAACCGCTCGCAATTTGTGTTGGCAGGGAGGCAGAGATTGACTCCGAGGCCCTTGCTTTGTGGGGTAGCTCAGGGATCTGTGCTCTCGCCCCTGCTGTTCAACATTTATGTGAAACCGCTGGGTGAGTTCATCCGTGGTTTTGGGGTAGAGTTCCATCAATATGCTGATGATACTCAGTTATACATTTCTACCCCAGGCCACCCCAACGAAGCCGTTGAAGTGATGACCCGGTGCCTGGAAGCCATGCGGAGCTGGATGGGTCTAATCAGGCTTCGACTCAACCCGACCAAGACCGAGTGGCTGTGGTTTCCTGCGCCGAGATACAGCCAGCTTGTTCTATCGCTGGCCGTGGGGGGAGAAATTCTGACCCCAATGGAGAGGGCTCGCAATCTTGGTGTCGTCCTGGATGTACGGCTGTCATTAGAAGACCATATAGCGGCCGTCACCAGGGGGGCTTTTTGTCAGGTCCGTCGGATCTACCAGTTGCGGCCTTTCTGGATCGGGACGCACTTCACACAGTCACTTCTGCCCTTGTTATTTCCCCAATGCTCTCTACATGGGGCTCCCCTTGAAGAGCACCCGGAGGCTCCAACTGGTGCAGAATGCAGCCGCACGGGTGATTCTGGGGGCTTCTCGGAGCTCCCATATTACACCTCTCCTGTGTAAGCTGCATTGGCTTCCGGTGGCCTTCCGGGTGTGATTCAAGGTATTGGTGGTCACCTTTAAAGCGCTCTATGGCTTGGGACCTGGGTACATACGGGACCACCTGCTGCCACCATCGGCCTCCCGCCGGCTAGTCCGCTCCCACAGGGCGGGCCTCCTCAGGGTGCCGTCAGCTGAGCGATGCCAGCTGGCGTCCCCGAGGGTGCGGGCCTTCTCTGTGGGTGCACCCTCCCTCTGGAATGAATTACTCCCGGAGATGCTAACTATCCCTGACCTGCGAACCTTCCAGCGCGCATTGAAGACCCACCTTTTCCAACAGGCCGGTCTGACCTAGTATCATTGGAATGGTTTTAATTTTTGTAATTTTTTTACCCTGTTTTTATAGTTTTATTATTGTTATCTCAGCCACTAATTTAATCTTTTTAATCTATTTTAAACTTTTATATTTGTAATTGTGTTGTTTTTATTTGGGCTGTGCACCACCCCAAGTCCCAATTTGGGAGAGGGGGCGGTATATAAGTTAAAATAAGAACAACAATAACAACAATTATAGTAATAATAAAAAAATACCCTGATAAAACATCCTGAATTGCAAATGTAACGCATGATTTTTGTTTTTTCCAGATATACCTATCTGTTTTTAAGGAGGGCAGGATGTCAGATCTGTGTATCTGTCATTTCTTCAGTGGAAGAAGAAAAGGGGGGGATTGATAAAGAAATCCTTTCTTGATGTAACCTGAACATAACCTTATATCGAATTTGTATATCCACACATGATACAATGGAGGGAGAAAAGCCAGATGGCCAGAACCTATCACCTCCAAGTGGCACAGCCAGGCGATGAGAAGATCATAAAAATTCCACAGTGAGATGTTTCTGGGGAATCTCTGGAAAAAGTTCGTTCTAAAAAGGGGGTGGGGGGAAATTAGGTATGCCCTAGGAAACTGTAAGAAAGATCATTCCTACAGAAGGGTTGGGAGGGTAATTAACATATTGGCTTTTGTTTCCCTAAATATACATTGAGAGAAGGGGAGGGGTTCTAAACTCCCTTACCTGAGGGACCTCAGACACTGCTTTGAATTCCTACATGAATTGTATCATCTCAATAAAGGATTCCTTTTGATACATTTGGTTTTCAGAAGTTCATTCTTGCTAATTGAATGGGAAAAAGTTTTGTAGCCTGACAGGTTCTGAGATGACATCTGCCAACTCTGGGATGTAATCTGTCAGGTCCCGGTGATTTGTATTCATCGAAATCAGACAGGTGTTTTCTTACTATTTTTTTGCTTATTTTAACTTTTGTTTCTAATCTATCTTTTAGAGTTATGTTTTTGGTAGATTGGGCTATAGTTTTTTTTTGCGTGAAGACTGATGCAAAGAATGAGTTAAGCAGCTCTGCTTTCTCTCTGTTGCCTGTTACTTCCTTGCTATCCTCTCTTTAGAGGACTGACTGTTTCCTTGATTTTTTTCTTGTTATTTATATGTTGAAGAAACTTTTTTATTATTATCTTTGACTTTTGTTGCAAGTCTTTGTTCACTCTGAGTCTTTGCTTTCCTGTCTTAATCTTTCCAGATTCTGGCTATCTCCTGATATTCTGCCTTACTTGGGTTTCCCTCTTTCCATTTTTTGTACTTATCCTTTTTGTCTTTCAATTTGTCAGAGAGATCTTTGTGAAGCCATACTGGTTTCTTCTTGGATTTCTTGTTTGTTTCTCATTAATGTTGTGCTGTTCTGGGCTTCTATGATCTTATTTTAAAGAGTTTCCCAAGATTCTTGAGTTGTTTTCCCCTTCAGGATTTTCATCCAAGGAATCTTTCCCAAGTTCTGAGTTTATGAAAATCAGCTCTTTTAAAATCTAAGATTCTGATATCATTATATTCTATTGCTTGTGTTTGTATTATTTTTAATTCTAGTACGATATGGTCATTTTCATCCAAGTTTCCTGCAATTTCAATCACTTCTTTGCTTGTAAGAATTAGTCCAGTATGGCTGTCCCTCTAGTTTTCTCTTCTACCTTTTGGACAATCTTTTGGTTGGTTAGGAAGCTATTTAATTTCTCACTTGGTGCAGAATTAGTCTTCCATTCGATGTCAGGGTAATTGAAACCCCCCATCACTATTGTAGTGTGTTTCCTACATATATTTGTTAATTGGTTAGCAAAAAGGACATCTATTTTTTCTGCTTGATTGGGTGCCCTATAGCAGTGGTCGCCAACTGGTGGTCCACAAGAAAATGTTGGTGGTCCGCAGAGAAATGTCACCCCCAAAGCACCCTTCAAAGCAATTAATCCAGGTTGCATGGGAATACAAGGCTGTGCCACCCACATGACCTGTGGGAAAATAAGGCTTGCGAACAACATGAGGTAGTGATGAGAGGGGGGAAAGGGCAGAGGGGGGCAACTTGCCCCATGTGCCCCACGCACCCGCCTGGCCACCGGTCTGCTTCTTTCCACTTCTTTCTTCTGCTTTTGGCTGAATATCACCACAAGCACTCCGAGGTTAGAGTGGATCTCTCTCTCTTTCTCTCCCCGAGAACGAAGCTGAAAAGCAGGTTAGGAATGTGGCTGCCTTGGAGGGTGTGTGGTGTGTGAGGGACCTGTATATAAGTGTGTGTATGTGTGTGTGTGAGAGAGAGAGAGAGAAAGAGAGAGAGAGAGAGAACATCACCATCAGGTTATATCGGATCTCTCTCTCTCCCCCTGAGAAGGGAGCTGAAAAGCAGGTTAGGAATGTGGCTGCCTTGGAGGCAGTGGGGTGTGTGTGACGGACCTCTGTCTCTCTGTCTCTTTCTGTCTCTCTCTTTCTCTTGTCTTTGGTTTCATGCATTTCTGCTGCAATATAGTGGTCCTTTACATACAATGCAACTCCACCTCCTCTTTTATGGAATCTGGGTTTTTTTTTTGAACAGTTTGTATTCTTCTATCAGTAAGTTCCAGCCATAGGTTACATCCTACCAAATTTCTATAATTCCAACTATATCATATCTACCTTCATGTATTAATAGTTCAAGTTTACCCTGTTTGTTCCCCAGACTTTGTGCATTTTTACATAGACACTTGAGATTTTTACGTTTGACTCTGGGTATGCTTCCTATGTCTCCTATTTGAGTTTGTCTTCCTTCCCATTCCTCTTTACTTCATCATTTGACTTGCTTTCTAGGAGTTTTTGCTTGGAATTAGGTCCTGGAGATCCTAAAGAGTGGTCATCTTCCCGCCTCAATTTTAGTTTAAAATTCTCCCGATAAATTGAGCCAGTTGTTTTCTGAAAACATTCTTCCCAGTCTTTGTTAGGTGTAGCCCATCCCTAGTCAAAGGCCCATCATAGAGATAGTACAGACAATGGTCCAGGAATCCAAAGTTTTTTTGTTGACATCAACCCTTTAGCCAGTGGTTCACTGCTAGAATTGTTTGTTCTCTCATCGGATGTTGTCCTTTCATTGGCAGTACAGATGAAAAAACTACTTGTGTGCTTAAGTCTTTGACTTTCTTGCCTAGCTGCTCATAATTACTCAATATTGTTTTCAAATCTTTTTTTGTGTCATTCGTCCCTACATGTAGTTGTAGAAAAGGGTAGTAATCTGTAGGCCTAATTATTTTGGTTAGGTTCTCAGCCACATCCTTGATTTTTGCTCCAGGGAAATAACATACCTCCCTAGATTGTAGGTGGCTGGTTCTGTTCCTTTAAGAATAGAATCTCCTATCACCACCACTCACCTTCCTTTTTTAGGGGTGTAGTCTAGGGTGCTTTTCTGTGTATCCCAGATAAGTTAGTTGATGTGACTTTTTTAGGGATGTTGGATCTTCTCTTTTCTAAGCATTTGCATGTTTTTTTGAGGGGGAGGTTGTGGGTCTAAGTATTTTCAACTACAGGGAGAAATCGGTCGGTCAGTTTTAAACGGGGCTGCTTCTGATTGGGTTTGATTGGGCAGCAGGGGTTTATTAGATGTATGCTGCTTCTTTCTTTGATTATTGTGTTTCCTTCTATGTATGATATGCCTCCACTTGTCTTCCTCCATAGGTTTATCAGCAGGGTCAAATCCTCTGGGAATTATTTGTTCATTATTTGGTTCAATTTGGGCATAGCCTTCTTGCTTAGGTTGGTGTTTGGCTAGAACTGCCTCTAGATCCCTTACTTTTTTCTCTAGTAGTTCACATAGCTTATATTTAATACACATGTAATTTGGGTGTTCTTTGGGCACATACATCAAACATATATTATACCACAATAGTATTAGTCACCTGTTCCATGAGTTTGTTTCTTTTTGCTAGGTTCTTTTACAGGTAGAAAGTTTTGTATCTTTTTTTCCTATCCTTTTTTTCTGCCTTTTTCTGCTTGTTTTTATACCTTGTTATTTATATTTATTTTACTTGCTTACTATTAAGTTAATTTTATTTATCCCTTTCTTCCCTATATTTTTAAAAAGTTTTTGAGCTCCAGTTCCCTCCATCTTATTATTTAAGATTTGCCTTATTTATTTGATTGATCTTTATTAATCATATTCTTCCTTGATCTCTAATTTTCCATTCTTGTCATTATTTGCCTATTTATTTTTATTCTCTACTGGGGTATCCCACTCTGCCTATTGGAGACTCAGGCTTAGTTTGTTGTCTTCACTTCCCTCGTTTGCTGTTCCGCCCTTTTGTTGTTTTCTCTGCCAGCTCCCTTCTGTCCTTCAGTGCTCAGGTCTTTTCAGCCTCGTCTCTGTTCTGGTCAGCTCTCTCGGCCTGTTTGAAGCTTTACGATCAGTTCGGCTCAGCTGTCTGGTCTGCTCCACTCAGCTCCACTGTCGCTTTCCCAGTTGCTCTCAGGCTCTGGCTCACGTGCTGTCCCATGCTGCTCCTGGCTCTCTCTTCTCCCTGCTCCTTTGCCGCTATGTGGCTCCTGTTTGTTGTCCGTCATGCTAGGAACACTGCTTCCACCAGCAAACATGACTTGCCTGGATGGTTCTCTCTTCTCTTCTCTTCCCTTCCTCCCTGCTCTGTTCTCTCACCGGCTCAATTTTCCGCAGCAAGTTCGCTTCTCCTCTCTTCTTCTCTTCCCTGTTTTGCTCTTTCATCGGCTCACCTCTTTGTTTTCTGCCGATCGATCATTGTCCTTGGTCGGCTGGCCTCTCTGCTCCACAATTGTTTTTCCTCCGTGCTTCACAAGCTGGCCTCATTGACTCACCGGCTCACCTCGTTATTCTCCACCGGTTGGCTTTGCTGCCTGCAGTCAGTTTGCCCCTCTGCTCACCTTATTTCAATGGGTCTCCGGTCTCTTGGGTAAGCCTTTCGGGTGCAGCTGAGCTTCTCTTTTAATTTCTCCAATCTTCCTCTCCTTTTCCTTTCTCCAGTCTTTTTTCTTTTTCTATGACTTATCTTTCCTTCTCTACCTCTCCTCCAACCTGTCTCACTTAAAACATAAATGTTGGGCTCAGCTATGTTCATAAATCAAGGACTATTTATAATCCAAACCTAAAGTATGTAATATATGTAAAGTATGTAATATATGCTAACTCTATTATGGGAAGTACTTGACATACATTTCTGACAGTGTCTTCAGACTAATTTACTCTAAAATTTGAACCAAATATTTGATTAATTTGAATGTTGTCTACGTGACTCACCAACTACAACCAAGTACAGAACAGGAAGGCAGATCAGAACAAGGCAAAAAAAGAACCATCCACATGCAAACACCCAGGAATCTGATTTCCGTATTCCATTTGGAGCTCCAGATGGAATACGGAAATCAGTCTTTCCATTTATACATAAATCAAATACTAATTACCTATAAAATTTCCATTTTAGCAACTAAATTTAAGACCTCCCAAAACATTCTGTATAAATAGCAAATTACCAATTACTTTTAATTGCTCAACAGGAGCTCTAACTCAAATATAGTATATTGACAAGCATTAAAGAGGCACTTGATAAACATCTAACTGGTAGCTATACTGATAATTTTGTTCAATTTTGTAGGGGAAATTTTTATAAACTAATTTTGACTGAAAGCAGAAATTAAAAAAATAGGTACCGTGTTTTTCGTTCCATAAGACACACTTCTTTCCCCCCTAAAGTCACGTTGCTGGTCCTTTGGTGAATAGCACCCAGGCAGTGGTGGCAAGGTCCTTTTACAGTGCTGAACCTCACCTCTTCTATCTTTGTCTTTGCCCGCCTCTTCTATCTCTTTTCCACAGTCAATAGGCAGAGTTTGCACATGAGAGGACACCTATCTGTGGTCCTTTCAGGCGCCAGTTCAAAATATTTTTTCTTGTTTTCCTCCTCTAAATCTAGGTACATCTTATGGTCAGGTGTGTTTTATGGAGAAAAAATACTGTAACTTTTTATAACCACATTGTTGAGCCATACCATCCAATGCCAATAAAGGGATTCCATAGGCTTCCACTTCAAAAATGCTTCTAGACGGGAGCAATCAGATTCCACAAAATGCAGCAACTGAAGAAATGAAGAACAAAGTATATTTAATTATTGCAATATAACAGAAAGTAATATGGTTTCTGTAAAGTAATAGCAGTGCAAGCTTTAGAGATCCCTATTAGATGAGAATATATCCCCAATTGATCTGTAGACAAAGCAATTCTACATGTATAGTAATACTACAGCGTAATCCCTTAGCAAGAATTCTCCCCCTTCCCATCCCTGAGTGAAATAGCCACAGAATACTTAGAAATTTGCTATTATCAGGCATGCTATAGAAAGAGGATTACCTGCTTATATCTTTCTGGTTGTCTTCCAACATCAACTTCTAGGACTGAGAAATGGTCAATAACAGAGTCAGTATGAGAACCTATTGTGTAGGAATGTACCTGGTAGAGAAAACATATGGTTAGAGACAGGGTATGAGATGTATCTAAAACTACACATGTAAAGATATTGTCTATAAAAGCAACAATGTGTAGTTTTAAGTATTAGATTACAAGTAGTCCTCGAATTAACCACAATTGGAACTGGAATTTCGGTCATGAGTCATGGCATCACATGATTGGACTAGATTTTATGATGATTAAGTGACTCATTGTAGTCATTAAGCAAACCACATGGTCATATGAAACCATTTTATCCAAAGGTCATTTTTGCTTCAAAATCTTCATAAAGAAACCAAATCCCAAGGCTATTAGGCGAGACAACTTCCTGCATGCTTCCCACCACCAAATCAGTGGAGAAGTCGGCAGGAAATTCCAGGTGGCTCAAAAGCAGGACAGCAGGCAGGAAAATGGTTGTTGCCTGTTGGAGGTTAGGATTAGGGTTTCATAGAGCTATATACATAAAATAAAACTAGCATACTTCAGTAGGCCAGACAGATATCATGCTGCCTGTAGATAAAAATTCAGAAACAATGTATTCTGAGTAAAAAAGCAGTAAGATCATCTTTGGGAAAAAGTTTAGCACACAAACCAAAAAGCTGCTTTAAATGTTTTCTCCATGTATTTTTGCTTGGAACATTTAATTGCTTACACTAATAACAATTTTCTGTCTCAGAAGATGAACTGATACTAATAGACATTTTGTCCATCATTTCACTCCATTTTATACCTCTCACTGAAAATCAATTGTGAGACATTAATTTGGAGCTCTACTGATCTTTAAACTATATATATACTTTGTATTATCTTGAAGATCTATAAATAAGCCAACTATGGCCTCTTGCAGCAGAAGTCTAAATTTCAATTAAAGCTTGACTGCAAACTAATATCCAGTTCAGCTCAATGGCTAAATTATGAACTAAAATCTGGAACTATGGCATATGCGGGTAATACCCAAGCTCTTCAGGACTCATAATGTCAAACCACAATTAACTGTTATATCAGAATAAACTGAATATGAATCTACAGTGGTTTCAGACTTATGAACTTTCAATTCAGTTTTAGTACCCAATAACCTTGGAACTGGAAAATAAAAAAATATCACCACCATGTAAAGAAAATATACTCATTCTTCTTGCTACAAACATTGGCTAAAAAAATTTAGATAAGACACAATCTTAAATCCTATTTTGTTTTAAAACCTCTTCTGAAAATCATAGAATTAAGACCAGAGAAGGATGATGCCACAAAATATAAACTATTGCAAGTTTGCAACCCAAGTTCTACTTACCTTATGCAGTAACTTGCATTGCTCTTCCTGGTCAGAGTAGTAACTCCGCCACTGGAGTTTCAGGTGGCCATTCAACCACTGAAGATATTGGACATCTTTCTGGCCTTTAATGTGGGGTTTTGAAACAAGGCTTTTTCCATCTTGCAAACATTTTAGAGGAGGATTGCACTTAGAAGAAAAATAATAATAAAATCTATGAAAATGTTTGCTCTGTACCAACTCAGTTTTTCAGTCTCCAAGATTTATTACATAAGTTTAGAGAGTATTTCTGTTGATGTTTAGTATTTGTTGTTGCCTAGAAATTTTAGCAGAATGCTATTGATAGTATAGTAATATATGTAGAGCTCTCTGTTTATTATTCTCTTTCTTGATTGTATTCTATCTCTATAGTATAACTTGAAAGTTCTCATAAACAGAAATTTTCCCTTTTCTGCTGTTATCACATTCAAGCAGCAACATACAAATATTTTCATTAAAAAGCATCAGTGTTTCTCCAAAAGATATATATTCAAGATGTTACATTCAAGTATGTTAAAATAAATGAAGCTCCCCAGAAGTGAAGAACAATTGACTTTATCAGGCTATCTAAATTTCCTGAATATTTCATGAAAGATACATGCAAAAAATATTGATAAAGGGAATGTCACTGACAGCCCAAACACCAAGATTCATTATCTAAAATGGCTGAAGGACACCAAACTTATCTGCTCCTAACATATTCTAGTCTTTGAAAATACGCCAATTTGATCACCATCCCTTTATCAACAGTGCCAACTTTTTATTCTATCCAATGCAGTGGAATATTGGAAATAAATTATGTAAATTGATTTGGGACTGTGTCCATCAGGTTAAGTGTCTGAACACTGAACAGAACCTAATGTTGTATGGTGTGTGTGTGGGGGGAATCTTCTAATTCATAATGGAAAGAGGAAATTGCTCGTGTCCCCTTCTAGGCTTTATGCCTGGCAGCCCTAGGATTAGGTTGGTTTATGTAGGCACTATGCAGACCAGATTTTTGCCCTTAAAGAGATCTGTAAAAAATGCATGAATGTGAGAAAGCAAAGAATACTTTTTGATTCAAAGAAAGTATGTTAAAGTGAACAGTCTTGAATTGTAGAATGTTTGGGGTAGAGTGCAAAAATTAGTTGCTGAATGCAGTAACACCAGTGCCAAATAAACAAAACCATATCTGAGAATAAATGAAAAGATTGGCAAATGCTTCATATTAGCAGGATTAAGAGAAGGATTAAAATGGTGCATTGGTGTTTTAATATGTACCTTTTCATTTATTTTATACATTTTATATATTTATTTCATATAAAGTGTCTGTGTCCTTGTGTGTGTGTGTACAGATACAGAGATGTGATGCTTGATACATGAATGTACAAAAATATATAAGAAGTTAGCACAGTGCCAAAGAAGCCCTCCATCAAGGAACTGAATGACTACAGACCAGTTGCTCTAACATTTGTAGTTATGAAAATCTTTGAAAGGTTTGTGCTATCCCACCTGAAAACCATCACAGATCTGCTGTTAGATCCCATGCAGTTTGTATACCGAGCAAATAGATTGACAGATGATGCTATTAGCATGGCTCTGCATTATATCCTACAACACCTTGAATCTCCAAATACCTATGCAAGGGTCCTCTTTGTAGACTTCAGTTCAGCATTCAATACCATCATTCCAGACACTCTTCTAAGTAAATTAAACCAACTAGCGATACCTGAACACACTTGTAAGTGGATCATAAGTTTCCGAACAGACTGGAACCAGCAGGTGAAGCTAGGCAGAATCACATTCGATACCTGTACAATCAGCACAGGGCAACCCCAAGGCTGTGCGCTATCTACACTTCTCTTCTCCCTATATACCAATGACTGCATCTCAAACAATCCATCTGTTAAAATACTGAAGTTTGCTGATGACACAACAGTGAATGGTTTTATTCGAGACAACGATGAATCTGCATACAGACAGGTTAAACAACTTGCCTCCTGGTGTAACCGGAACAATCTGAAACTGAACACACTCAAAACCGTAGAAATGGTGTAGACTTTAGAAGAAACCCTCCCATACTACCACCTCTTACAATACTAGACAACACAGTATCAACAGTAGAGACCTTCAAATTTCTAGGCTCTACTATATCACATGACCTAAAATGGACACCTAACATCAAAAACGTCATCAAAAAAGCACAACAAAGAATGTACTTTCTGCGCCAACTCAGAAAGCTCAAACTGCCCAAGGAGCTGCTGATATAGTTCTACAGAGGAATTATTGAGTCTATCATCTGCACCTCTATAACTGTCTGGTTTGGTTCTGCAACCCAATAGCACAGACACAGACTTCAGAGGATAATTAGGACTGCAGAAAATCCAATGGCTACCCACTTGCCTTCAATCGAGGATCTGTATACTGCACGAGTCAAAAAGAGGGCTGTGAAAATATTTACAGACCCCTCACATCCCGGACATAAACTGTTTCAACTCCTTCCCTCAAAATGACGCTATAGAGCACTGCACACCAGAACAACTAGGCACAAGAACAGTTTTTTCCCGAAAGCCATCACTCTACTAAACAAATAATTCCCTCAACACTGTTCAACTATTACAAAGTCTGCATTATTACTGCTAATTTTCTCATCACTCATCACCCATCCCCTCCCACTTGTGATTGTAGTACTGTAACTTTGTACCTTGTATCCTTACGATTTATATTGACTGTTTCCTAGTATGATTTGATTGTTGATTGTACCCTATGACTATCATTGTGTTGTATGTTATGATTCTTGATTCTTAATGTATCTTTTCTTTATGCATACTGAGAGTGTTTACACCAAGACAAATTCCTTGTGTGTCCAACCACACTTGGCCAATAAAGTATTCTATTCTAATCAGAAGCTGTGAACTCATACATAAATCTGAGTGTATTTATTTTAAATTTATTCTAAATAAATAAGTCTGAATTATGGGAATATTTAAACAAATAAAACTATGGAAGGAGCTTCTGCTAAAATATGGCATCATAACATTCTTTTGAAGTGTATAAAGATAACAAACATTCATTGTTCTTAAGGATTGAAAAGAGCTATCATAATTGGTAAATGTTTGTTACTAGATTCTCAACACTGGGAAAAACTAACTCTTTACAATTAAAATTAACATGCAGTGGAAGAAGTCTCTTTACAAAAACATTGTTATTTTGAACTGCCATCTATTGGTGAATAAGTAGCACACTTACAAGATTAATTTATGGGACAAGGTGTAAATTTCAAACAATGAAATCATTTTGCAAAGTTAAGTAAAAACTATATTAGTCTTATTAAAATCAGGCAAATATTAAGTTTGAATGGATACAATGGTAATAAGTTTGTAAGTAAGTGTATGTGGCAAGTATGTGTAAGTGGCTACTAATCTTGACTATCAAATCATAGTAGATATGCTACTATATCTCAATTCCGAAGTCCAGATTTTTATATCAAAACTGAGTAGTTCTATGCTACAAAGGTGTCTGTTTTTCATCTCACTCAATATTTTATGTATATTTTCTAACTGTTAAATCCCAAGATAAAGCCTAATTGCTTAGCCAACTCAAAAAATAAAATCCAGATGAATAGTTAATGTATTGTTATCACCAACTGAGATATAATATTTAAGGCTTCTTTTTGGGGACAGGAATAAGGGAAACCATAAAAGCCTCCATGCTGCCACAGATGAGGCCATGGCCCTGGAGGAGAACTTGGCGGCATTAAGGGAGGCGTCCACTGTGAACTCTGCTGCTGCTATAATTTTATTGAGATCTTGATGCGATCTACAGTCTGATGGGGGTATGCGGTCTTGTAGTTGGTGCAGCCAGTGGATGGAAGACCTTGTGAAAAAGATGCAGCAGTAGAGGCCCGGATGGCCCAAGCAGAGGCTTGATGGTTACGCTTTAATGTTTGTTCGGAGCACTTGTCTTCTGACTTTTTTAAAAAAATAAACATTAATTTTACAATTAAAACAGACAAACAACACATACAAAAATGTGAAAGAGAAAAAAGAAAGAAAGAAAGGTGGAAAAGAAAAATTTAGAAAACAATTAAAAACCATTTGGTCCTCGACAGTTTGTGGGACCCTATTTTCAACCTTGTTTTATACTCTATACAATTAATTCCTGTGCGAATATATATATGTATATATAGTCACTACTACAATTATAATACATTTTCTTTTGCCCTTTATTTTTTAATTGATCTTTATTCTATCCATTCGTACCAGTTCCAGCTGTCGTAATACATTGATGTATCTTTTCCTTTTAATTGCCAAAGTTAATCTGTCCATCTCTGCACAATTTGTTATTTTTTGAATAATCAATTCTTCTGATGGAATATAAGGTTGCTTCCAACATTGTGCAAAGGCCAGTCTGGCCGCTGTTAAGATATGTACTGTTGTGTACTTCACTTTTTTTGAGAGTTGTTTATTTAAAATCCCTAATAAAAAGAATTCTGATTTAAATTTGATCTGTTCTGTTGTCATTTCCTCCAACCATTTCCTAATTTTCTGCCAATATTTTTGAGCCACTGTGCACAACCACCACATATGAAAGAAAGTTCCCTCCTTTTTTTTTTTTACATTTCCAGCAATTCGGACTCATGTTGAGGTGCATTTTTGCTAATCTCGAGGGAAGAAGGTGCCATCTATAAAACATCTTGTAGAGATTTTCCTTGTAGGCTGCCAATTTTGTGATTTTGTTGTTTCTACTCCAGACTTTCTCCCATTCTATTATAAGGTGATACTACGTCCTATATTCCTACTCCAGACTATCATATTCCCTTTGACAATTTCTTCCTCTAATTCTGCCTCTAGTAAATAATTATAAAATTTTGTTATATTTTTTTTATCTGGGCCTAATAGAATTTTGTCTAGTTGCTGAAGTTTATTATTAATTCCAAATTCTTTCTTATCCTGTTTGTATCTACTCTGAATTTGAAGATATGCCCATCTATCAATTTGTACTCCTTGGTCTTGAAGAACTTGCCACAATTTCAAATTTCCTTGCGCATCCTTTTGTCTCCTTTTGCACCACGTTATCTCCGTTTATTTCACTTACTCTGATCTTCTTCTCATCTCAAATCTAACGCATCTTCTGCCTTTAGTACATCCTCAGGCTCAGTTGGAGTGCCCGAGGAGAAGAAGCCATGACTGGGGCATCTACCGAGGGAACTGCAAGAGTGGTAAGTTAGGGAAGGGCCCACAATATAAAACCGCCTATCATGGGACAATGGGCGGGGCCTGCGGTTGGGGAGGCAAACTTTTCCTTGACTAAGTCCAGAAAAATGATGGGGATGGAAGGACCTCCGAGTGAACAATCGGTTTGGAGAAGAGGGAATCCCTATGCCCCGATTGCACCACTTGAGGTTCGGGAGCAGCTTCCTCTGAGGACAACTGGGCCGTGACCAGTGCCTTGTGGAAGAAGGGTTTAAATAAGGCAGGTTTGAATACTGCGGCTGAGGGAGGTTGATCGGGCCTCAGATCCTCCTCTTCCTCCTAGAGGTTCGGATCCCAGATTTCTCCCTATTCCCATTCAGATACAGGGGAGGGGCTATGCTCAGATGGTTCTGCGTAGTCTCCTTGTTCGAAATCACCCCATTCTACATGGGTAGGGGGGACTCTGTGCTCCACAAGGTGAGGTAGTCCCCTTTTGGGGATCTGGGCTTGAGAGTAGGCCGGAAAAGTGGGCTAGGCCCTGTCTGATGGCTATGGAGACTACATCGTGGATGTCAGAGGGTCTGCCACTCGACGGAGGATCTGGGGGCCAAAAGCCTGCTGCTGTTGGGGTAAAAGTAGCCTCTGGTCTAGGTCGAGAGTTACTATAGATGGCAGAGAAGAAGAGAGGTCCCAAGGGGCATGTATGAAGTTGGGGCCTGATCTGCTCAAGTCTTGAGGCCCAAATTGGTCCTCAAGCCTCTCTGGTAACCAGGACTAGAGGTGGCTAAGAGGGGATGGAGTTTCTCCCACCTCTCTGGAAGTACTTGCCTCAACCACCAGAGGACTGACTGGCTGGGAAGCCTGCTGCAGTTGTTCCCTCATTTGCTCAATAGTCTTATTGAACTGCCTCTCCAAGGCCGCATGTCTTTGTTTCTCTGCTTTTAGTTCGGCATGGGATGTTTCCTTGGGGCCCAAGGCTTTGGCCCTGATTTTGGCCGCTATCTCCCTTTGAACAGATTGACAGCATTGTCGCCTTGTTTTTCTTTTGGCAGTCTGGAGGCCTTGGGTGTCCAGGCCTGAAAGCTTCTCTTGATCCATAGTTGGCATAAGCGAACACAAGACGTGCTGGGAGCAACCCTTGCTATGTGTTGCCTATGCAGTAGCGTTAATTAGGGCCCTTTCTGGGGACAGGAGCAGGCCATTGGTAGATGAGGCCACCTAAAATGGCCGCTCGCCACATGCGTTGGAAGAGGAAGCTTGCAAAATGATCTCTCACATGATTGAGGCTACAATGGCTGTTAGTTGCTCCCTAGGCTGGAAACAGCCCCGAGCAGTGAAATCGGCTAGAAAGAGAAAACCGTGAGCTTTTTTGATCAGCTGTGAGGCGCAGTTATCGCCGATATGATTTTACGATCACTGCGGCCCAAATCGCAAAGGGAGAGCTGTAGGGGAGGGCCAAAGGCTTCTCCCTTACTTACAGTCTCCCTTGGATTGAAAACATTGAATCCTTGGCGTTGCAGGAGAGCAGAGCCCCACAAGGCACAGCTACACTGGGTCCCTGGGAGCTGTGCCAATGAACTAAGATCGCTGTTTGACTTTTGCTTCTGACTAAAACTGCTTTCAGATACACCAGCTCAATTGTCATCGAAAGAAGCTGAATCAAAGCTGGGGACACTCGCATAGGCTGCTCCTTATACAAGACAGAGTCAGCTTGATGTCATTAGGAGGAGTCTAACCCATCCTGGGCTCTTGCAGCAGCACGGAGGAGAACAGAGATGTCAAACTCAAGGCCTGTGGGTCGGATCTGGGTGCTTAGATCTGGCCTGCAGGGCCACCCTGGAAACAGCCCACAGTAACTCTGCCAGCGAAAATGAAGCTCAGGAAGGTCCCATTTTCAGTTGAAATGGCCAACTGCAGCTCTCTGCCAGTGAAAACAGTGCTGGGGGTGTGCCCAGGCTCCATTTTCGTTGGCAGAGAGCTCCAGGAGGCCATCATGGCCAAAAATGGGGCCTGGGGAACAGCACACAGCCTCCCTGAGCTCTGTTTTTGCTGGCACAAGGCTAGGAAAACAAACTAAAAACAAAAGGAGAAATGTTTTCCCTTTTGCATTTAAGCATGCAAGAAGGGACAGCAAAGGAGAAAAGGAAAAAGAAAAGACAAAGAAGAAAAGATGGGAAGAGAGCAAGGAAGGAAAAATAAAGAAAGGGGGGAGGAAGAAGAAAGAAGAGGAAAGGAAAAAGAAAAGGAAGGAAGGGAGGGAGATTATAATGAGGCAAGTCCTGTTTTAGCACTTGGCCACCACAGGTGCCCCTGACATGAGTGATGTCAAGCTGGCTACGCTCACCCCAGCCATGCCCACCCCAGCCCTTCGAGGTCAACATAACTCTGATGTAGCCTCAATGAAATTGAGTTTGACACCCCTGCTATATAACAATTGTATTTGGCCACACTAAATTTCATTATTTTCAGCAGATTTCTCTATAGTATCTAAATCTGTTTGAATTTCATTTGCCTTGTTCAATTAGCCACACAACTTTGTATTTTCTGCAAATTCATAAAAATTCTCTTTGAAGTTTGTAATAAATCTTTATAAAGAGCAAAAATCGTATCTTGTGGCAATGCATTCAGTGCCTCCCGCCCTCACATGATATGAAACCATTGTTTACCAGTCTTTTGAGTACAATTTTTGAAACATGTCAAAAGTGTTCATCTATGTGGATGACATGATAATTAAGTCAAGACAATTGGGTAGAGAATTAATATATTTCATCAAAGTGTAAGAAAAATAACAAAACAAGCAAAAAAAATTCTACAATATATCCTCACAGTGTTTAAACTATTTCTACCTAGAGATTGTCGACAATGGACTTGGAGAACCCAAAGGGGATGTCTATACTTCAGATGTCTTTCAGTAAGGAAGCTATATACTGTATTTTAAATTAGCATAATTTCTAATCTGCCTGGAACAACTTTTCTATTTTAGCTCTAGGTAAAATGGAATGCTTTCAACTCTTTTAAGCCATTTGTCTCTTAAACAATTTCCACAAAATATGCTGGGAGTGTGTACATCTGATTGGAGTACAATAACCTGCCTCTATTGCCAGTCTCATCAAACAACTGACCCATTCTCTATCTCATTATTTGGCTGCCAATGAAAATTATCTTGAACCCCTTGAACTCACCATGCATACTGTTGCTTGATCCCACAGTTTAAATCTGTTTAGTATCAATAACTTTTCCATTAGAGCTATTCTGCAAAGGAACCAAGAGAGTGCCAATAGCAGTTCTCTGCTCGCTTTTGAACCATCAGCAGGAAGCTGATAAAATTTTAGTCTTCTATATCCGTAGCTCAAGGCTGCAAATTTGACAAATCTGACTTGGGTGCCTAAAGAGGAGATAAGGTAAATGTTGATTATTTATTACCATTCAAGTAACTACTCTTCATCAAAAAGAGTGCCTAATGCTAAAGCAAGAAGAACCAAAATTTGGGAGGCAAGGGGATAAAATCCTATCATCTAAAGAGTTAATTTATACCATAGTAACCTAAGAAGGACATGTTCACAGTTTCCTTTTAAAAAATTTTGACATTCAAGGTTAGAGCCTCTGATAGCAACAATTACGTACTAGCCTGTCAGTACCATCTCTGCTCCCCCAATCGTGCTTAAACTGAAGTGATCTCCCATTATCCCTGAATTCATTAAATTATTAAATAAAAGCTTTGTAGAATTATAAAATAAGAATCCATTGAATCCAATATCTTGTTCTGAGCAAAATAAATATTAAAATATTTACATAAAATGACTGTCCAAATTCTGTCCAAACATCTCCAGTGAAGAGAACCTCACCATCTTTTTGGGTAATTCATTCAATTATCAAATTATAATGGTTACTGTTGGTTTTTCTTTATATAACTGGAGACTTTTTATAACTTTAGTCTATTTTTCTATAGGAAATCTATTCAAAGGCTGCTATTATAAATTTTACAGTAATTATTATTTCTTGAGGGAAGACTAGAGTGTATTACATATGCCTCCTAATTTGTACTGCATCATTCCTGGAATGAGATAGTAGCATACAGCTAATCTATGCAAAGAGTAGCATAACAGATTGCCAGCAGGGCTTTCTGCCTAAGCACCTTTGCACTTTTATAGAACAAAAAAAGAAATAAATTATCTATTTTAGGTTTTATCCTGTCTTAGATGCTAAAGTCATTTGGGTGATCTTCAGCTAATCATTTTCACTTACTCCTAAAAAGGCAATGGCAAACTGCTTCTGAAAACATTGCTAATAACCTGCATGGACTTATCCAGGCACTTGCCTGAAATCAAAACTGACTTGAAGGCATCCATAAACAAACAAATGCATTTACATCAATATGTTATGTAAAAACTACAGCCACGGTGGAATCAAAGTAATGTACACTACTAATAAAGCTATAAACACAGTAATTTAATACTGCATATGAATATGTAATAAAATAATAAAACAATTATCAGATGTTTGTGAGAGAAAGCTGCCTGGAACAATCCAATTTGGATTTCATGGAGTTAATAGTCATTCAGTTCTTAATGTATGTTTGCCCAGCATTAGAGTAGGATATACCATTGGTAAGATCTTACCTCTGAGTATGAGAGAGTAGTGTAATGGTGAGGCAATTGAAACAATTATTCTTCGGTGAAGCATTTCTCAGTGCTCCCCAGCATTGAGTAGAAAAACTATTTCTAGACTCTAGACTAGAGGCTAGATTGATTATTCTGATCAAATAGTGAAGCAAACGCGGCTATCAATATGGTTGCATTAGAGTATCTTCTCCCAATGCTATGGAAGTTTAAAAAAATCTGATTTTTTAAAAAAACAAGTTGGATAACAAATGGAGCACTTGTAAGAATTACTAGTTGTAAGGCTTACTATGAGGATGACTGAACCACATCAAAATACATTGTTACTTTTTGGCAATGAAAGCAGCGAAGAAACATTTACCTTCCAAAGTTTGCTGCATCATCAAATATTATCAATAATCACCTAATTGGCATTTGTGTTAAAGCAAGTAGCAAGTGCTATTCCTCCAACTTTCAGAGAGGATCATCAGGCACCACCATAATTTCAGTGCCAAGCAAATATTTTCAAAGGCTTTTTAGTGTATCAAGATATGTTATACTTTTACTATTTTTATTCAAATTGTTGTTAATTGTCCAAGTTTTTATCATTTTATATTTCATGTACCATCTTTCAGACTGAGGCTGTTAATAAATTTCATAAACAAATAACATAGTTTTGTTACTTTCATTCTCTCCCCACCTTCCAAAACTAAATGTGTTCCCACATTTACAGTAATTTGCTACCTGTATCAGCAGACTTTATCAGTCCTCCACCATGGATATGATTCAGGAGATGATATAGTAGCTCCCAGAATGTTAAACTCTGTTTAAAATAGAGAACACTGAAGACATTTGCTGTAGTTTATATGACTTTACTTGAATTTAACCACCTTTGTCCCATTCTATCAATACCCTTGTCAAATATTGAAATTCTAGATAGTTCTCGTTTAAAAGAAATGCTTTTAAAACCTCCAACAATAACAAATTTATGTCTAGAAACGGAAACCAAGTAAGTTAGGTCTGGCTAGTACTTGAATGGGACATAATCAGGGAATATCAAAGCTGCAAGCTAGACTGGAAGGTTGAAAACATTCAGAAAAAGACAATGGCAAATCATTTCCAATTGATACATCAAGAAAACTCCATGGTATATCTATGTAATCACTAGAAGGTGAGCTTGACATGAACCTATGGAGAAAGAAGATATCCTTTCTTAAAGAGACAAACTACAACAGTAATGGCGAACTTTTTAGGCATTAAGTGCCCAAAGTGCGTTCGTGCATGTGTGCGTGCACATGCCCAAACTGTAAAGTGTGTATGTGCATGTGCGCATACCCGCACTTTTGCAGCAAAGACCTGAAGACCAGCTGACCAGACAGAGGCGAGGCATCCCAACACTGGCAGCTCTGTAAGAGGTGAGATCTTTTTCTTTTGTGAGTTTCTGTTTTGTCGTTTGCAGGGAAACCTCTGTTTCCTTGCAAACAATGGAGAGAAACATCATGGACAAATGTGGTGCTAAGCTGGGGCAATGGTGAGTGTGCCCACAGAGAGGGGTCTGCATGCCACCTCCGGCATGCATGCCATAGGTTCGCCACCACTGAACTACTATAGCCATAAAAATAAAGGACTAGTGGAATGACACAATTTATAGCAGTGCTAAATCTGTTACTAGAGAACAGATGAGATGTAATGCAAGTTACAGTTGGAATGCAGTGATCCTTTTCAGTTTTCAAATTTTCCTGAAATATCTAAAATATTTGGATCTACGCTCATAATTTCCTAACCGCTGTTCCTTTTTTTCCTTCTGTTCAATCATATCCAATTCTCAGAGACTAACTCAGACTGATTAGACAAGTCCTGAAATTTTTCTTGGCAAACTTTTTCAGAAGTGATTTGCCATTGCCTTCTTCCTAAGGCTGAGAGAAAGTTACCCAGTTGGCTTTGTGCCTAAGGTGGGACTAAAACAGTCTCCTAGTTTCTAGCTTGATGTAATCATTACACCAAACTAACTCTCAAAAATCCATTTATTTTGTTGTTAATTTTTCATATGCATTTGTCTCCTGAAACTTTTTTATCCTGTGTTATTTATGTATTTACATCCTTTATTATTTTTTATAAATAACTCAGTTATTAAGCTTCCTTCTTTTACCTATTCTCTTGAAAATGACCCTGTAAGGTGTGTTGGGCTAGGAGAATGACTCGCCCAAAGTCACCTAGCAGCTTTCATACCTAAGGTACAACTCACAGTCTCTTGGTTTTTAGCCTAGATGAAACTTGTTCTCGTTGTTGCAGTGGTAAAAAAAAAGAATATAAGCAATGTAAGCAAAAGTACACTCACAAATACATAAAGCAAAGTAGGAGGAAGGAATAACTTCTCTGCCTTGAGTTAACTTATTATCTCTATCCATATCCAATCTATCTATCCATCCATCCATCCCAAGCAAGCAAGCAGTTTTTCTATATGCTAATTCAATTGTAAGGGTCAAAAGATAAACAATAGTAAATTGTCTGATTCATAAGTTACTACCAGGTAGTTTTTCTTAAAATGTGCTATTTAACAATTAGGTACCTTTTATGTCCCCCCAATTGATTGCCATTTAAAGTGCAGATTATCCAACTGAATAATAAATAGAATAAGCATATTTCAACTGCAGAATCGTTCAAAGAAAGTAATGATGATTTTGAAGAACATTGTAACTGAATTCAGAGATATAGTTTTCATATTTCAAATGTGCATGTAATATCTATATAACAGGAAGACAAGTGTATTTTGGGGTATATTCACAAGTGAATATAATTTTTTAACTTCATTAGCTGTTTATAGTGCTGGGGTATTTTTTGTATTTTACCACAATTTTGCATTTGTTTTTTCGTTTTATCTTGTTATTTGGTGCTCTCTATTCACCTATGGGTTACCAAATTTCTCTTAAAAACATTAGCTGACAAAATAAATTAGTAGATTCGAGTTTCGTTTTAAAAACTCGAGCCTCTCAATAAGCATGGTTATACTATCTCTGTTGAACACATAAAAGCACCTCTGTGCAGTCGGAAGCTCAGAAAGAAGTGAGACTGTTTCCTAGCATATATTCCCTAAAGGGAAGAAAGCCCTTTTCAGAGAAAAATACCATCGCATCTGCATCTTTTGCTGAAAAGCTGCGTTGGGCCAACCAGACGCATTTCCTCGTCCATCCGCCCAATCCCGCCTCCATTCGGCGGGAGGACTATTAGTCAAAGGCAGCAGTTACCCTACGGCAGCGTCTCTCAGTCTCGGCCACTTTAAAGATTGTCTCAGTTGCAACAACTCCCAGAATTCCCCAGCCCTACACATTTTAAAAGTTGCTGAGATAGAGAGTTTGCTCTACACTGTTGTAATCTCGTTTTTAAAGCTGCCTAGTATGAATCGTACAAACACTGCTGGTAAACATACATTCGTGCTGTGCCTGAACGTACCACCCTGTTAGGATGAGAGCGGCCAGGGGCATGTGCAGAATCGCTTTCCCTTTCCCCTACCCACCACCTGAGGTTGATCGAACTTGGCTTGCCGGAAAGTCTCTGGAGAAAGGTGCGAGCCAGGCAGGCTCAGGCTCAGTGCTGCAATAGTTGCAGGCAGGTAAGCGGATACCGGTCGTTGGCAGTTCATTATCTTCTTTATGGGCTTATTTCCGCGCCTCTCTCTCAAAACTTGCACGAAATTACGAGGTTTGACAGGAAGTAAGCGTCAAGTGCGCATGCACAGCAGTGAATTTGAAGCTCAGTCGCTTCCCGATGCCTTCCTTCATGCCCTTTACCATAGAGAAAAAAAAAGAGACTAAGCGTAGCCTTTTAAGCTTCTTAATAAACCCTAAGGTTCTTCTTTAAAAGAAAAAGAAGTCTGACCTCTGTTTGGAATTATTGGAGAGCCGTACGTTAATTGCTCATTGCTTAGCAGACGCCACAAAACAGAGAAGAGTATTTTCTTTTTCTATCTTAAACTTTATTTTGAATATTTTAATTATTTAGATTTGCAACACTGAAAAATTAGATCACGCTGATGGTCTAATGATTTTTTTTTAGACATCAGGGCAAGACCGAGGATTTTTGAGGAATCTATTCAAATTTTCTTCAGTTATTTTGTCTAGATAAACGATATGTCAAGGCTTTTTTAAATTTCATGCCTTGTATATAGTTGATTGATAATTCAGACTGTATGATTTATACTATATTGAGAAATATAAAAACTTCTTAAATTTTTGCACCATTTTTGGTGCAAACAAGTGATAAGAGTTCAGGCAAGGACCACCCACTCCTGATCCCTGAGCATGGAGAGTGGAGAGAAGGCAGGAACAATGCAGGCTGACCCAACAACTTGGGAGGAGAGTGCCTGACCCTTTTCATAAGGCACACCTGGGGACTGGGTTTTAATGAGACGCTTTGGGGAAGGGCATTTGTCAGGAACAAACGCTTAATTCATGGAGTATTGTGTGTCGTTGCCGACTTTCTTATTTCTTGCTTCCTGAATTAATTGCCTTGTTCCTTTGCTTCCTGGACTCATTGACGTACTCCCTTACCCCGCTGGATTTTTTAGTTTGCAGCTGTTGTGTGCACAGCTTTGTGCTGGACTACTTGCAGCCAATGGCTGCTGGAGGGGTGTCTCTGTGTGTGTGTGTGTGTGATCACTTTGCTCTAGGACTTCCATCAACATGGGAAGGTTTGGGAGAAAGTTGGAGCAATAAAGGGGCGGTTTGAACTATCAGCTGACCGTGATGCCTCTGGGTCATCAATTTGATGTAATCCATCAGATCCCAGTGATTTATATTCATCAAAGTCAGACAGGTATTCATTCTCTTACCATTTTCTTGCTTATTTTAATTTTTATTTCTAGTCGTGTCTTTTACTGTTATGTTTGATAGGTTTCTTTTTGTGTGAAGACTGATGCAAAGAATGAGTTAAGCAGCTATGCTTTCTTCTACTGCCTGTTACTTTCTTGCCATCTTCTCTTTAGTGGACCGACTGTTTTGACTTTTTTCTTGTTATTTATATGTTGAAAGAAACTTTATTATCTTTGAATTTTGTTACAAGTCTTTGTTCATTCTGAGCTTTTGCTTCCCTGACTTCATCTTTGCAGATTCGGGCTTTCTGCTGATATTCTGCCTTAATTATATATATCTCTTTCCGTTATTTATACTTGTCCTTTTTGTCTTTCAGTTTAGCAGGGAGATCTGTGTCCAACCATGCTGATTTCTTCTTGGATTTCTTGGAATAGTCTTGGATTTCTTCTTGGATTTCTTGGAGTAGTGTTATATTGGACTGGGCTTTTATGATATTTTTTCAGTGTTTATTATTATCCATTACATTTTGCTTAAGTTCTCTCTGAGTTTGTTGAAATCAGCTCTTTTAAACTTTAATATACTGGTTGGACTATATTCTATTGCTTGTGTTTGCATTATATTGAATGTTAGTATGATGTGGTCACTCTCACCCAAGGTTCAGCCAACTTCAACACCCTCTATCACTTCTCTATTAGTAAGAATTAAGTCCAGTGTAGTTTTTGATAATCTAGTAAGAATCTATTTCTTCTGCTTGGGTGGCCTGTAGTATATGCCTATAGCAATGTCACCCCCGCCTTTATATTGACCCATATGGATTTTAGGTGGTTTTCATTCTTGGTTTTGTGTATTTCTGTAGAGATATAATAATCTTCTATGTATAGTGCAATACCACATCCTCTTTTGTTAATTTATTTCTTTTGAATAATTTGTAGCCTTCCATCAGTACATTCCAGTCATAAGTTTTATCCCACCAAGTTTCAGTAATGGCAAATATATCATATCTGCCTTCATGTACTAATACTTCAAATTCACCCTGGTTGTTCCTTAAATGTTGAGCATTAATATATAGGCATTTGAGTCCTTTATGGATTTTGGGTATGTTTCTTATATCTCCTACTTTGTAACTGAGATTTCCATCCTTGTCATCTCTATTTCATTTGTTTTTTTCTCTTTACTCCCTCATGTGATTGGTTATCTAGTGGTTTTTGCTTGGAATTAGGTTCTGTAGGTCATGAAGATTGCCCTCCTCCCCATAATTTTAGTTTAAATCTCTTTTTATAAGATGAGATGGTCATTTTCCGAATATGTATTTTTCTTGTGAGGTGCAATTCATCCCTTGCCAGTAGCCCTTCATCTAGGTAATAAAGACAATAGTCTAGAAAGCCAAAGTTCTGTTGACACCAGTTTTTAAGCCAGTGATTCATTTCTAAAATCCTTTGCTCCCTCATTGGATGTTGGCCTTTTGTTGGAAATATAACTGAAAACACTTGTGCTCCCAGTTCTTTAACTTTCTTCCCTAGCTGTTCATAATCCCTTGTTATTGTTTCAGATTCATTGTTGTGTCATGTAGAACAAAAAAGGGCTGTTAACCCATGGGGTTGATTATTTTAGTAATTTACTGTTACATCTGATCTTTGCTCCAGTGGGATTATATTCCTCCCTAGATTGACTGCCTGGTTTGCAGACTATAGTTTCTGTTCCCCTAAGAATTGAATCTCCTATCACCAATATTTGCCTTTTTTCAAAGTCTGGAATACTTTTTTTCATCACAGGAATGCTGGGTTGTGCCTCCTTTTAAAGAAACTATTGATGAATGCTCTTTGGTAAATGTCTGTATTTTCTTCCAGGGTGTTGTGGTTAGCCAGCAGCAGGTGCAGATGGCTGAAGAGAGCAATGATTGATGAGGGGCCAGGACCATCAGGGAGTGGACTGCTGCCTTCAGAGATTGTGGGGGCTGGCAGCAGTGATAAGGTTTCCGAGGAGCCTGTGCCAAGTGCACGTGCACGAAGAATTACCTGGAAAGAACAATTACAGCAGCACAGATGACTTGGGAGTAAGACTGCAAGGTAATGGCCCCTCCCTCAAGAGGATAAAAGCCAGATTTGGAAAAGCATTCTTTGCAGATAGCAAAGAAGGTCTGAAACTCAACTGGTGGATATCTTAATTTGTGTTTGGAAAATTTTGTAAATTAGTTCTTATCTCTGGGTTTTTGGCAGCCTTGACAAACTTGGCAAGGCTCTTTCTTGTCAGAGCTAATTTGTGGAAAGTAGCCTTCAGAACAGAATTCATTATTAAACCTTAAAAGGTGGGGGCTGCTGTCTTTTGTCTGTTTGTTCTTTGGGAACCCAGTTGGGTCAGAACACGGGGGCAGGCTATGAAAGAGATTGTTTAGTTCCAGAGGGGCTTCACTGGAGTGGGCTAGGATAGTAGGGCTTTTCTCTTGGTTGTTTTCTTCTAAGAATGACATGTTTCAATCGGTCTTGTTCTTTAGGTATATGATACATAGGCTCATTTTTACAGAAGCTGTTTGTTCCCTATTGTGTTTGATTTGGGCGTATTGGTTTTCTTCATATATGGGACCTTTTTTTAGAAAAAAATGTTTTTGTTTTAAAAGAATTTTCTTCTAGAAAACAGTTTTTAAAGAATCAAGAAATCTTGAAAGTTCAGGAGGGAGAAAGATATCAAGTGATGTTAAAACACCTCAGACTTTCTTAAGTTCCTCTTGTGTCCTTGGAAATATTAAATGCATGTTTATATTCTCTATATAGTATCTCGTTCTTTTTTCTATATGCAAATCTGAATCCACCATGCTTTCTCTATATCCTACTACTTTTGGACCAGAAATTGGGGCAAAAGGAATAATAAAGAAAAGAGAACTGAAGAACCAAATCCTCAATTGGCATCATTTAGCGCTGATAAATGGAAATTGACTAAAAAAAAATTTATTATATGATTGCTATACAAAGCTTTTATTTCTGTAAAAAAAACATGATAAGGTTTTATCAGGTGAAAAATATTCAAGAAGAAGGAAACATGAGACCAAAATGTGAATACGTATTATGACAACCAGTACAGAAACGTGGCACAGAGTATAAAAGATGGAACAATGCATCAGAAAGCAGAGATGTATCTACAAATAGCTCTTTGGAATCTCCCAACCTTTTATTTATCTGGCCAGCAATTAAGAAGAACTGAAATACTTTATCACAATTATTAACTAACCAGAAATAAATAAGGTGCAAGCATCTGAAGTTGAATCAACAATATCCAAATAGTTAGATAAAATACATGCATAACATTTTGGCTAAAACAGTATTGGAACAGAATATGCAATGCTTGCTCCAGCTACCTATGGAACAAGAGATTAAAATTAACAACTGGAGTACTAAAAAATTTGAAAAGTAGCGTAAAATTCAGAATTATTGGCAAGTAAAATAATAAAATAATCCAAAAGGGTTTTGGAAACTTTGTTTATATTTTCCTGTCAGACTTGAGGATATATACAATATAGTACTGATATGGCATGTATAACCCAAGAGATAAACATCTCCAAGGGTGTAAGTAACCAAGAGTTATCCATACTGTTATCTATACTGGCTATCCATACTCAAGACAGGTTTGGTAGCTTTTAACGCCACCATACAAAACCTGGCCACCTAAGTAAGTTTATTTCAGGGTATCAGAAAGCCAAAATTATACATAATTTAACTTGAATCCTATTTTGATGGTCATAAGTGGAATAACTAGAGGACTTTGGATATAAAAACAGCAGTTCAGAAGAACATAATTTCAACCTGTCCTGAGTTACAAGGACATATTCATAGTCGGTATGGTATCATTCTGTACTTTCTAGTCAGAAGTGGTGAGAACATTAAATTTCGGATAAGATGGTACTTCACCAGCTTTGTTTTGATGGTTTATGTCAAACACACACAATCTGAATGTGGCTGTTGCTTGGTCATAGCCCAGAGATAATAAGTGGGAGAAAATCCAAGAGTGAGAGCTTGGAGATGTGTTTTAGAATGTAGTTGAAACTGGTACAGTCTTCATTACTGCATACTCTGATATTGCATTTAAATTTTTCTATATATCGTATTTTTTGCACTATAAGACACACTTCCCCCCCTCAAAAAAAGTGGGTGGAAATGACTATGTGTCTTATAGAATAAATATTGTGGTGGCGAGGGTTGGTGCTGCGCCGCTGCAAGGAACGCTGGAGACTTCGCTGCTGAGCAGCTGATTGATGGTTGGATCAGCCTCACAGAATACCGCCGATCAGCTGTTCTAGGCAGCAGGGATTGCCACCATTGCCTATCGCCTTTGCTGTCACCCGATCACTGCCCATTTGCCGCCAATAGGTGGCAGCGATCAGTGGTGAATGGGCGGGCGGCGAATGGTCAGAGGACAGGCAGTAATGGCAATCCCCGCTGCCTAGAACAGCTGATTGGCGGTATTCCCGGGGGAGGGCAATTAACTGCCAATCAGCTGCTGGGCAGGGAAGGGTCCAAGCATTCCCCGACGGCGGCAGCAGCTCAGTTCAATTGACCAGTGGTGGGCACAACAGAACAGAGCCCTGATGAGCCACATGCTAGGACTGCAGCAACATGCCGAAACTGACCAGGCTGTTTGCTGCAAGGATGCTAGCCAGATGAATGCCGGATAGATGCTGGGAGGCAGACACAGATTTTTTTTTCTTGTTTTCCTCCTCTAAAGCTAATGTGCATCTTATAGTCCAGAGCGTCTTATAGTGTGAAAAATATGGGTATTTGATATCAGCAATCAAATTGAAAACAGATTTTCTGCAAGCTACATTTGAAAGCCTTTAAAAGATATATTCTATAACATTTATAACCCTTAACAGGCAATGCCTGCCATTACAAAGTGAGGGACATGCTAAATGCCATAGAAATACCTGGTGGGAGCAAAAAAAAGCTGGCACGCTGCTGAGTTTTAACAAGAAGGGGACATTGAAACCAGGGGTGATTCTCTTTTTTTATTTTTTTACAAAGCAATGATAAAAATTACATGAGAGAAATGTTTAAAGCCATCTCAGGAAATCACTAGAATGGATGCTGTCTAGGCTCTGCAAATCCAGCCAAGATGCTGGAAAGCTGAGTAAACAGTGGTCCCTGCCAAACACAGATGTGCAATGGAACCGAGGACTCCACGATTTCGCTTACTAGGATCTGTAAAAATAAGACAATATTCATATGATGTAATACAAATAGCAACTTTAACAACTGATGTGCAAAATAAATTTGCTGAAATGCTTTTTTTTGTCCAATAAGTTCTAGATGCTTCAAGGAAATTGTCATCTTCATATACAAAAGAGCATCCTTCACTGAAATAAGGTCATTACTTATTTATATGATATTACAGACTATCTTGAGCAACTTTCCATATGTCATTTGTTATGTGGCTCTCTTACTTATTTGTAATTCCTACATACTTCCAATTCATGGCACATGCTTTCCAACTTTAAATAAAGGGCTAGGTATCCACATAGCATTTTTAACTTATGAAGCATTGTTTCCCCAAACACTAGCCCAGTAGGAGGGTCACTTTTACATTTTTGGTAACTGACTGAATACAAAGCTAAACAACTAGACATTCAGATATACACATTCAAGTTTTCCTCTTGTCTGTTTTTTCTAACCATGATTTTCATTCTATTCCCTAGGGAATGCTAACACATGGACTTCGTTCACTAATATTATGCTTATCTATGGTTTAATATAATGTGCAAATTTGTCACTTAGCATTATGATAGATCATAAGATAAACCCAACATCTTATTTTTGACTTCAAATGTTTTCTGGCAATAATACAGTCTCTACAGATCCATTATATAGTGCAAGCCAGATTTTTAAGCAAAATTTGCTGAATAAACCAAGAAGAAGCTAGAATCACCCTGGATTCTCACAAGGCACATAGCCATATTAAAATACATGCCTTAGTGAGATTAATGATCCAGTCATTCTAAATTTGGTGAAGTTGGTTTTAACAATAACATTTAAATTTTTTAAAAATGCTTTGACACAATATGTGAAGCCTCATTTAACCAATAAACAAAGTCCTAAAGATCTAGATAAATTAATTCCAGGTGTGTTTTTCCCTATTTCTTTCCATTTTCTGGGGAAAATATAGAACCAACTAAATCTTCTAAAAATAAACTTTTAACTATGAATTCACAGTAATCTTGACATAACAACCCAGGTTTTGTAAAACAGTATATGGATATCAAGTGAAGCAGGAGTTTATAAACACCACCACAGAGATGAAAACAGCTTTGTAAGAAATGACATGATTGTAACTCTCAATACAAGGACTCACCTCCTGTGTAATAGCCATAAGCATAGAGTATTCTTCCAATTATCCATGCTATACCAAGTCCTGTAGCAACATGCTATGAAGAATAATTGCACATGAAAGGATGTTTATAATTAAATGGATATTAAATGGACAGTTTGTCACTACAATTAAGATTTATACTGTGGGAGAATCATTCTGAAAAGATGTGGTTCTAGTAGCCAAAAAAGTAAATAAAGAGAGTTACAAAATATAAAGCTTACTCCACTATTCATTTGCTCCAGATTCCTTTTAACACCCTTTATTGGGCAAGTGCAAAACTGAAGTGATGTGATCAATCCAATTAAACTTGCTCTCTTTAACCTGTATAATGTTTACCTTTCTTTCCAACTTTCTCTTTATCAAGTTACATTGTGAGCTTCTTTAATAGCATGGATTTTTGTTGATCGTGACAAAGCACATTCACTGGTTAAAAAGATCAACTTTTTGTGGCCTGATCCATGTTCTTAAGATATGTTGGCATCATTATCAATCCAAAAATATGTATTTCATAGACAATCTTCTAGTTTCTTAGATCAATAACTTTGGTCTAATTATGGCTAATTGAAGCTAATTCAAGCTACCAATAAGTTCTTGTATTTATTTTTTTGCAATGTAAGTGCCATTTAAAAAAAACAATTTACAAATCAGGATGCAATATTTTACACTCATGTCAGATGCTGATTACTGTATGAAAGTTATTTATTAAATTTGTTTGCAGCCTATTTTACTATGTGGGCGCTTACAACATAAAAAAATACAACAACATGTATACATTAGGAATAAAATATTAAAAAGAATAAAATACTATACAAATACAAATTATGAGCTGTAACTAAAAGATGGATGGGTTTGAATATGCAACATTAATTCATCTGCCTCTGGTTTTACTATATTGCCTTAAGAAGCGTTATTGGGTTAAAAAGGCACACCATCTTCCATTGAACAAGTTGCTAATCATATCCAGACCTAAATATTGTTCTTACCGGGTAGTAGATCCCACTGATTCCAAGAAAGAACAGGAAGGAAGGATATGTTTCCAAGCTAAAAACACACAGATTTTTAAGTATATTTCATTAATGGGTTTTACTCATTTACGTCCAATTGAACATTATATAGAACCTAACATTCACAAAAAGGATACCTTTAACTTGCCTGCAAACATAATAGTAAACACAAGTAGATTCATCTTTCAATTTATAACTTTGCTTTTTTTTTTTTTGCACAATATATTCTTGGTCAACTGTCTTCTCAAGCAGGTGCTCTACAGCTGTCTAGAATTACAGTGGGGCAAAAAAGTATTTAGTCAGTCACCAATTGTGCAAGTTCTCCCACTTAAAAAGATGAGAGAGGCCTGTAAATGTCATCATAGGTATACCTTACCTATAAGAGACAAAATGTGAAAACAAATCCAGACAATCACATTGTCTGATTTGGAAAGAATTTATTTGCAAATTATGGTGGAAAATAAGTATTTGGTCACCTACAAACAAGCAAGATTGCTGGCTCTCACAGACCTGTAACCTCTTCTTCAAGAGGCTCCTCTGTCCTCCACTCATTACCTATATTAATGGCACCCGTTTGAATTTGTTATCAGTATAAAAGACACTTGTCCACAACCTCAAACAGTCACACTCCAAACTCCACTATGGTGAAGACCAAAGAGCTGTCGAAGGACACCAGAAACAAAATTGTAGACCTGTACCAGGCTGGGAAGACTGAATCTGCAATAGGCAAGCAGCTTGGTGTGAAGAAATCAACTGTGGGAGCAATAATTAGAAAATGGAAGACATACAAAACCACTGATAATCTCCCTCGATCTGGGGCTCCAAGCAAGATCTCACCCCGTGGGGTCAAAATGATCACAAGAACAGTGAGCAAAAATCCCAGAACTACACGGGGGGACCTAGTGAATGACCTGCAGAGAGCTGGGACCAACATAACAAAGGCTACCATCAGTAACACACTATGCCGCCAGGGACTCAGATCCTGCAGTGCCAGACGTGTCCCCCTGCTTAAGCTAGTACATGTCCAGGCCCATCTGAAGTTTGCTAGAGAGCATTTGGATGATCCAGAAGAGGATTGGGAGAATGTCATATGGTCAGATGAAACCAAAGTAGAACTGTTGTGTTTGGAGGAGAGAGAATGCTAAGTTGCAACCAAAGAACACTATACCTACTGTGAAGCATGGGGGTGGCAACATCATGCTTTGGGGCTGTTTCTCTGCAAAGGGAACAGGACGACTGATCTGTGTACAGGAAAGAATGAATGGGGCCATGTATCGTGAGATTTTGAGTGCAAACCTCCTTCCATCAACAAGGGCATTGAAGATGAAACGTGGCTGGGTCTTTCAGCATGACAATGATCCCAAACACACTGCCCGGGCAACGAAGGAGTGGCTTCGTAAGAAGCATTTCAAGGTCCTGGAGTGGCCTAGCCAGTCTCCAGATCTCAACCCCATAGAAAACCTTTGGAGGAGTTGAAAGTCCGTGTTGCCCAGTGACAGCCCCAAAACATCACTGCTCTAGAGAAGATCTGCATGGAGGAATGGGCCAACAGTGTGTGACAACCTTGTGAAGACTTACAGAAAACGTTTGGCTTCTGTCATTGCCAACAAAGGATATATAACAAAGTATTGAGATGAACTTTTGATATTGACCAAATACTTATTTTCCACTATAATTTGCAAATAAATTCTTTCCAAATCAGACAATGTGATTGTCTGGATTTGTTTTCACATTTTGTCTCTCATAGGTGAGGTATACTTATGATGACAATTACAGGCCTCTCTCATCTTTTTAAGTGGGAGAACTTGCACAATTGGTGGCTGACTAAATACTCTTTAGCCCCACTGTACATCCAAATGACCAATAGTAGCATTTCCTGATGTCCAAACACAGAGCAAGCAACATGACCTTAGAAGAAAAGGCATATCATGAGTGCCGCATCAAAGTAACCAATATAGATTTCAGGCTTCCACAATTCCTCTCTAATGTGCAGTTGAATTCAGATGTCGTCTAGGCACCAAATCTGGAAGAAACCGGGAATGAGCACAATGCAATAAGAGACTACTTACGTGTTCTGGTGTGCCCTCTGGATACAATTAAAGATATGCCCATTTTCAGGGTCTGTACTGTACATGGTTGGATACTATTGAGGGGAAAAATTACACATATATATATGATTTTATATATATATACTGTATAGCTATATAAATAACATATACATTCATCCAAAGCTTAGTGTATTTGTTGGCATCCCCTGAAAGAAGCTGCCTTTTTTCTTACTCATACAGTGGACAGGAAAATTGGCAAACATATACACAAATTAAAATTTAAAAAATACATTAATACAGGAAAGATTAATAAAAATAACATTTATAAACAGAATATTTTAATAATGTGCATTACCATGCTTTTGCCCACTTTTGTTATGAAAGTAAAAAATAGATATATGAGAAGCATAAAAGTATCACAGAACCACAGAATTGTGAAGTTGAACGCAATTAAAAATATCATCAGTCTAACATTCTATAATGTGCAGAAAAGCAACCAACTGTATCCATAAAAGGGGGCAGATCAACATTCTCTTAGAAACCTCCAGAAATGGATAACTCACAACTTCCATTGATTGACCTTCTATTTGTACAGATCTTGCCACCAGGAAGTTTTTATTTGTATAAAACCTACATAGCTGCACTCACAATCATTATTTCTGGTTCTAACTTCTGTGGCAATGGAAAATACTTTCTTCCCATCTTTCCCATGGAACATTTTTACAAATCTGAATGTCAATATCAAATATCCTTTCAGTTTTTTTCTCCAAGCTTTCTTCAAAATTTTATTACAAATTTATTCATTCAATTTCAACTTCTGTGACATGTATATGTGTTAAGTGTGCATGCCTACTCCAATGGACCCTGGGTGGCATACAAAACTAAAAAAAATGGGTAGTGACATTGGAGCAGCGCGGGGAAACGGGGCTCTGTTATTCCCATCCGATTTCGCTGTTTGGCGACCCTCGATGGGTATGGTTAACCCTAGAGGGGTTAATGTAGAGTCTTCGAAGCCTGCATGGAGAAAGGCAATCTCCCGCTAGAACGAGGGGAAAACCCTTGGAACTGACAGGAGAGAAGACAGACATCATGTCCAAACTGAAGCTGTGACAGCTTGATGAGAGACAGGAAGGCAAAATCGAAGAACAACGTAGATGTACTGGTGAGAATTTTCTAATCTGCTGCAAGTGAATCTGTCCCAATATAACAACTGAAAAGAGGGAAAGGGGGTCTCAAAAGAAGGGCTGGAGCAGGATTTCTGCTCCATGAGACTAGTGGCAACTAAGCTGTCAGAGCCATTGACATATCTGGAAAGAATAACAGAATGACTTTAAAGAAATGGAGCAGGAACGCAGGAAAGCCTAAACATTTGGTAAGGATACTAAAAAAATCTAAGACCAAGATTATTGGAAATATGTTTTTTATAACTGTGGTGGGACTGATTTTGGACTCAGAACGCTTAAGGAGGAAAAAAGGGGGGGGAAAAGGAGTGAGGGCGCCATCTACTGACCAGAAGAGTACATATGAAAGAGAAGTGACTGATGTAATATCCACAAAATTTTCAACTAATTTGAAGGTGGAAAAGTGATAAAAAGGAAGAGAAAGATCTTTGATGAACTTAGGAACTGTGCATCAATTTAAATACTGTCTTGGAAAAATGTTTAGCAATCTGAGACTTTGGGACCATGGTGTATTATAAATTCTGATTTGCAAAAAGTTTCCCAAAGGACTACAAGAACAGTGTGGATTAATTTAACGTGACTATAAATTTGACTGTTCAAGGAAGAAGAAACGGAGGAAGCACTTACCCTTAAGACTTATGAGGAACTAATTATTTTTTAAGAACGTTTACCATTTATTAACTACTGAATCATTAACATGGTAATTGATTAGATCTATATATATTCTTTTGAGATTGTGGGTTCATCCTTATTGATAAATTTATTTATTAACATAATTTATTAACATAATACTAGAGAGTGGAAGGTGGCATAACAAGGAGTGGGGTGCGGAATTATTGCAGTGTAAAAATAACTACTGTGTCTGCTAATTTGGAGAAGCACCTTCAGATTGGAGATGACAAGTATACCGAACATATCAAAGATAGGAAAGAAAGCTTCATCAACATCTACACCCTCATCATCACCATCTAATTAACGATCGATAAAAGCATGATAGCCTTGGAGAAGTCAAGCTCAATGCAGAATATGCAAGTGATTCTACTTTCAATCCAGGAAGCGATGACCAAAACCCAGGAAGTTATGTCCAAAAATCATGAGATCAAAAGCGAAATGGGGGAGATGAAGGGGGAGATACATAATATGGGTGAAAAGATTGCGAGTATTCAACATACAATAACAAAGAATGAGCAGAGAATATGGAGAATAGAAATAAAGACTGAACAAACAGAAAAAAGTGGAAGAAATAGATCATAAACTATCCCAGGCTAACAGAGAACTAGAAAAGAAAACAATCTTCCTGGAAATGGAAAAGGTGACATTTTACCTGAGGTTCCAGAACATCGTGGTAGAAAAAGAGGAAGACCTGTTTGAGGAAGACAGAACTGCTGGCGGGAGATTACAGAAGAATAAATACGAGATACAGAGATATTGATGAAATTTTTAGAATTCACACAAATTATGCAAGAAGGCATAGATTATCAAGAGGTGCACATGAGGTTCACCAAGATGTTGAGAGATGACGTATTCAAAAAAATGAGAGATGAACCCATGAAGTACAAAGGGAGAGAAATATTGACCCTATAAAAGATACCTAGGAGTGTCAGAGAGCAGAGGAGACAGTATTAATTTTTAACAGCACAACTGATTAAATATTGTGTGACATTTAGATGGCAGATACCAGAAGGAATTCTGATCTTCTGGCAAGTTAAAAAGTTCAGGATAGATAACTTAGATAAAGCACATGAATTTTTTGAACATCACTGTACAGCAAACAAAGAACAGGAAAGTAGAGAGGAGATAGAAAGTAAAAGTCAAGATGAACTGCAAATAGAAGAAAAAATTGCAGCGTAAGAAGAAAGGAGAAGAGTGGAGAGTGAGCAGGACGAATGAGAAGGTGAAAGAAAACAGAGAGATAATAACAACTTGAAGGGTAAAAGCTATAATGTAAGTGAAAAGATGGAAGAGGAAGTAAAGATGCTATTTGTTAACATAAATGGATTCAGTTGTGGTATTCAGCCAGTTCTCAGTGGTTCAGGTGAATCAGTAGCGATGATTTAGTGTGGGTCACCGGTAGTGACTTCTGGCTGACCCCGCCCCCAAACCGGTCGCCCGGTCACCACTTGCTCGCTTGCCTGATGCTCGCTCACCTCGCCTGCCTGATGCTCGCCATACCCAGTCACTCCTCACCTCCTATGTGACACACTGGGTCCTCGTGGCTTGCCTTTAACCTGCCTTCCCACATGGTGCCTGCGCTCCAACTGAGCAGCCCTGACCTGCCTGTTCACAGATAAGCCTGTGAGTCGCACTCCCCGCCGCCCCCGTTCTGGGATCTTGCTGGGCCTCCCCACTGTTCCCAGATCTTAGTGATATGTGTGTGTGTGTGACAGGGAGGGAGGGAGGGAAGGAAGAGGAAGGGAGAGAAAGAAAGAGGAAGAAATAAAGAGAAAGAAAAATAAATAAATAAGGGAGAGTGTGTGTGGTGTGTGTGTCTGTGTGTGAGAGAGAGAGGGAGAGAGAAGAGAAAGAACAAAAGAGAAAGGGAAAAGAAAGAAAATGAAAGAAAGAAAAATAGGAAGGAAATGGGTGTGTGTGTGTGTGTGGTGTTTGTGTATGAGAGAAAGAAAGGAAGGAATGGAGAAAGAGACAAAGATAGAAAAAGAGAAAGAGAAAGGGAGAGAAACAAAGGAAGAAAAATAGGAAGGGAGAGTGTATTTGTGGTGTGTGTGTGTGAGAGAGACAAAGAAAGAGAAAGAAAGAGGAATGGAGAGAAAGAAAGAGACAGAGAGAGAAAGAAAAAGAGAGAGAAAAAAGTAGGAAAGAAAGAAAAAGAAATAGGGAGTAAGGGAAAGAGAAAAAAATTATTTGCTATTTTTAATTGTTCCATTATTTATCGTATATTAACAATAAATATCCCTACACCTAGAATGATTTTACTGCTTTTTTCTGCCCAGAGCTGCCACATATTTTTCAGGGTTTACATGCATTCAATGTTTATAGAACAGAGCATAAATTCATGATGTTTAACATAGTTGAAAGGGACTTTGGAGGTCTTCTAGTCCAACCCCCTGCTCAGGCAGGAAAACTCTGAGTAGAGGTCCTGGGAAAGGTGTCAGAATAACACTTAGACGGGACCTTGGGGGGGAACCCTATACCATATCAGAGAAATGGCTGTCCAGTTTTTTCAGTGTTGGAGCACCCAGTGTTGTTTTTCAGTGTTGGAGCACCCAGAACTTCTGGAGACAAGCAGTTCCACTGATTAATTGTTCTCACCTGTGGTGTTTCAAAATTGTCTACTACTGGTTCAGTGGGTGTGGCTTGGTGGGTGCACTTTACACACATGCACACACTTTGCATGTGCACACCACACAGACACTTTGCACAGGCGCAGAGTCGTTCCAACTCACCTCCTGCAAGCCTGCACTTTTCTGGTTGCTTCAGCAGCTGCCGCACGGCACTCTGCTGTGCCACGCAAAGCAGCTGCGCTTCAAAAGGGAATAAAGGTGAGTATGGGAGCCCGGGCGGGTGGGCCCAACAGCAGAGTGGTGGAGAGAACCAGTTCGGTCTCTGCTGCTCATCGGTGCTACTGGCTCGGCAGAACCGGGCCAAACCAGTAGAATACCACCACTGGTTCTCACTGTCCGAAGTTTCACCATAATTTTTGGTTGCATCTCTCTTTCTCCAGTTTCCATCCATTGCTTGTTTGCCTTCTGGAGCTTTGGAAAATACATTGCCCCCACCCCCCTTCTTTCTGGCAGCCCCTTAAAAGCCTGTTGCCTATCACATTCTTGGGCAAAGCATGTGAGCCATTTACTCCTTTCAGTGGTCCATAAAAGTACATCTATAGTATGTAGATAATAAAGTCAAAAAAAGGTGAACAACATTTTTACAGAATTATTGATATGTTGAGGCTGGGTGTGGCAAGGAATAGCTGGGAAGGGAGGGGCCAGGCGAGGCACCCCTTGATGTTAATGACATTGAGTTGGCCACGCCCACCAGTCACATGACCACTAAGCCACGCTCACCAGGCAAGCCACGCCCATAGAACCAGTAGTAAAAATTTTGAATCCGACCACTGGATTGAATTCCCCCATAAAAAGAAAACAAACCTTTACCAAACTACAAAGATTAAAATTGGATATAATTTGTCTTCAAGAAGTGCACATTAAAAAGCAATACAGTTATCTATTAGAACACCCTAAAATAGGAAATTGTACTCATCATTAGCACATCAAAAGAAAAGAGGGGTAAGTACTATATATTAAAGAATCATTAAAAACAAAACAAATATATGCAGATGGAAGAAGGGAGAATACTAATGATGGAGGTATTAATAAACTAGAAATAAATTCTTTTGATTGCAATATATGCCCAAATAATCAGCAGGAAGAGTTCTACAAAATACTTCATAAAAAGATAATGGAAATGGACTATGAAAAAAAGATTTCAGGAGAAGCAAAAGAAATAAAAAAACAAGAAGAATGCTTCCAAAAACCTTCTTCAACATTGTACAAGAAATGGGCCTGCAGGACATCTGGAGAGAGCTTAACCCAAAGGCGAATCAATATACATTTTACTTGAATAGACATCAATTGTGGTTGAGAATAGACACGGTGTGGATGACTTCAGGCATGAGGACAGAGGTTCAAGTGGTAGAGATAGTAACGAACACATGGGCAGATCACAATCCTATAAAAATTGCATGGAAGGGACAAAAGAAAAAATCGAGATGGACAATGAATCAAACTATCCTAAAAGATAAAGAGTTCACCCAAATAATGGAAAAAGAAATGAATTTTTAAAAAAAGAAAATAAAAAAGAGGAAACATCGCTATAAAATGTTTGGGATATGGAAAAAGCATATATGCGAGGATTAGCAATAACATGCATAACAAGAAGAAACAGGAAAAACAAACAACAGCAAAATATGTTACAAGATGAGCTTAAAAGACTAGAGAAGGATCTGCAAAAAGACAAGGCAAAAGAGAAAAGTGATTTAATAAAACATAAACTGAATTTAATAGTGCAAGAGGAAATGGTGCAAAAAATTAAAACGGCGAAACAAAACTTTTTTGAACATGCAAATAAGCCAAGGAGATTGCTAGCGTATAAATTGAAAAAGGAATTATTAGATGAAAAGGGGATCCTTCATGATCAGAATTAAGGTAAAAAGAAACTAGCTCAGGCATTCTTCAGGAAATTGTAGTCAAGAAAAAAGGCCAGAAGATACAACTAAACAATATTTGGAAAAAGCTACATTATCTAAAATACTGGACACAGTGAGACTAATGTTGAATGAGAGAATAATAACAGAAATAATGAAGCAATTAAAAGGCAAAAAAACCCCATAAAACACCTGGACCAGATGGACCTCCCGCAGAACTATAAAATCTTACAAGAGATACTAGGACCAATACTGTTGGAGGTTTACAGCAAAGCACTATTAAAGGCCAAACTCCCCAAAATCTGGACAGAAGCATACATTACACTAATTCCAAACAAAGACCCAGATTTTCAAGAAATAAAAAATTATGGGCCAGTATCATTACTAAATGTAGATTACAGAATATTTGCCTCTATACTCTCGGAAAGACTAAAGAGATTTTTAAATGAATTCATACATCCTGACCAGAATGGCTTCTTACCTAAAAGACAACTGAAAACATGAGGATTATTATGAATGTATTGGAATATTATGAAATCCACTCTGAAAAATAGTCAGCATTAATTTTTCTAGATGCATAAAAAGCCTTCGATAATATGGACTGGCAGTTTATGATACTACAATTGAAAAATATGAATTTCAGTGAAAACTTTGTAAAGATGATTCAAGCAATCTATTCCAACCAAACAATGAAAGTGATAATAAACGGAGAAATAACAGAAAAAATTAATATAAAGGTACAAGACAAGGGTATCCACTATCCCCGCTTCTGTTATATTAACGCTGTTTTACTTAAACCAGACAAGACGCAGAAATAAAAGGCTTGAAAATAAAAAAAAAGAACAATACAAAGTACAAGCATTTGCACATGACTTAATATTCATCTTGGAAGAACCTTTAGAAACAGGACCCAAATTAATAAAAAAAATAGAAGAATTTGGTGCGGTGGCAGGATTTAAAATAAACAAGGAAAAGTCCAAAATATTGACAAAGAACCTTACAAACAAATAAAAAATCAAATTGACAGAAAAGATGGACATGCAGATAACTAAAAAACTTAAATACCTGTTAATTTGGCTAACAGCAAGATGCACATCCATCAAAGAAGACAAAGAAGCAAATAAAGATAGATCTGGATAAGTGGAAAAACCTACAGCTATCACTGGTTGGAAGGATAGCCACAACAAAGATGAACATTCTATCAAAATTGCTATGTTTATTTAAGCAATCCCGATAAAATTAGGAAAAAAGTTTTTTGAGGACCTAAATAGACTGAATTTTAAGTTCATCTGGCTGGGCAAAAAACCAAGAATTAAAATGAAAATGCTACAAGACACTAAAAACAAAGGGTGAGTTCAGGCTCCTGGGTTGGGAGCTGTATAACATGGGTGAAGGAGTGGATACATTTAAAAAATAAAAGAATACTGACGACAGAAGGACTTGATCTACAACTGGGGTGACATGCATTCATATGGTACGGGAAAAATAAATCGCACTGATACTTCCAGAAACACTCTGTTGTCAGTATGGGGGGGGAAAGTCAAACAGAACCACTATGGTTCTCTCCTTGATTAGTTTCTATCCGTTATTTTTTGTCCTGCCTTCAAGTGCTTGGAGAATATCTTGATCCCTCTCTTTGTGGCAACAGCTCAAGATACTGCAGACTGCTATCATGCCTCTTCATGAAGTAGCTGCTAGATGCCGGAGGCTTTCTTCCCCAGATCATACATAGCAGTTTCCTCATGAGCCTGGAGCATTGTGTTGCAGCTCAGGAGTTTCTTGCAGCCCCAGAGTCATGGCATGCCACGTAGCCCTTGAATTGCAGCATATTCTTTTTCTGGCCTCCTTGATCTCATGCTGCACTTCAGCACTTCCCAACTTGCATGCAGCTTGCACTGGGCCTTCCAGGGCTTATGTGCGTCACAACCCACTTGCTACTTAATGATCCACAAGTTGGGGCAGCTGGCACGTTTTAACTACTTTGCTAAGCAATGGAAATTACAGCCCCGAATGTGGTTGAAATGCCTTATTGCTTCATTGTCATTTATCGACTCTATTCATTTCTGCATCCCAAATTTTTATTCACTTCATCTTTTAAAATTGTAAGTGGTATGGATCCAATTTATTGGAGCAAAATCTGTGTCCTTAAAGTCACCTTAGAGCAGGGGTGCTTAGATCTGGCCCTCAGGACTACCCTGGAAACAGCGAAGGTCCAGCCCATGTTGCCTCTGCTAGTGAAAATGGAGCTCAGGAGGGCTGAGCACAGCCGTCCCAGGTTCTGTTTTCAGCTGCGACGGCCTCCTGCAGCCCTCTGCCAGCAAAAACAAAGCTAGGGGGAGAAGGAGCCCATTTTAGCTGACAGAGCGCTCGGGCCACCACAGGCCCCAATACAAGTAATGTCATGCTGGCTATGCCCACACACTAGCCATGCCCACCTTGGCCCCCTGAGGTCAAACAGAACCCTGATGTAGCCCTCAATTAAATCAAGTTTGACACGCCTGCCTTAGAGGGCCAAGGCCCCCAAATATAAATCTGGTTGATAGATTCTCACTGAGCTTTTTAATAATTCTGAATTCTTTCCCAAATGGGCTATGAAAGTTTTTAAACTGGTTACTTATTTTACCTGTTTATTTCTGATTATTATATAATATTTTAATTATTTTTTTGAAATACTGTTTCCTGAAAGGTGAAGCACAGCATATTATATAATTCAACTTGAAACATTACAACATTTCTACATACACACACAGTTCCTTTCAGGAAATGCCAGAGTTTCTGCCACTAGAAATAGCTAAGTAGGGGAATTCTGGGAAAGTCCCCCATGTTTACCTCCACATGATATTTCTTGCGTGCGTTCGACACATTTACTGCAAGGTGTGTTATCAAGACAAAACTGGCAGTACCAGTGAGAATCACATAGCCATATTCTTTTGAGAAAACCACCATTTTGGCCTATGAAGAAAATTAAAAATAGTAAGTTAGTACATGTTCATTCTAATATACAGTAGGTAAGAGTATATTATCTGATATAAACAGGTAATAACTGTATTACCTATTTAACCTGTAAGACCAAAATAGAGGCTGATTTCTATAGGTTAGCACTTCTGAAGCTTGTTCTTGGGCCCATCATTGTCAAATCCAACAACCAACTTTTCCCTATCCTGAAATAACTTAAACCTTCCTAGAGAAAGTTTTAAAGGTACCACAAGAAAACAAAAACAAATAAGGCAGCTTTGGGGTGATATTCACATCTCTTCTGTGTAGCTTCATTACATCTCCTACAGGAGAAAACATATGTTAAATCTTTTAAGGTATTTTGATAGATTGAAAATATATAAATTTCATCACCGGGAAGCTAAGAGTTCTGTGTTCTTTCGATTAACACCACTAATTTTGAAAAAAAAATTCCAATAAAGTAATAGTGTAATAATAATCATTCTAAATGCTTATGCACAGGAGACAAATTCCTGTGTGTCCACTTGGCCAATAAAGAGTATTCCAATATTCTAATATAGGTAAGATGACAATGTACAAGTCCTTCATGAGCTAAAAAATGAAGACAGTCTATTGCAAAATATTTCCAATTTGCGGGATTCAGTCATAATTCCAAAGTATTGTCCCAATTTATCTGCCTTTCACAATTTTCAGGTCCTTACATAAAATCAATATAAGTTCTAGTATTTGCTGATACTTAAAGCTGCATCCTTACTGTACATGAAGTTGTATTTTATATTATGTGAGCAAAGATATATTGGTATGAAATTGAATTCTCTTACAAATCTCACCAAGCCCTAGGAGCAGTAACTATAACCACTATGAATAAATTCAGTAAAACAAGCAGTGTAAATCCTTGCATCTGAAATGTTTGCAAAGAGAGATTCAAAACAGTAGGTGATGAGTGCAAATTCCCCCTTACATATGAAAGTGGGCTAGGTGCCTGAACCAATTACTCTCTCAGCCCAACCCACCTGACAAAATTGTTGTGGGGAAAATAAAAGGAAGAATATTAGGTATGTTCAACCCCTTATTTATAAAATAAAGGCAGGATATAAATAAAGAACACTGCAGGCAGCTAATGTTTCCTATGCCTTTCTTTGTTTTCTTCTCGATACCCTAGTAACTAAGCAAATTTTCCTTTATGTTGTATTCAAATATGAAATAATTAAAAATCTGGGTACAGAAACACTGATAAAAATAAAAACACAGCAAGTTGCTTTCTCTCTGTAGGCACTCTTTCAAAAAACAATTCACAAAGCTAAACAGCCCAGCCTCCTCTTATTTTCCTAGTTTAAACTTTAAACGCTATCATGGTCTTGCTCTATGCTCTCTTCTGCGCTTCCATATAACATAAAAACCAGAAATGGGAAGCCTCACTATCATAAAACTTTAGGCCCATTTTTTCTTTTGCTGGGAGCTCCTGAAATATTATACAAGTTTGGAGTTACTTTCTTGAAAGAAACAATTGTGTGCTGCATAAAATTCTAATTTGATGATATTTCGGCTAAAAGATACTTTTCCCTATAATAAGAAACGTAAGCACGCCATATATAGCTACAAGCCCTAAACAGCTACATCACATCCAAGTTAACCTGAAGTAAAGAGAAATTTCCTGACAGTGAGAACAACTAAGTTCCAAAGCCGAGTCCAGAGAGGAAGGATTTGGCCCCCCCAAAATGAGCTCCTTTAGGGATAGAAATAAGCAATGGCGGTATCCATATTTGTGAGAAACACGCAGCACTCTCAGCAAATACTACTTGAAAATACGGTTGACTAGTCGAGAATATGAAAGCGCTCCCGCAGGTTTTGTAAAGAGCAGACAAAGCTAAAGTCTGCAAGGACGATTCCGGTGTAAATTCAAGAGCTCAACGCCTCAGTCTCAAAGGTACGGCAAGGAGCAATTCTCCCCCCTCCCCCCGCCGGGGAGAAAAGGCAAAGAAAGCGCGCTTACGACGACCAGCGGTCAAGTCCCCCACCAGCGGCCTTCAAAAAGGCTCTTTCTCTCCAAGGGGGCAGGCGCTCACCCTTTGTGAGGGTGCTTCAGCAATCAAAGGGCCGAGGCAGTAGGACCGTAGAGCAATCGTTCAACCAAATCACTCTCCCTCTCCTCCTCCTCCTCCTCCTGCTAGCGGGAAGTCCATCACCTGCCCTAGCCAGGGAAATCCTAAAATAACTCCGCCCTGAGCAGTCAGAGGTTCCCGTGGGCATCGCGAGATCGTCCTCTGACTCTAATGTTTGTTCTCTGTGGGTGTTGTTTGCTGTCATTCTGACGTCTGGATTTCTGCAGCTCAGACGTTGTAGACATGCTAGCTTTAGTGGTAGTAACTTTCCAGTTTTTCAAACCGAGTTAAAATGGAAGGAGGAGAAACAAGTTCTGATAATTCTTTCTTTGCAATACTCCAATTTAACTTCTAGAATTTTGCAGTTTCCAGTTAAGAAAAGGATGATATTATATTCCATTTGGAATATAAAGGCAGGATTAACCTCTGGCCTGTTTTGGCTTAATTTTTTTTACCAGCTGTTCTTTCACTTATTTGGGATACGTAGCAATTGAGTCTCATCTATGTGTACTATTTGTCTCATCAGATCCATCTTGCACTATATCTTAATTACTGTATTCTGTTATTAAAGGGGCAAAGTTCATGTGCAAATAATAGTGCAAGTTGAGGCATACTTGCAGAAATATATTTAAAAAATAAATTCACATATATGTTGATATGTTTTAGTTATTCTTTTAAAAAGCTACAAATCTGTACAATCCAGAGGGATAAAAACTTTTACACTGAAATCCAAATATTTAAAAGTTCAATTTATTTTATGCATGTAGATAAATTCCCTGGTACACCTGAGTAGTTCAGATTCCTAGATAATCTTCCCTTCAACCCACTCCGGTTGCATTTCTAGCCCTATTAGGGCTCTAATGTTGTTTAGTTGGTATTGCAGGGCAATGAAACGTAATCCTTCCATGATAATTGCTTATTTCTCCTTCTATCAGGCAGGCTGCTGGTCTGATTACCCTGCTATTCATTCTGTACAGCAGGAGTCTCCCCCCCTCCCACACACACACAATTGGCCCAAGAGGATGCAAGATTCCTATCAGGATTGTTGGAATATTGCAGGAAACCAGGACTCAGAATGTTCATAGAATCATAGGACTGGAAGAGACCTTGGAGATCTCCTAGTTCAACCTACTGCCCAAAGCAGGAGTCCGTATATACCATCCCAGACAAATAGTTGTCCAATCCTTTCTTGAAAACTTCCAGTGATAGTGCCCCCACAATTCTGTGAGGCAAGCTGTTCTGTTGGTTAATTCTCACTATCAGGAACTTTTTCCTTAGTTTCAGGTTAGAGTTCCATCTGACAAGTTTCCATCTATTGTTCATGTCCTGCCCTCAAATGCTTTGGAAATTAAGTCAACCCCCATGTCTCTGTGGCAGCCCATCATATACTGAAAGATAGCCATCATGTCACTCCTAATTCTTTTCTTTGTTAGGCTACATATACCTAGTTCCCTTAATTGATCCTCAGGGGTGGGATTCAAAAATCCCAGCAACTGTTTTGCTGCCCGGTTGCTGGGTGGGCGTGGCCATGGTGGACGTGGCCTACTGGAAGTTCCTGTTTCCGGCCTCCAGAGCCCAGGGGAGGTCGTTTTCGCCCTCCCAAGGGTCCAGACGCCTCCTCCAGGCCTCTGAGAGGGTGAAAACAGCCTCCCACAGCCTCTGGAGGGCCTCCGGAAGCTGGAAATAGGCCCGCTTTGCGACTTCCTGTTTTTCTAGGAAAGCCGTTTTTCACCCTCCCAAGGGTCCTGAAGCCTCCCCCCGGCCTCTAGAAGGGTGAAAACGGCCTTCCCCGGGCTCTGGAGGCACTCTGGAAGCTGGAAACAGACCTGTTTCCAGACTTCTAAAAGGCCCGTTTTCCCCCTCCCAGAGCCTCTGGGTGGACTCTACACTTACCTCCATTGAAAATGGGCCACATGGAGACTTCTGGGAGGGGAGGGGAGGGGCCAGCCGGTCAGTTGAAATATCAGTTGGGCGAAACAGCTTAACTTTAACATCCGGTTTGCCCAAACTGGTAGAATCATACCCCTGCTGATCCTCATGATTTATCCAGTAGACTACTTACTATATTAGTTGCTCTTTTCTACATTCTTTCTTTTTTGTATCATGATAACCAGAATTAGATGCAGTATTCAAAGCGTGGCATCACTAGTATAGTATAAACTGATACTATCATTTCTTGTAATTTTGATGCCATCTCTCTGTTGATGCAGCCTAGGATTGCATTGGCTTTTTAAACCAGGACACCTAAACCTCTCTTACAGTTACTATTATTGAGACAAGTAGTGCCCATTCTATACCTGTGCATTTGGTTTTTCCTGCCAAAGTGCAGGGTCTTACTTGTCTCACCACTGAACTGCATCTGGTTAGGTAGGGTCCAATGCTCAAATCAGTTAAGATCTTTCTGAATCTTGAGTCTCTCCTTCAAAGTAGAATTCCCCCCAATTTGATGTTGTCTGCAAATTTGATAAACATTCTTTCTATCCTCTTATCTAGATGATTTATGAAGATTTTGAAGAGCTCTTAAAGTACCCCACTGCATGCTTCCCTGCATGTAGGTATAATTTCATTCAGGACTGTACTCTGAGTGCAGTTGGTCAGCCAACTGGGAATCCATCTTGTAGTGGTCTATCCCACATTGTTCCATCTTACCAAAACATGGTTGTGGTGTACTTTGTCTATGTTTTACTAAAGTTTAAATATACTATAGTTATATCCACAGTGTTTCCTTGATCCACTAATTTAATCATTTTATCAAAGAAAGCAATAAGAGTTGTCTGGAATGATCTGTTGTTAATAAACCCATGTTGGCTTCTGGTAAGCTTTGTTTTAAGTATAGTGTGACATGCTTCATCAACTCCTGCTTGGTGTTGTTAACAGATGATCACAGGAACAGCTTGATACCTACTAGTATAGGCTTTCCCAAACCTTCTCATTATTCTGCTTTGAGCAATGAAATGTCTAGTCTTTCCCATGAGCCTCTTTCTATTTATCCACCAGGTCTTTAATTTGTTCCTTTTTTCAGAGGCTGGATCTACCTATAGGGCAACTGACAAGCAATGACAGTGGGGAGGTAGATTTCCATTGTGAAATAGGGGAGAAAGAGAGCTGATTTTGACTTTGCTGCATTATAGAGCAACTCTTTTAACACTCTTACTGTTTGGGTTGCTTTGGGACTAATAGATTTGGTACTGTTCCAGATTAGTTCTAAATTTGTGTTCAAAAAGACCCTGAGAATTGGCTGAGGATCAGATAATTGGACTTCCTTTAAACAAACCCACACCAACACTTGCACAAAACTAGAATAAATTTTAACTGGCCTAAATCTTCAAATATTTGTTAAAACTTGCCTGCTCCTAGAGTTCTAACCCTATCACTAGTTAATGAAAGTGATTTCTTCATATGTTTGCCCACCGTCAGAAGACATTTGATAGTGGGGTGGGAAACAAAGCTCTGGAAATTCAATATTCCAATCTGTAATATGCCCTGTACTCGGTGGGATTCAAATAATTTAACAACCTGTTCTCTGCCCTAATGACCAGCTGTATGACCAGTAGGCGTGGCTGGTGGTCATGTGACTGGGTGGACATGGCCAGTTCAATGTCACTCATGTCAAGGGGTGCCTCACCTCACCTGGCCTCTCCTCACCCCTCCCCTCCCAGCCACTCCTTGCCTCGCCCTGGGGTGCCTCGCCTCATCTGCCTGCTTGCCTCACCTGCCTGCTTGCCTTCGAAATAAACACAACATGGAAGGCTTCCATCCTAGGACATAAGCCCAATCAATGCCTCTCTCTACATCAAAACAGGGTGGCCCGTCTTCATGTCTTTTCAACTGCAGCTTCTCTTCCAAATGATCCTGTGTATAAGATGAGCAATGCACATCGAACTGATCCAGAAGAGGAGGATTTGAGCTACCTGAGCAGGCAGCAGCAATCAGTTGGCACAACTGCGCACTATATAAGCAGCACTGTAACCAGAATGTGGGAGTGCCCAGCAACCAATCAGGATTCACGATCTCAAATGGTAAAAGCAACCAAGCAGCCGCATCGCCTCCAGGCACTTTGCCACCATTTGGGCTCTTACCCCTCAGCCTTAATTAGGGCTAAGAACGGCAAGAGTCACAACTAGACTCCTCTCCTTCTCTCTGATCAGATGAATGGAGCCCAGGCATCTTCCTCCTCACTTCCACTGGCAATCACATGTAAGAGAAAGGCTAGGGCCAAAGCCTAAGAAAACCTAGGAGGCGCTTTGCCATTCCACTTGCTGCTGCACATGAAAGATGACTCTAAGCAGCCCATGCAAAGCAGCCCAGCACCAAAACTCCTCCCACTTACCCCATAATCTAGTGTTTACATTCCAAGCTCTGCGGTTCTTTATTACAAATCCGGAACCCAGCACTTCATCTCCAGGTAAGTGGTTGGCTGGGAGGCTAGGCACTCCCACATAGAACAGAGGACTGACCCCAGCCTTGTCAATGCTTCTGTGGAAGGCCGCAGGAGCTGGCCCAGGATCTGCTACCAGCCCATCCAAGCCAACTGATGTCTCTTCTCTGTCACTGGCGGGGATATTCTGCCACCTCCCACTGCTTTCTGTATTTAACTTTGGAGCCACCTGGATGAGGTTAGCCCACTGCATTCAGGCCTGGCTGCATCCTCCAAGCAGCAATCCCAGCTCCAGCCACCGCCTTGCGAACTAGCCAGCCTACCCAAAGCCTGCTAGGCACTCCTGGCCAGTCTCCCGGAGACTGTGCATGAAGGGATAATTGCTCCCGGTTGGCTGGTGAGGCTGGTGAGCAAGAACGGTTGGCGAGGATTCTGCATCCAACAAAGGGGCCAGGTGGGGGGCTTCCTCCCCTCCTTCTTTTGGGCAGATTTACAAAGAAAGGTCCCTGCCTTGCCCACCCCCGCTGGCAGCTCTGGGTTGGGCAGTGGTTTGGCTTTTCTGGCTGGCTGTGACCCCCACCCTGCCTGGTGGCAGAGAGGAAGGTGAGCCAGGGTTCAGCCGCCACCACTTGGCCCCCTCTCCCAACCCACATTTTGTCCTCTGCACCCAGAATCTCCGAAGTCACTGGGCCTTGCCTGCTGTGATGGGCAACTGGAAGCAGACAGCCAAGGACTGTGAGACTGTGCCAACTGCATTGCCCCTCCACCAGGCAGCCCTGCCTGCCCACCCACCCACTAGCTGGGTTGATCCAGAAGCTCCCTGTCACAGGCTGGATGCAGGACCCAAGGCAGAGTAAAAGGTGAGTGGGCAGCCACTGCCTGGAGGCCTGCAGAAGCTGAAAACCAGGCCTGAAAGCAGCTGAGCCTCACTGTGTCCCCCCAAAGGCAGCCCTTTGACCAAGCAGAGCGGGCCCAGAGCGGGTCCCCCTTCCCTGCCGTCAGCCTTACCATCTCAGAATAGGCAGCCCTCGAGGGAGAACACCTCACTGGGGCTGAGGCTCCTGCTCTGCTGCAGTGCAGCGAGATGTGTATGTGCAGCCCTGGGACATCCACCCACCTGCCAGGAATTCTGCCACCGGGCGTTGGCCCAGTTAGGATCTGAAGGGCAGGGTGCTCGCGCCGGTGGAGGCATGTGGAAACTCTGGAGCCCCTTGAGGCCTTTGGGACAGATCAGGCCATCCAAGGCTTTTCTCTTTGGGAAGGGGTCCTTCATGGAGGGCTGTGTGCCGGACCAGGTGCTTTTCTCTTTGGCCTATTGCATAGAGACCCCACAGAAGCCGAGAGCCAGGCTTGAAAGGCAGCCGAGCCTTACCATGTCACCCCTGAGGTGGCCCTTCAGCTAGGCCCAGCAGGCCCAGAGCAGGTCTTCCTCCCCTACCACATTATGTCTGTATAATATTCTACAAATAAAATGACTGGTATATACCACCTTAACTTGGCCATGAAGATCCCTTTATGGCTGTACATACAGTTCCACTGGCAAGTATTGATCAAACACATAATTTGTATATTTTACATGGTCTTGGAGGCAGTGCAATAGATTTTTTTTCCCTTTAAACTACATGAATATATTTTGGGGTCACTTTGTATTACTTTTTTATATTATTCTATTAGTTAAATTTTTGTTACCCATTACATAATATGAGGGAGGCATGATGGTTCAGTAGTTAACAGGTGCTGAGTTTATCAGTTGGAAAGCTGACAGCTTGGACTTGAGACCTGAGTTTTGTGAGATGAGGTGAACTCCCGTTACCTGCCCCAGCTCCTGCTCATCTAACAGTTTGAAAGCATATGCAAGTAGATTAATACTTCGGTAGGAGGTACAGCATTCTGTGTGCCTTGGTGTATTGTCATGCTCACCATATGACCATGGAAATATGTTCAGATAATGCTGATTCCTTCGGATAAGAAATGGAAATGAGCACCACCCCCTAGAGTTGGACATGACTAGATAGGTGAAACCTTTACATAATAGGACATATTAGGAAAAACTCCCATGACTTCATCTCACTAACAGTGGCTTCACCTATGACCTATATTATTTGCAGAGGGTATCTACAAAGTATTCACAGTAGTCACAGTAAAACTAAAGATGCCCTTTAGTCAAATTTGTCTTCCAACGATTCATGGAGTTATTGGGAACAGTTCTGAAGTAGCTTCTTGCTGTCTTCTTCTAGGATTCTGTTTTAACTTTCCAATCTTGCCTACAGCTTTCAAATTCCCTCCTGGTTGTTCATACAGATATTAACCATGTCTGACTCTTGGACTCAGCCCAAGCAAGGTTAGTTACCTAATAACATACAACAACATTTTTCTATGAAATGGCTTATTAAAACAGGGGTTATTTGCTCCAATAACCAAGGTTTCTTGTGAACTGAGATATTCTCTAGAAGCTCCTGGATCTCCAGATGCCTGCCAAATACAACCATAGCCACCATGTTCATCAGCTGCAAACCAAAAATTAAATATAGTCCAGAGTAAAGAATACAAGGGACTAGACTTGCAGACAACCCAGAGAGAGGGAGGGAGGGAGGGAGAGAGGGAAAGAGGGAGGGAGGGAGAGTGTATTTGTTCTTGCTTTCCGGAGGCTCCTTTGTCTTTCCTTCCTTAATCTATTACAGGCCTCCAATTCTGAGATGACTTAATGACTTAGGCTTTAATTCTTAGGATGGAAAGCTTCAGTTTGAAACCTTGTCCTCATCCAAGGGACCAAGAACATCAATCAGATGAGATATTTCCATGACAATAGCTCTGTTCATCTTCCTGGACTCTAAATCATACCGATAGAAATGTAGGAAGAATTGAGTCATGCGGCATAGGACTTGAAATGAGTCTCAGAGAATTCTGTGTTTAGAACACTAACTGATGAGTGGGTCAGTGGGGGATTCAAATAAAAGTCCTGTTCAGGTGATGGAAAAGCTAATGCTAGAGCTGGCCTTTTCTCCAGTGGCATTCCCCCATTGAATGCCAGTGACAAAAGGAATGTTGATGGGGTGAGCTGCTTTTAACAGTGATTATAGTATAGAATAAAAGTTAATTTACTTCTAGTCAGAGATCTTGTGATACCTCAGGCTATATGCCAAGTGATCAAGGCTCTTGACAAAATTATGGTCTGCTCATTTCTAACTCTGACTTATGTCTTCTGGATGTCTTGAGAACAGAGTGTTGTTCAGGAGTTAAGGGGACATGGTTGGGTACTCTGTTCTAGTCCTGTTATCTTGTTACTCTTGACCAAGATGCTTTGTCTACTCTGCAGGTAGACTCTATTTTTTATTTGTTTCCAACCCTCTCCATGGAGAACACTTGCCTTTCATATAATTTTAGTTAGATAGAGTATTGGAAGGGACCTTGTAGGTCATCTAGTATAACCCCTCATCCAAGCAGACCCTACATCATTTCTGACATATTACAATCCAGTCTCTTCTTGAAAGCCTCCAGTGATGAAGTTCCCACAATTTCTGAAGGCAAGCTATTTCATTGGTTAATTGTTCTCACTGTCAGAAAATTTCTCCTTATTTCCAGGCTGAATCTCTCCTTGTTCAGTTTCCATCCATTATTTCTTATCTGGCTTTCAGATGCTTTGAAAAATAGCTTGACCCCCTCCTCTCTGTCGCAGTCCCTCAAATATTGGAAGACTGCTATCATGTCTCCCCCAGTCCTTCTCTTCACTAGACTAGCCATGCCTAGTTCCTGCAACTGCTCATCGTATGTTTTAGCCTCCAGTCCCCTACTCATCCTGGTTGCTCTTCTCTGCATTTTTTCTAAAGTCTTTCTAAAGTGCACTTTTTTGTAGTGTGGGTGACCAAAACTGGATGCAGTAGTCTAAGTGTGGTCTTACTAAGGCTTTATAGATTGGTATTAGTACCTTACTTGATCTTGATTGTATCCCTCTCTTAATGCAACTTAGGATTGCTTTTTTGGCTGCCGCCGCACACCGTTGGCTCATATTTAATTGATTGTCCACTAAGACTCCAAGATCCTTTTCACAGTTACTGTGATTAAGCCTGGTTTCATCCAGTCTATATGTGTGCGTTTGGTTTTTCTTCCTTAAGTGTAAGACTTTTCTTTTCTCTACATTGAATTTCATTTTGCTAGATAGGGCCAGTGTTCAAGTCTGTCAAGGTCCATCTGGATCTTGACTCTATCATCCAGAGTGTTGGCTATTCCTGCCAGCTTAATATCATCTGCAAATTTGATAAGTTTCTCTTCTATTCTCTCATCTAGGTCATATATTAAGATATTGAAGAGTATTGGGCCTAAGATAGAACCTTGTGATACCCCACTGCTTACTTGCCTCCATGTAGATGTAGTACCATTAAGGACTACTTGTTGAATACAGTTTGTCAGCCAATTATAAATCCATCTGATGGTGATGCTATCTAACCCACTTTTTTCTAGTTTACCAAGAAGTAAGTTGTGGTCTACTTTGTTGAATGACTTGTTGAAGTCTAAGTATATTATGTCCACAAGATTTTGCTGGTCTACAAATTTAGTCACTATGTTGAGAAATGAAATGAAATAAGATTGGTTTGGCATGATCTGTTTTTAACAAACCCATGCTGACTTCTAGTTATTACTTTACTTGTTTCTAGTTGTTCTGTTTTTTTTTTTTTTATCTTTTCCAGTATCTTCCCCGATATTGATGTTAGGCTGATTGGTCTGTAATTTCCTGGGTCTGTTTTTCCCCCTTTTTTGAAGATCGGAATGACATCAGCTCTTTCCCAGTCTTCTAATAGTTTCCTGGTGCTTTAGGATTTTTGAAAAATGTGGTACAGTGAGATGACACTGTAGATGACTGAGATGACATCTGCCAGCTCCTTTAGAACTCTGGGATCCACCAGGTCCCAGTGATTTGTATTCATCAAGATCAGACAGGTGTTCTCTTACCTTTTTTTTTTTTTTTGCTTATTTTAAGTGTTGTTTCTAATCTATCTTTTAAGTTATGTTTTTGGTAGATTGTGCTATAGTTTCTTTTTGTGTGAAGACCAATGCAAAGAATGAGTTAAGCAGCTCTGCTTTCTCTCTGTTGCCTGTTACTTCCTTGCCATCTTCTCTCTTTAATGGAATGACTGTTTCCTTGATTTTTTTCCTTGTTATTTATATGTTGGAAGAAACTATTTTTATTATCTTTGACTTTGGTTGCAAGTCTTTGTTCATTCTGAGCCTTTGCTCAGAATGTAACCAAACCTTATTATGTGGAATCCTCTTGATCTAGGGAGCAAGGACTTTGTGCTCTCCTTTGAAGACTCTGTTTCCTGTAAGTGATCAATAATTTGATTCAAGTATTCCACCTTGGCGTTGGCTACCATCTCCAGGAAAGAAGAGACTTGCCTAGCCAAGCCATTATTCATTTATGTTGAGCTGTGGCCATGGTGGGTGTGGCCTACTAGAACTTCCAGTAGGGCCGCTTTTCACTTTCCCAAGGATCCAGAGGCTTCCCTCAGGCCTTTGAGAGTGCAAAAATGGCCTTCCCCAGGCTCTGGAGGCCCTCCAGAAGCTGGAAACAGGCCCGTTTCACAACTTCCGGTACTTCTAGTAGGGCCGTTTTTTGCCTTCCCAAGAGTCTGAAGGCTTCCTTTGAGTCTTCTGGGAGGGTGAACATGGCCTCCCCTGGGCTTTGTAAGCCCTCCGGAAGCCGGAAACAGGCCCATTTCTGGACTTCTGGAAGGCCCATTTTCCCCCTCGCAGAGCCTCCACATGAACTCTTACTTAACTGCGTCAAAAATGGCCCGTAACTCCTGGGAGAGAGGAGAGGGGTGGGCGGGGCCACCTGGTTGGTTCCGATACCAGTTTGGCAAACCAGATGCAAATTTAATATCCGGTTTGCCCAAACCGGTCTGAACCTGTAGAATCCCATCCCTGTGTTGAGCTCCCTGAAGAATGGAACAGTGTCTCCCATGCTTTCATATCAGGGGGATATAGTATCCTTCTTTAGAAGATGAAATGTACTTGATGTTCAGCCTTTTTTTTTTACCTTTCTCAAGAATACTTTTTTTTAAAGTTGCAATAATGAGTGCCTGAAGAGAGTTAAGCCAATTTTAGGGATTCACTGGAATAATTTTCAGTGCTGGAAAGTAATACAATGCTTTATTGTTAATCATGCATGTTTTTTTTCATTGTGGAATGTTATTAAATGTTTATGTTTTGAAGAAATGCACTTAAAAACATAAGAGCAATTCTTTTTATTCAAGTAGCTCCAGTCCTTTGATGAGCATTGCTGCTCTAGGCAGTATTTTTTCCTATACTGGGAAAAATTGGCAATCTTGTTATTTTTAAGGCTGTGTTTCTCTGATGCCCTTGTACATAATTCTATCCTTGGAATCTTTCAATCTGGCATTTATTTCATAGTGTAATTCTAAATAACTAAAATTTATGCACTGGGGGCCTTTTGGAAGCAGAACTATAAATATGAAAATGCCTAGATAAAAGTGCAGTTTCTTTTTTCCCCATTTTCTCGAGATGGATTTTCCTTCATTATTATAGCATTGAAATGATGATGATGTTGTTAACGATTATTGGTTTATAGCTGTGATATGTATGTGGAATACAGTTTATGGGCTTCTATGTAAAAGTGTGATATTTATTTTTAATTGTTTTGACTTTTATTCTGATCCATCTTTTACAGTAGAATAAAGTAAGTAAAAATAAAAAACCTTTCACTCTGCTGAATGGGATCTACTTCAGTAGAGTTTTGCTAATATTTACATCCTCATTATAATCTGTTTATGCTTTTATACTGAGAAGAAAGTCCCACTGTTCGTTTTATAATCACTGCAACCTTAGTGAATGGGCTGGGAGATACTTACAATAAAAATACATGGGGCTCCACTGGTTATGCATAGAGACAAGTCATTCTAGTTCTCTGTTTCCTCTTCCTCCTTATCATCTTCTCCTCTGGCAGTTAAGAACTCATATATCACTGCACATACTCCCATCATCCAGGCCAACACAGTGCCAGCAGAAAATATACCGAAGCCAACTAACCCCAGAAAGAGATAGTCTTGGTTACTGAAATGGATGTAGCACTTGTAGTAGAATTCTTCCTGCTCCTCTTCCAGCATTTTCAAGCCATGCATAAAAACAGGGCTGTGGCAGGTGATATTGGCAGGGTCTGCAGAGGAAACACAAGAATGACAACAGGCCTTGATTTATGCTAGAAATCATACTAATAAAGGATGGTACTTAGAAGGGATACCTAGAAGGTCTCAGAATGCATTGTAATTAGTTATCTAAAATGGGAAGATCCATGAGTTCATTTTCCACTAGAGGATTTGAGCCCCATAGAATAATATATGGTTATTTGCAATTGAAGATTCCCATTCAGAGTGAACTGATCACATGATACCTCCTGGTGGTCAATATAACTGAAAATGCTACATAGAATGCACTCTTTGTAAAAAAAAATAGAGAAATCTCCTGTAAAATCCATACATAGGGGTGGCTGGGGGGACACTTATTCAAGGTGGATACCATTCTGGGAGCTACCAGCAAAAAAACACCTGGAACCTTCATTTTTTACAGGCCTAGCAACTACTTCAAATTTTGTGCTGTCATTCAGAATTATTTTTCAATAAATATATTAGCCTCTGTTTTGCTCTGCCTTTCCTTTTGAACCTCAATGTGAAACTACTGAGTGAAGTAATTTGTCAGTTCAAAGTCTGGTATTATCAATATTCTGATCATACCCAGTTGTACATGTCAGCCCTGGACTGCTGAGAGAGAGAGAGAGAGAGAGAGAGAGAGAGTCTTTGAGATCAAGGATTGGTTTATTATTAGTCTTGGATGTGGTTGTACTTTCCATTCAAAACAGATAGTTGTGCAATGTGGGATCCTCTTGGACTCACAGCTACATTCATTTTGTGCATTTGTTGTGTTAGATATTTACATATGCACCTCCGATTGATTGGTCCGCAACGGTGGGAATTTAAGAGCCATCACTGGCTGTAGCCGGGAGCAGCTCCATAGTAAAAGGAGCTGCCATGGCTGCGGTCTTTATTCTGAATGATGCAATAAAGGAACTAAGCAATCAGAGCTTCCCACATCATCTCTCACCCACAATCTAACACTGGTGACGAAGGTGGGATACTGAGAGAAGCGGGACCACAAACACGTGGCTAACTAACCGGACAAAGAACTCAACATGGCCAGAAACAATATGCCACCCGCACTGTTCGACCCAACAACCAAGGACTGAGAATCCTATGTCGACCGATTCCAGATGTTCCTGGAAAGCAGCGACCTGATGGACGTTACGGAACAGAGGAAGCAGCTATCTTCCTCACACATTGTGGCTCTGCCATTTTCAAAATGGCTAAAGCTCTCACAGCCCCAAGTGATGTAAAAACGATGGCATGGGCCGACTTAAATAAAATTCTGAGGGCTCATTATACCCCGTCAGTATCCAGCCTAGTTAAGAAGCACGAATTCTACCGGGGAGACCAGAAGGAAGGAGAGAGCATCAATGACTTCATTGTGAGCCTGAGGGACATTGCCGGAGCATGCAAGTTCCTGAATGTGGATGAGGCGATGAGACATTGCATAGTCCTGGGACCCAGGGACAAAGCCGCCTACTTACAAAACCTAAAATAATACTCGAGGCCATCGAAGAAGCATCGGCCATAGAAGCGGCCTAAAAATCCACCACTGCTATGAGAAAGATGAATAAGACACTGCGACCCCCTCAAAAGGATGCTGCCGCCATTCACCAGACACCGCAACCCCTTCAAAAGGATGTTGCCACCATTCACCATGAGGACCTTGAATCCGAATCGGGATTGGGCGAGGACAAGGGAGTGAACCAACTACATTCGGGAAGGCGCCACAAAAACCAAGAGGAAAGCAGAAGGAATTTTGGTGTGCAGGTTGCAAGGGAAATCACCTATGATTGGAATGCCATTTCCGAGACACCATCTGCCAACGATGCGAGCGGAGAGGACACATTGCGAGGGCATGCCGAGAATTCACGCCAAACAGCAGAAGGCCAAGACAAAGCACACCTCAAAGGAACCGGGAAAATCAACCCGAGAACCGCCAAGGCCAATTCAGCTGGAACCGACGGAGCAACGAGTCAATCACAGTGAGGAGCGAAACGCACCAGACCGTGACAGTGGGTCACTCCAATAGGGCAAATGCCAGAAAAATCCACGTTCAAATCACGATAGAAGGTAAACAATGCCGGATGGAAGTGGATTCCGGATCTCTTCTGTCAATGGTGTTGTGGGACACCATCAAAAGTCTAATTCCCAACCTGACAAAAGGCCAGCTGAGCAAGCAAAGACTAATCCTAAAGGACTATCAAGGGAACAACATTCCCATAATTGGCATAGGTGAATTCCGGGCGACCTTCTGAAACTACTCAGGAATTCTATCTTTAACCGTAGTTGACCGGGACCGGCCACGTCTGCTGGGACTAGAATGGTTCAAGCCGTGGGGATCGATTTCACTGGAATCCACAGCATCATAGAAGGTGATTGGGAAGACAACCTGATGGAAGAATTCTGGAATGTGTTCGATGAAAAATTGGGCAAGTACTCGGGGTCCTCTATTTCGTTTAACCTAGACCCTGGGGTGGGATTCAAAATTTTTAACAACCGGTTCTGTGGGCATGGCTTAGGTGGTGGGCATGGCTTGGTGGTCATGTGCTTGGGTGAACATGGCTTGGTAGTCATGTTATTGGCTGGGTGTGGCCAACTCAATATCACATCGAGGCACGCATCTCCTTACCTGGCCTCTCATGACTGTGGGGATGCTGCAACAGTCGTAAGTGTGAAAAATGGTCATGTCACTTTTTTCAGTGCCATTGTAACTTTAAATGGTCACTCCACACAAGCAAAGTACCAGCAAAGGAGGGGAAAAGAGACATTCCTGAGACAGGAAGTCTAGTCCTGCCAAGAATGTAATAAGGGTAGGCAGAGAGGCAGTTTCTGTAAGCAACACCAGAATGTTTCCTTCCTGCCTTCCTTACAGGATTAGGCCAGTAATTTCTTCTAACAACTGGTTCTCCGAACTGCTTAGAATGTTAACAACCGGTTCTAGCGAAAAGGTGCGAACTGGTAGAATCCCACCCCGCCTAGACCCAAACATAGCCCCAATCAAACTCAAAGCGAGGCGAGTCCCATTCACACTTAAACCAAAAATAGATGAGCAATTAGACAAGCTCATTTCCCAAGGAATCCTAGAACCCATAGACCATGCAAGATGGGAAACCCTTATCGTCACACCTATAAAGCCAGATGGATTTCTGCGCATCTGTGCTGACTATTGGACCACCCTTAACTGCGCCTTACAACAGAGTGCGTACTCCGTCCCAGTGGTGCAACACCTTTTACACTCCCTGGGGCAGGGAAAGATCTTTGCAAAGCTTGATCTCACACAAGCCTACCAGCAATTACCGGTAGATGCTGAGACAGCAGAAGCATAGACAATTGTAATACACCGAGGAGCTTTTAAATGTAAATGCCTACAATTTGGGGTCAGTGTTGCCCCGGGGCTATTCCAGAGCCTCATGGAATGATTACTGCAAGGGATAAAGGGGGTGGTGCCTTACTTCGACGTGTCCTCATATCAGCTGAGGACAAAGAACAATTACAAGAACGTTTAAGGGAAGTCCTAAGCCATTTCAAAGCGGTGGGGCTAAAAGTAAAAAAGGAAAAATGCCAGCTAGCAGCCGACAAGGTAGAATTCCTGGGCTATCTAACAGACAGTGAAGGGATCCATCTCACAGACAGTTAAATTAAAGCAATCAAAGAAGCCCTCAGGCCAACAAGCAAAACAGAGTTGCAAGCCTTCCTGGGTCTCATTATCTTTTACCATATATTCTTACCACAGAAGGCAACAGTGGCAAAGCCACTCCACAGACCGCTTGACAAGAAGGCAGTCTGGGTTTGGGGACAAAAAGAAGAAGCAGCGTTCCAAGAGAGAAAGAGTATAATTACCTCAGACCACGTACTAATCCAGTACAATGAGACTTTACCATTAATATTAACTTATGATGCATCACCATTTAGGGTCAGCATGATCATCAGCCACATATTACCGAACAGCAAAAAAGCTCCAATAGCCTTCTATTCAAAGACATTATCCAAACCGGAACAGAATTATACCCAACTAGACAAAGAAGCATTAGCCGCAGTCACCAGAATCAAGCGTTCCCACGAATACATATACGGAAGAAAGTTTACACTAGTCACCGACCACAAACCACTTTTCAACAACATCATGGGGGACAGAGCCACACCGAATATCTTGTCCCCTAGAATGACACATTGGTTAGAATTCTTAGCTGCCTATGACTACAAATTAATCTAAAGGCCAGGTAGAGACATTGACCATGTCGACGCATTGAGTCGTTGCCCCCTACCCATCCAGGACAAGGATCCAGCACCAGCACCAACCACACTCCTGATAGAGACATTGCAACAAACACCGGTAACAGCAACTGATATCGCGAGAGCAACAGCTAAAGACAAAACTCTGGTGCACGTTTTGAACTGTGTAGGGAGAGGGTGGCCCGAGAGGGATACAGCCAAAGAAATGAAACTATTCAGGAACAGACAAACGGAACTATCAATATTGAAAGGGTGCATATTGTGGGGGGATCGGGTAATAATTCCTGAAAACTTAAGGGATGATATAATGGAAATGTTGCATGAAGGGCATCCAGGGATAGTTAAAATGAAATCCCTAGCAAGGAGCTATGTGTGGTGGCCAGGGATGGATAAAAAAATAGAGGCATGGGTATCCATCTGCAAGGGTTGCCAGGAAAACTGGTCAGCACACGGCATCCAACCATGAGTGGGAAACACCAAGAGGACCATGGTCAAGGGTACATATTGATTTCACAGGGCCACACATTTTTTATCGTAGTGGACACATATTCTAAATGGCTGGAAGTCAGCATCATCCAGTCCACAACAACAGAGACAGTCATAAGGAAGGAAACTATTTGCCACACACGGCCTCCCGGACATAATAGTATCTGACAATGGACCTCAGTTTACAGCCACCCAATCTGAAGGGTTCTTAGCACAGAACGGGATAAGGCATGCCCTATCAGCACCGGGACACCTGTCAACGAATGGACAAGCAGAACACATGGTCCAATACATGAAAGAAACACTCCAGAAACTAGGGCCAGGGGATATGCAAGCAAAAATAGATAAGTTATTAAGTATACAGAACATAACACCCAGTGCAACAACAAATAAAAGCCCTGATGAATTACTCATGGGAAGAAAGCTGAGATCACACCTAGACAGATTACACCCCAATTACAATCCAGACAGACCACTAGATTCATCCAGCAAATGCCAGACGTTCCAAATGGGCGATCCAGTTTACACTAAAAACCTAACAGGGGAACCACTATGGGTACCGGCTGATGGTGGCCCAGGTAATGGGGCCCCAGTCTTACAGGGTCGATGCAACTGATGGCAGAAGCTGGAGAAGACACATTGATCAACTAAGAACCCAAGGGACAAGGGGGAACACAGACATAAACAGAGAGGAAGGGGGAGACTCTTCGCGCAGATCCAACACTCATAGGGAGGAAGGGGGAGACCCCGACCAAACAAGGAATAACACAAAACAGGCCCTAATGACTAACGAAACACAACCTCAACAACTAGGAATAGCACCGAAAAACCAAATGGAAATAGCAGACACTTACCAGACAGACATAGACAGCAACAAGCCAGAGGAGAAATTGAAAGGGCAGCCTCTAGTGGAGGAAAAATGGCCGCCATAATGAGAAGGTTCCAGGAGATTCCAACGGTGGGAGCTGGAGAAGCAAGAAGTCCATCCGAACAGCTCAAAGACCAGCCCATGACTGAGCTACGCAGGTCGGGTTGCACCCATAAGAGACCGCCTACCTACGGGATTACGTGCGTTAGGCGGGACAGGATTGGGTGAACTGGACCGGGTGGGGAGGGGTGTTAGATATTTACATACGCACCTCCAATTGGTTGGTCCGCGATGGCGGGAATTTAAAGAGCCATCACTGGCTGTAGCCGGGAGCAGCTCCATGGTAAAAGGAGCTGTCGCAGCTGTGGCAGGGGTGGGTTTCTACCGGTTCTCTCCACCTCTGTAGAACCGGTAGCTCTGAAAAGCAGCAGACATAGAACTGGTCTGCTGATGTTTTTGGCCACCTGCCCACCTGGGTTCTTACCTGACCTTTATTTCCTGATTTTTTCAATGTCAGTTTCTGTGTGAGGCACAGCTGCAGTTTAAAAAGCAGGAAAAAAGGGCTTGTTCAAAGGCTGCTTCTCTGCACGCAGCGTGCTGATGATGATTTACAGGCGTGCATCCGCAGCGTGCAGGGAAGCACATCGTAAATCACCGAACCTCGTAAATCAACCAGACTGGTGGTTATCCTGTCAGATCCCACCCCTGGGCTGCAGTCTTTGTTCTGAACAATACAATAAAGGAACTAAGCAGTCAGAGCCTCCCGCGTTATCTCTCGCCCACAATCTAACAAGTTGCATCTTTTCCTTAACCAGGAGATCTTTAGGCAGTTACGTCCTGTTTCCTTGCAATATATGGTACATGGGGCTGCCCTTGAAAACCACCTAGAAGGTACAACTGGTTCAAAATGCAGGGGTGTGGGAAGTAATGGTTTCACCTTGTTACATGCCCATATGTTAGTGCGGCTGTGCGAGCTGCTTTGGTTACTAATTGGCTTCTTGGTGCAATTAAAGGTGTTGTTCATCATCTATAAAGCCTTTCATGACATAGGGCCTGGTTATTTGAGGGATTACCTATCTCCAATTGTTTATGCTGATCCAGTACACTCAGACAGAGAAGGTATGCTCTCGGTCCCGTCCATTAAATATTGTGACTTAGTGGAACCAAGGAAATGTGCCTTCTCTCTCATAGCCTCTGCCCTCTGGAAGAACAACTCTTCAGATAACATCTGGGTCCAACTCTTCAAATACTCCAGAATTTTCTTAAGTCATAGTTCTGTCCTGAGGCCTGAGGTTAGAGTATGCGTGGCATTTCTGCTAAATCTATCTGAATGTTATTGATGGTATTTTGTTTAGGCATGTTTCTTAAATTATGTATTTCAAATATTGTAAGCTCCTCGGGGTCTTCTGGAATTAGGCAATCTCAAAATCTAATAATTTATATTAAATTAAATTTTGCCACAGCAATAATTCTTTGAGGTAGGGAGATTCAGTGGGCCGAAGTTATTCAGATAGCTTTCACACCAAAGCAAACACTAGAACTCACAATCTCTAATCCAGCACTTTAAATAAACCTGACTTCAAGATGCAATAAGAAAAACCGAGAGTTATCTGCCATGATTCCATTTTAGAGTATTGCAAATATGAAGCTGCACAAATACATCATCACACACAAAGCAATTGTTGTGGGGGTTTTCAGGCTTTTGTGAAAGCCTGAAAAATAGGGCTGTTAATCAGTAAGAGAAAGGCATGCTCACATGAAGTCCAAAGTATTTGCAAGTATGCCCAATCTTTTTATTTTCTACAGGTCAATAAACTACTAGCTATAATTGGTTTTGAATTAGTTTGAAATTTTAGAGTTGTATTGAACTTCGTTCTTGTATAGCAACTATTGTGAACTCCATTGTAGAAATAACACTAGGGAAAGGGCTAACCTCACAGCCTTCTACCACAGACCCAGATTGTATTTCATAAGTCTAAAATCTCTTCTGAAAATAATATATTGAACATCATATTTAGTTTAGCTCTCATCTTTTTGATAAAATTATATAAAATATAATGTTTGAAATGCTTTGGACTTTGCTTTTCAGGATCTCAGCAGGTTATATTATAGTGGAATCCAATATATTTTGGGATGGTTTAGGAAGGTATAATCAGAAGAAGCAGATGAAGTGAGATGACTTATATTTCCTATGTACACACTTTTGATTCTCATCCAACACACGTTTGTAGAAATAAGTTTAGGGCAATTTATCCATTGTCACGTGAGCTATTCTGATTTGCAGTTGTCCAAGGCAAAGGATCTCTCCCATAATTTCCTTATCTTTTAATTGGAAATGCAGAGAATCACATCTTAGATTTATAGATGTTGTCTACTATTACGTTTTTTTGTATTCTCTCAGTGGAGTGGCGAAAACACTTCATCTGCCTTTGAGTCTGTTCTAGAAGCATGGAAAGAGGAGTGAAACTTAGTTCTTCCTGCATGTCTATTTTTGAATATCTAAAACAACTAATTAGTCTCAGAAGAAAGTGAGTTGGTTCTTAAATAGCAGGCTTCAATACACTCACATACTTTAACACACTTCACACAAAAATATACTATACATGACTATCAAAGTTATTTTTAGAGAAAGTAATGTCATAATAATAACGTTGTAATGTTATAACAATAGAAGAGGGAGATATAAGAAACAAAATTTATTATGGGCAAGAAATCAAAGAAAAAAGAGAAGAGAAGAGCAGAGAAAGAGAAGAGAAAGAGAAGAGAAGAGAAAAACATAGCTAAATGGGATAGGGTGCTTGGTGCTTTTTTAGCTTGCTTGTTTTCTTGTAGATGTTTAATTATCCAAACTGGGTAACATCATCACTGCTAGTAAGGAGTGCTGTTTGCTGTCAGTTTATATTCTGAGGCTTGCCTGTCATTGGTGGTTGTGCTGTTTGTTTCCTTGGCAGTTTGTTGATGAGGGTATTTTTTACTTAACTGTTGGTCTTATGATAACTTGGAATTAATCTATGCTGATCCTAGTGCTGATTGCTGGTGGAAACTGCCAAAGAAGCCAACCAAAGAATCTTTAAGACTATCCCCACCAACACTTACAAGCAAGCCACCAGAATTTAAACTGACAACAACTGGCCCTCCTAGTTTGCGTAATGAACCATCTGCAAGAGAACAAGCAAGTTCAGAGACCACCAAGGATCCTTTGTGTCAACCCTGAGCTACAAATATTCTCCTTTATTAGCACATAGCTAAATCTAGTTTCACCAATATTTTCACTTCATATCTTTCTGTTCTTGCAAACTAACTTGTACCATATCCACAGACCAATGGATACATTATTTTTTGTTTTTAAAAAACTTATCTGTCTTTCAGAATGTCATCAACTCCATCCTAATAATCAGTGCTTTTGTTTCAAACCATTTCCTCTTCCTATGTGTGTTTGTTTCAGAATTCAATCATTCTATGTGATCAAACCATCTCAATGTATTTTTTTCAAATTGACTATTCACTTTTACATTCATTCATGCATCACTCATTCTTTCTTGACTTTTAACAAATTAACAGAGTCGGAAGGGACCTTGTAGGTCAACTAATCCAACCCCCCACCCAAGCAGGAGACCCTACACTATTTCTGATAAATGGCAATCCAAACTTTTCTTGAAAGTCTTAAGTGATGAAGCTCCCACAACTTCCGAAGGCAAACTATTTCATTGGTTGATTGTTCTCACTGTCAGAAAATTTCTCCTTATTTCCAGGTTGAATCTTTCCTTGTTTAGTTTCCATCCATTATTCCTTGTCTGGATGCTTTGGAAAATAGCTTGACCAACTCTTCCCTGGGGCAGCCCCTCAAATATTGGAAGACTGCTATCATGTCTCCCCTGGTCCTTCTCTTTACTAGACTAGCCATGCCCAGTTCCTGCAACTGCTCATTGTATGTTTTAGCCTCCAGTCCCCTAATCATCCTGGTTGCTCTTCTCTGCACTTTTTCTACAGTCTCAACATCTTTTTTATAGTGTGGTGACCAAAACTGGATGCACTACTCCTTGTGGTTTTAGTAAGGCTTTATAGAGTGGTATTAGTACCTCACTTGATCTTGATTGTATCCCTCTGTTAATGCAACAGGTTTGCATTGGCTTTTTTGGCTGCTGCTGCACACTGCTGGCTCATATTTAGCTGGTTGTCCACTAAGACTCCAAGATTCCTCTCACAGTTACTGCTATTAAGCCTGGTTTCACCTAGTCTATATGTGTACTTTTGGTTTTTCTTGTCTAAGTATAGGACTTTACTTTTGTCAGATAGGGCCCAGTCTATCAAGATCCACCTGGACCTCGAGCCTATATCTTGGGTATTAGCCAGTGGTGGTATTCTACCAATTCGGCCTAGTTCTGCCAAGCCAGTAGCAGTGATGAGTAGTGAAGACCGATCCAGTTCTCTGCCACTCTGCTGTTCGGCCCAACTGCCCGCCTAGGTTCCCATACTCACCTTTATCCTCTCCTTTTGAAGTGCAGCTGCTTTGCGCAGCACAGCAGAGTGGTGCATGGCAGCTGCTGAAGCGATTGGGAGAGTGCAGGCTTGCAGGAGGTGAATTGGAATGCCTCTGTGCCTGTGCAAAGTGCGCATTTGGCATGCATGCGCACGTAGCACACCCACCAAGCCACGTCCACCGAACAGGCGTAAAACTTTTTGAATCCCACCACTAGTGATAGCTATTCCTGCCAGCTCACTATCATATGCAAATTTGGTAAGTTCCCTTTCTATCCCCTCATTTAAGTCATGTATGAAGATATTGAAGAGTACCTGGACCTTTTTTATTTCACCATATACTCTTTTTAAAGCAATCCTACTACATTCAACTTACTTTTTAAAGTTTGTCTTGACATACTCAACTTTTAATCACAGAGAACAAAATAGGCAGGATCAAATAATTATGTATAGCCAGTTTCACTTCTTTTGATAAACATTAATTTCTTGAACATATATCTATTATATATATGTATGTATGTAATGTGAAACATGCCTACATTATCAACAATTATAAATATCTATGTAGTAAGCATTTTATGAAGGCACACAAATAAACCTACTTGTTTTAATTTTTCACTGGTTATATATAACCTGCAATCTATTTTTATTGTTACAGAATTATTGTAGACATTAATACATAGATTTTCAGATCCAAACTCTTCATAGCTTCACACAAATGCTTAATAAGGTTGTCTTACCTTGACCTGTGATCACTATACAACAGCAAAAATTTAACATGTTTTGCATCTCTTTGTTCTATGTTTTTGTTGTTTGGTCCAGATGTGGCAAATCATTCAGGCTTTCAACCAACAATATAGAATAATCTGTATACATAACACATGCAGTGCATATTCACATCCTAACCAATATGTCTGTAACATCACTACAAGGTTCTTTATACATTCATCCTTAAATATATTAAGTCCCAGAATATCATATACCCTTATCTTACTTTTGGAGAATGGCATGAATTGACCATACAGATGGCAGTCAATTGAAGCCACCAAATTATCAGTGTTATTTATTTATTTATTTATTTATTCGATTTATATACCGCCCCCCTCTCCCCGAAGGGACTCGGGGCGGTGAACAGCCAATAAAAACACCCATACAAAGTACAGTACACGAAATAACACAACAATATTAAAATTTAAAAGCTGAAATATAATATGGCTCAATTAAAATATAAAGTAAGTATTAAAAAGATTAAAACCCGGTTAAAATTTAAAAACCCTTAGGCCAGTCCGGCCTGCCGAAATAAGTGCGTTTTAAGTAACCGACAGAAGGCCATGAGATCGGGGGTGGCCCTTACCTCCGGGGGTAATTCATTCCAGAGAGGGGGTGCTCCCAATGAGAAGGCCTGCGCCCTCGGGGTCGCCAGCCATCCAGCCGGCGGCACCCCGAGGAGACCAACTCTATGGGAGCGTACCGGTCGGTGGGAAGCCGATGGTGGCAGGAGGCGGTCTCGCAAGTAACCTGGTCCCGAGCCATGGAGCGCTTTAAAGATAGTGACCAAGACCTTGAAGCGCACCCGGAGGGCCACCGGGAGCCAATGCAGTACGCGCAAAAGTGGCATAACATGGGAGCCCCTAGGTGCTCCCATTACCACCCTCGCGGCTGCATTCTGCACCAACTGGAGCCTCCGGATGCTCTTCAAAGGCAGCCCCATGTAGAGAGCATTGGCATAGTCTAGGCGGGAGGTCACCAGGGCGGAAGTGACCGTGCGAAGCGCATCCCGATCCAGAAAGGGCCGCAACTGGTAGATCCTACGGACCTGTCCAAAAGCCCCCCTGGCGACGGCCGCCACATGATCTTCCAATGACAGCCGTACATCCAGGAGGACACCCAGATAGCGGGCCCTCTCTGTGGGGGCAAGAATTTCCCCCCCCACAGCCAGCGATGGAACCAGCCGGCTGTATCGGGGTGCCGGGAAGCACAGCCACTCAGTCTTAGATGGGTTGAGCTGAAGCCTGTTCCGCCCCATCCAACACCGCACGGCCTCCAGGCACCGGGTCATCACTTCGACGGCTTCATCGGGGTGGCCCGGGGTAGAGATGTACAGCTGGGTGTCATCAGCGTACTGATGGAACTCTACCCCAAAGCCACGGATGATCTCACCTAGCGGCTTCATATATATGTTGAACAGGAGGGGCGAGAGCACCGACCCCTGAGGCACCCCGCAAACCAGGGGCCTCGGGGCCGACCTCTGCCCCCCTGCCAACACAAATTGCGAGCGGTCAGAGAGGAAGGAGGAGAACCACCGCATAACGGTGCCTCCCACCCCTAACCCCCCCAGCCGCTGCAATAGGATACTGTGGTCGACAGTATCAAAAGCCGCCGAAAGATCTAAGAGGACCAGGACAGAGGAATAACCCCTGTCACGGGCCCTCCAGAGATCATCCACCAATGCGACCAGCGCCGTCTCCGTGCTGTGCCCAGGCCTGAAGCCCGATTGGCGTGGATCCAAATAGACAGCTTCATCCAGGTGCTGGGGGAACTGTTGTGCCACCACACTCTCGACAACCTTCGCCATAAAACGAAGGTTGGAGACAGGACGATAATTAGATAACAGAGTTGGGTCCAGGGACGGTTTCTTGAGGAGGGGTCTCACCACCGCCTCTTTCAAGGCGGCGGGTAGATATCCCTCACTCAAGGAAGCGTTAATAATACCCTGGAACCAACCTCGTGTCACCTCCTGGGTGGCCAACACCAGCCAGGAGGGACACGGGTCCAATAAACATGTGGTTGCATTCAGTCCCCACAGCAACCTGTCCACGTCTTCGGGGGTCACAGGATCAAACTCGTCCCAAATGACTGTTCCAAATTCCGCCCCCGATTCCCCGCCCAGAACTGCCCATTCAGAGTCCAAGCCATCCCGGATCTGAGTGATTTTATCCACCAGGAACTTTGAAAAATCCTCAGCCTGTCCCTGCAAGGGGTCCTCCTGCGCTCCCCCTTCTAAGAGGGAGCGGGTCACTCTAAACAGGGCAGCCGGGCGGTTTCCTGCGGACGCAATAAGGGTGGAAAAGTAAAAATGCCTTGCCACCCTTATCGCCACTAAATAGGTCTTAATAAAAGACCGTAAAAGTGTTCGGTCAGGTCCGGAGCGAGTAGTCCTCCAAATACTACTCTTATATCTTGTGCTATTAGCTAGCATGGAATAATATGTGTCTTATTTCAACTAGGGGAAAGAAAAAGGAGCTCCTGCTCTTAGATCAACTTACACTAATCATTAAAATTTAACCATCACCCTCATATAAACCAGAAAAATGATGTGTTTATTTCATACACACAATGTTGCTCTTTGACACAGAGTGGACAGCAATTCTATAGTTGAATTGTATGATATCAGTGAGAAATGGAACTCTCTTAGCCAATACATTCGTTTTTCAATCCAATTTGCCTTTCTGAGATACATGAAAAATAGGAATTGACTATTGAACAATACTGATGGAAGAAGCCAAACAGTATAAAACCGCATGTGTATGTTGAAATATTTTGTGAGTTACATGATGTTTTGCCAATCTTAATTACAAAGAAGACAACAACAATACATAGCAAAATTTCAAATAAAAGATATGCCTGTGTTTTTAATGCAAGAATCATACATCTTACTAGAGGTTTTTAAAAATAATTTCCTGTTTGAGCAGGGAGTTGGATTAGAAGATCTCCAAGGTCCCTTTTAACTGTTTTATCGGGTTAGTCTCTTATTTAATGTAGAATTTTTTAGTTTCATTTTAAAGAGATCTTTATTCAACTCCGCAGGTGTAAAATGTGTCAGTTTACATTCCTTATTTTATGAGCTGAGGAGTAACAGTGCAAAATTGCACTCAGTGCAAAATTGCTGGTTATACAATAGTCCTCTAGTTTGAGAACAGAATACATCCATAATAATCCCGGTTTTTCAAACTCACCTAGGATAGTTATGCCACTCTCCTTTAACCAGCTACATAGTTCCATGAAGGAGCAATTGCAGAACCAGGGATTCTCACCTAAACCTAGATTTCTCAGATTAGGCAAGTCCCTGATTGTACTTGTACCAATGAACATCAAACTGCAGCGGCTCACATCTAGATGCCTCAACCAGGTATTGTTAGCAAAAGAGTCCTTCTCAATCTCCATCAGGCTGGGATTGTCTGAGAGTTTTAGCACCACCAAACTGCTGAGCTGTGAAAAGGTGCCAAATGTTACCTGTGTGAGATTGTTAAAGCTGAGGTCTAAGTAGATAAGCTTGATCATGCTGACAAAAGTGAAATCCAGATCCTTGCCTAAAGTGTTGCTGCTGCAATCTAGATAGATCAAGTCATTGAGAAAATGCAACTCTAGTGAGGGCAAGTAGCTGAGTTTGTTTTGAGCCAGAACCAGTTGCCTGGTATCCAGTGGAATTGTAGTTGGGAACTCTTCCAGCAGTTTTCCTGTGCAATTGACAGCTAGGTATTGGCATATACATTCCTTGGGACAGCTTACGCTTCCTACTGTCCAGCTGATTCGACTCAGGAGCACCACCATCCATACATTCTTGGAGGTGAGAGGAAGGGGCATGATGTAGAATTGCACTTCCTTCACTGGATCCTGATAGTTTCCATGAAGATCTGAGCCAGGAGCCATGGATTTTCAAGACTTATCCCAAGGGGAACTGTGGCTGGCTGTTCTTCCTGATGTTCTCTGCTTATCAAGAGCCCTGGCAAATGATTAAATAAGGAGAGGGCTTCTTTTCTTGAAAGTGCAAAACAGCTACTTGCGGTTAGAAGATCTCCATGTCATGTTGGCTGCCAGTTGACACCTTTATGTCAGCTCCAGGTAAGTTCATAGGTTCTTGGCACAGTTTGCATACAGTGAAAGGTGTATGTGTACAAGTAGCTTAATTATATGCCAACTTTCTGTTTCCACAGAAATTGGGTAAATTCTAAGAAGGACCGAAGTCTGAGTGCAGGTATCCCTTATGTGAAGGAACATAATTTATATATGTTCATTCCCCACATATTAAAAACATGAATTCTATCTACCTTTCCACTCATGAAAAAGAGGAATAAAATAAATTGCTGGCCCCTATAATCACCCATTTTGTTTGCTTCATATTGTACTTCTGTAGTTGTATAAGGAGCTGAGGAGCTGAATTGTTTCCCACTTAACAGACCTGTTAGAATCAGCAGCTAAGAAATGGAGGGAGGAAAGAATTACAGCAATTGTGGAAATAGATCAGTTACAAGCTGTTTGCAGTCTCTATATTTAAAAAATAATAATTTTGTATTCGTTTTAAATATGCTGCAGGGAAGCCCAGAATTATGGGATAATCTCTCATCAGGACCCATGTGGGTTCACAGAGATCCGGATCTAGTTTAGATGTGGTGCAGAATCTTCAAGTGAGATTGCTCAAACTCTCACTGAAGACATGGAGCTCATTTCTAATAATGATGTTTTGTATTAAAATGAAAACTGATAATTTGAAAATTGTGAGAGTGATGGAGGTTCCCACCCCAATTATATATCTTAAAAATATTTGGAAATTATGTAGTAGGGGAATAAAAATCATGAATGAAAAAAATGAGCACGTAGAACGTTCAGATTCTCTGAATATAGAATTTTAGCTGGGAAAGTCTTTTAAGATAGACTGAAAGGAAATATTTAAATTTTTAAGTAAACTTCAACTAGGAAACATTTCTATTATTTTTGTTTACAGATTAAACACTATGGAAGCCTTGATTTGAGATAAAAATAGATAACTAGGAATACATCACTTCAAAAAGAATTCATCAAGTAGATAACCTTCCTGAACCTCAGAATTATTTTCAATTTTATTCTGGCAGACACATTAGCTTCTCTACATAGAACAGATCTTGCACATATAAGTATTTTATCAAAAAAAACCATAGCAATAAAACTCTGAATATTATTTTTCTCTTCCCAACTATAATATATTGTTTCTTTCCCTAACTTCCTTCAGTACAAAAACAAAGGGCTCTCACTCACTAAACTATTCCTTGCTCCAGATGCTGTACTTTAAAAAAAATAGCCCTTTTATTCAAACTTTTTTTGCATTAAAATAGTCCCTCCATTCTATACTAATCAATTTTATGTTGATGAGAGAATTTTTCTGCATGTGCATAAAAATGTAGGAGTGCAATTCTGGAAGATAGTCTTATGCTGCTGCTTTTTTAAAAACATTCTAACAGCTTAAAAACTTATAAACGTCTCACTGGGATTTTTTTACAGTTCTCTAATCAGTATCACATTTGGATGTTTGCTAGCAACTGTTATCTATTTCACATAAAGAAAATTTGATAGCACTGAAATGGAAACTTTACATTTTATTTGAAAGGTTATGTGTGAAAGTTATATTGGTATGTTAAAATTATTGTCAGCTTATAACACACAATTGCTGCTTTGGTATTTAAGAGAAAGTGGTGATACCTGTAGCATATTCCTGAAAAAGGCAATACTGATAAATAGGGTTACCTGAAATTTCTTTATTAAGATTCTGCTAAAACCATATTGACAACAGGGTTACTAAAATCATTGCTTATTTAAGCTATTATTCACAAGCCTCTGAAACAAATATGTAAGAGTGATTGCCGGAACCATTGCTTCACCAAGACTGATGTATTTATTGTTTCTTTAAGCAAAGGGGTGTTGATCAGTGGTGGTATTTAGCAGGTTCTGACCAGTTCTGGAGAACTGGTAGCGAAAATTTTGAGTAGTTCGGAGAACCGGAAAATACCACCTCTGAGTGGAGATTTTACAGTATCCTCCTACTGCCACACCCACAGAACCGGTAGTAAAAAAATTGAATCCCACCACTGGTGTTGATGCACAGACAGAATCATTACATGATTAAGGACTTTTCTGTTATTTTGCTCTGTATACCAGATTTAAGAAATCCCTTTCTGGATTTCAATCCCTTCTTTTACTTTAGCCACAGATTTGCCCATGTAGTTTGTTTGGGCTATATGGAAACATATAACCCATTGGGATGATTTCCTAGCTTCCCTCCCCCCACCTTTGAAAAGTAAGTGCAATTGCTTTATCTTTGATGGGCATAACTTTTAAGGAATGGTGAAGAAACTCCCAACAATTGTTTTACAGTACTTCCTGTCACCTGGGCTAAAAGGTAAATTGACCAATTTTTCTATCATTTCAACCAAGAGTAAAAAAAAAAGACAAAGATGTTCCACTTTATTTTTTGTTTACAGCAAACAAAATGCAAAGTCCAGTCTTTCATGGCTGCAGACAGGCAGTAAAAGATATGGAATGAATTACAGCTGTTTTATTTTGTATATGTGGTAGCAGTCTTAGAAGAAGCATGCTTAGAGTACTGATTAAGTTCCCATTCTATTCAGGAGATTTCCTCCAAGCCTGCAGGCCCTATGCTCTGTCAAAGTCAGTGCTTCACGAGTAAGTGACTAACCTAGTGTTTCTCAACTTTATGCCTTCTCAAGCAGGCTTAAAATGGGTGGACGTCAATTCATAGAATTCATCCATTTTAAAGGTATCAAGGTTGAGAAACATGGACTAAACTCTGACTCTTCAAGCAAGCATGAAGCCTCTTATTGGTAACCATTAAGCAAGAAAAACTTCAGCTGTGTGTGCTCAGTGGAGAGAGGATTTAAATTCCACAGGGTCCCCACTGCTGCAGAAAGGATCTATGTCCCTGACTCTTACATTCTTGACTAAGTCACTATCATTGTGGCCATAGGGCATCTGAATGCTTGTGTCAGATCCGTGTATCTGTCATTTCTTCAGTGAAAGAAGAAAAGGGGGGGAGACTGATAAAGAAATCCTTATTTGATGTAACCTGTATATATTCAATCTTATATCGAATTTGTATAACCCACACATGATTCAATGGAAAGAGGAATCCCAGATGGCTGGAACCTATCACCTCTGAGAAGCACAGCCAGGAGATGAGAAGACCATAAAAATTCCATAGTGAGATGTATGCTTGGGAAACTGTGAAAAAGATCGTTCCTACAGAAGGGGTGTGGTGGGGAATAAACATACTGGCTTTTGTTTCACTAAATACACATTAAGAGAAGGGGAGGGGTTCTATCTATCCTGGTATGCCTGAGAGACCTTAGATGCTGCTTTGAACTCCTACATGAATTGTTTTATCTCAATAAAGGATTCCTTTTGATACGTTTGGTTTTCAGAAGTTCATTCTTGTTAATAGAATGGGAAAAAGTTATATAGCCTGACATAAAGCAGTGTCTGCAATAGAGGTCAGCCTGGAGAGGAATTTTTTTTAAAAAAAGAAAGAAAGAAAACCTTTCACTCTACTGAGGGGACCCTGCAAGAGAAGAAAAATGTCTGAATACAGCAAGGAGCAAGGGGGAGCTGAATGCTGGACAGAAACATTGACACTTATCCAGCCAGATACTGACTCGGTGCACCCCATTGAAGACAGCGAGGCTGCCTGCGAAACCTCCACCAAGCCCTGGTGGTCTATAGGTGTAGGAAAAAGAGACAGCTGGGATGAAAGAACCAGAGGAGTAACCTTCACCCGGGGCAATCATAAACCTGGGTGGAAATTGGAGCTGGAGACCCTATCGAATCAGGAAGAATGGGACGAGGAGCCACCAGCCGACGACCGAATGAGATGGTACATAAATCGCCTTGTGAGGGAAGCCCTGGAGAACCTCGAGGTGAGGAATGCACCAGGATGACAACACAGGAGAGTGAGGGAACCAGAAAATGAGAGAACTCGAGCCGCCACCCTGGATCCAGTGAAGATTGAGAGGACAGAGGGACAAGCCGAAGAACCAGCAGCCATACCAGGTACCCAACCCTTAAATGCAGGGGATTAATTCCCTTAAATGAAGGGGATTAATTCCCTTAAATGCAGGGGATTAATCCCCTTAAATGCAGGGGATTAATCGGGATTAACCCTGGCCAACTCAGAGACATACAACTGCAGAGGCAGATCCCATTCTTGGGGGTAAAATTCGATGGAGACCCCCAGAAACTGGAATTTTTCCTGGCGCAAGTGCTCGCCTACATGCAAGAATATGGGTGGGATTTCCCAACCCAGGGGTCCTGAGTACGAGTCATCTCTCTGGCCCTTGAAGGGGCAGCAGCCAGATGGATGGTGATGCTCCACAACATCAATGCCCCAAAATTAAGGAACCTCAATATCTTCATGATGGTCTTACACCACTGCTTCAAGGACCCCCTCACTGATAGAAAAGCCCGTGACCGCATTAGAGTCGTAAAACAAGGCTGTCGCCCAGTAGCAGAATACAATGAGGAATTTCATGACCTGGCCAGCCGGATAGACTGGCCAGAGGATACCCTAGTCTATTGGTTGAAAGATGGACTAAATGATGACCTATACGCTGCCTGCCTGGCCCATGGGGCCCCAAACCTCTTGCATGAATGGTACATGATGGCAGAGGAGGTGGAGATAGACATGACTCGAAACCGATACCACACCAGCAAGTTTTGGAAAAGATTCCCACCCCAGGGGAAACAGGAAGTTTTCAAACCCCAATCCACCATGACTCCAAGAACGTCTGGTTGCCTTAAGTGTGGAAAGGAGGGACACTGTGTAGCAGAATGCTGTTCGAAGACCCCTGCCAGAAAGTTAGACCACCCATCAGGGGGGAAACTCAGAACATCCAGCCCTCGAGGAAAGGAGACTGGCCTGAGAGGCCGAGTAGATGTGGGATTCCGATCCCCCCCCAACCTTGAGGAAGAATCCCAAATGTTCTGAGGGGACCTGAGCCAGTCTGAAAGCGATCCAAAAGATGACTCGCTGGTAAGCAATCCAATTGAACCAATCACCCTACCTCGAGACTGTTTATCCCCAGCCGAGGGAAGGGGGAGGAAGTTGCAGCGTTGCTGAATTCAGGATGCACCCGATGCTTAATAAACCCTCCCTTGCAGATAAATTGGGAATCCAACTGAAAGAAATGGAAAATCCCATAACTTTCTGCCAATTAGATGGAACTATGGGGGGAGGGGGGGAGACCAGCCAGGTTTACCACAGAACCATTGAAAATAAGACTAGGGAACCATAGGGAGATGCTCACATTCATTGTAGACTCAGGAATGGAAGAGCCACTGGTCCTAGGTCTCGCATGGCTGCGGAAATGGAATCCAAAAATAAATTGGAGGAAAGGAACCGTACAATTCCAGAGAGACGTAATAGTTGCAAAAAGCTCAGAGGGAAGGATAAAGAAAGGGACAGAGAACAGTGAATCAGCCATGACTGGACAGTTGGCTGAACCCATTAACATCCTCAATGAATACCAGGATCTGGCCCAAGCATTTAGTGAGGAAGCTTGTGATGAACTCCCACTCCATCGAGCCACAGACTGTGCTATCAAAATCCTACCAGGGGTTAAACTCCCCAAACCACAAATGTACTGCATGTCTCCCAGAGAACTGAAAGAACTCAGAGCATTTATCGATAAAAACTTAAAAAGGGGCTTCATCGAACCCACCCGGCCAAAAATAGCTGCTCCAGTATTATTCCACAAAAAGAAAGATGGTTCCATGCACCTGTGTGTGAATTACCAAAAATTAAATACAATTTGCATAGAGAATATGTATCCATTCCCCCTCATGAAGGACATGTTAGCCCACCTCTCAAAAGGAATTTTTTTTTCAAAGTTAGATCTACGAGAGGCATATTACTGCATCAGAATAAAGAAAGGGGATGAGTGGAAGACAGCTTTTAACACACCATTGGGATGCTACCAATTTAAAGTGCTCCCCTTTGGACTGCAAGGAGCGCCTGCCGTGTTTATGCAATTGATCAATGAAACCCTTCATGAATTTTTATATAAAGGGGTTCTAGTGTATCTTGATGATATTTTAATCTACATGGAAACGATGGAAGAACACATCAAGCTACTCCATGCAGTCCTCCCAAAACTCTTAGATGCTAAACTATATGCAAAGCTCTCTAAATGCGAATTCCATCAAGAAAAAAATTGACTATTTGGGGTATAGAATATCCCACGAGGGAATAGAGATGGACCCAAAGAAAGTAAAAGCTGTCATTGACTGAGACCCACCTCATACCCGCAAGCAACTGCAAAGCTTCCTGGGGTCTGCGAACTTATATTACAAGTTCATTCCAGCTTTTGCAAACATCACCCTCCCTATCACGTACTTGCTAAAAACGAAGGGGGGGAGAGAAATCCAAACCAAGGCAACCCCTTATCTGGACAATGGAATGCCAAGCAGCATTCAAGAAACTCAAACATCTATTCCCAGCAGAACCAGTCCTTAAGCACCCAGATCCCGAACAACCTTTTGTCATCCAAGCAGATGCTAGTGCTGTTGCAGTTGGGGCAGTCCTCCTCCAAAAGAGTGGAAGTGGACAATTACAACCATCCGCTTATACATCCAAGAAACTGACGGAAACCAAGCAAAGATGGGCCATATGAGAGAAAGAAGCATATGCTGTGCGGTTGGCAATGCTCACATGGAGACATTTCCTGGAAGGAAGCTAAATCCCCTTTGAAGTATGGACTGATCACAAAAATCTGGAAGCCCTGAGAAATCCACAGAAACTCTCTGAAAGGCAAGCAAGGTGCGCTCAATACTTTAAACGATTTAATTTTACTCTCAAATATTTTCCTGCGAGAAAGAACTTCTTAGCAGATGCCCTGTCCAGGAAACCCCAATACACATAAATACACATTAAGAGAAGGGGAGGGGTTCTAAACTTCCTTATCTATCCCAGTATGCCTGAGAGACCTTAGACGCTGCTTTGAACTCCTACATGATTTGTCTCATCTCAATGAAGGATTCCTTTTGATACGTTTGATTTTCAGAAGTTCATTCTTGTTAATTGAATGGGAAAAAGTTCTGTAGCCTGACACCAATCCCACAGGCGTGGCCACCAACAGCCACTCGAGGTCAAAGGATGCCACGCAAGCTTCCAGAGTCAAGCCATTTTTCCAGACAAGCCATTGAGGTTCCCCTCCCCACAGAAGAGAGTGACGAACCTCCGGCTAAAGGAGTTTGTCTAGGAGAGGCTAATGAAGAAGAGGTTCCAATGGTGAGTGCAGCCAGCCCCATTTACAGTTAAAGTAAAGCTAACAGTGCCAGAAATGAGGGAGCAAAAGGATTTGGAGACAGTGATAGATACAGGCTGTATCAGATGCCTAATTGGACTACCCATCGTTGAGCAACTAGGGATAAAAATGAAACCCCTTAAGAACCCAATTAGTTTTGAACAGATTGACAGTACTTTAATAGGTAGAACCCCAACCACACAAGTCACGGATCTTGTCAGATTAGAGATGGGGAGGCATTGTGAGCTCATACGTTTTGTAGTAGCTCCCAAGATGTCAGAATCAGTGATATTAGGTCTTGCCTGGCTGGATAAATGGGCCGCTACCATTAAATGGGGAGATGGGTACCGGAAGATTATTATTGGAGTTGGAGTTGGACCACTACCATCAGTTCCTCCTGACAAGTGACTGCTAGTTAATCCAGTCCTGCCATCAGAACCAGCAGCTTTAGGGGCATTGCCAGGTGAGCCCCCTATTCCTAAAGAATACAGAGACTTGGCTGAAGTATTCAGTGAAGACGAATGCAATATCCTCCCCCTGACAAACCAACAGACTGCACCATTGAAATAGAACCCAGAGCGAAATTGCCAAAACCCCAGAAATACTCCATGGTGCCTGCAGAAATGATTGAACTGAGGAAGTACATTGACACCAACTTGCCTAGAGGTTTCATTGAGGCAGCAAAATCTAAAGTAGCAGCTCCTGTACTATTTAAAGAAAAGAAAGATGAGGGGGCTTTGATTTTATGGGGATAAATGTGGTGTGTGTGCATAACACGTACCCTCTACCCCTCATAAAAGACTTGCTAAACCACTTATCAAAAGGCAATATATTTACCAAGCTAGATCTGAGAGAAGCTTATTACCACGTACGCATAATAGAGGAAGACGAGTGGAAAACAGCTTTCAACTGCCTGCTGGGGAGCTTTCAATTCAGAGTCATGCCTTTTGGCCTCCAAGGGCCTCCCACAGTAGTCATGCAGTTGATTAATGAGGTGTTACATGAACATCTGTATAAAGGGGTCCTGGTTTACCTGATTGATATTCTTATATTCAAGGAAACTTTGGAAGAGCATGTGAAACTTGTGAAGCAAGTGCTGAAAAAACTTTTAGCTGTGAAGCTGTATGCAAAATTGTCAAAATTCAAGTTTCATAGGACTTCCATCAACTATCTGGGCTACCTAGTGTCAAACCGGGGAATTGAAATGGATCCCAGAAAAGTGAAAAGTGTGTTAGACTGGCAGCCTCCTAAAACACATAAACAACTTCAAAGTTTCTTGGGATTTGCAAACTTTTATAGACAATTTATTTCTTCTTTCATGGAAATAGCCCTCCCTTTGACAGAATTGCTAAAAACCAACCTTCTTCCTCTAAGCCAAACCTAACCAGTCGCTTGCTTGGACTATGGACTGTCAAGAAGCATTTGAAAAGCTTAAGCACTTGTTTACAGAGGAACCCATCCTTCAACACCCCTTCAACATCCCAATCCAAACAAGCCATTTATAGTCCAAGTGATTTATAGTGCAGGTGATGTGGCTGTGGCCATAGTTTTATTTCAAAAAAATTCCACAATCAATTATTGCCTTGTGTCTATGTTTCTAAGAAACTAAGTGACACAGAGTGTAGGTGGCTGTTTGGGAAAAGGAGACTTTTGTTGTTCAATGGGCTCTCTTGTCCTGGAGACATTTTTTTGGAAGGAATTAAGGAACCATTCGAAGTGTGGACTGATCACAAAAACATTGAGGCTCTGAAAACTCCTCAGAAACTTTACCCCCAAGCAACTTCACTGGGCTCAATATTTTAAGCAGTTTAATTTTAAACTGAAATATATTCCAGAGGGAAAAAACCTATTGGCAGATGCCTTGTCTAGAAAACCCCAATTTAACAATCGCTGAGAAGAAATAGTACATGCCATGATTTCAGAAGCCCAGCCTGCTGCCCAAGCGACCACCAGAGCTCAAGCCAAATGCTGTTCTGAACTCCCTGCAGATAAACTAACAGCGGATTTTAAAGCAGCACTTTTAAGCAATCCATGGTTTGCTGAAAATCAAACCAATTTGACTCTGAGGGAAGGGCTGGCTTGGAAAGGAAACAAGATTTATGTACCCAGTACCATGAGATTGATGGTACTAAAATACAGTCATGACTCTCAGTTGGGGGGGCATGTTGGATTTTTAAAAACCCTCCATTTGGTCAGAAGACAATTCTGGTGGCCAAAATGAAAACTGATGTTGAGGACTATGTAAAAAGCTGCTCAATTTGTGCCACCATGAAACATAGACCCAGGAAACCCCCTGAACTTCTCCAACAAGTAGCTGAACCAACAAAGCCATGGGAAGAAATAGCAATGGACTTTATTGTTGAAAGTGGAGGAAATATGATACTTTGCACCATCATTGACTTGTTCTCTCTACAAGCCAACTTCACCGCTTGTAGTGGATTATCTTCTGCCAAAAAGTTAGCAAAACTGTTTTTGAAGCACATTTATTGACTTCATAGAGTGCTGTGGTGAGTGATTTCAGACTGAGGTGCTCAATTTACTGGTAAGTTCTGGAGGGAGTTTTAAAAGTCCATTGGGTCATCTCAAGGGCTTAGCTCAGCTTTTCATCTGGATACTAACAGATCGGCTGAACGAACAAACACCATGGTGGAACAATACATTAGATGCTATATAAATTATCAGCAAGAAAACTGGGAGGATTTATTACTGTTTGCAGAAGTGGTTTATAATAATACACAGTAATACTGGCTTAACTCCTTTTCAAATTACTACTGGCATGAATTTTGTTTCCATGCCCTAGAGATCCACCAACATCCATGTCCATAACAGACTGGATGGAATCATTAAAGAAAGGATGGGAAAATACCAAGAAAGTTTTAACAGAAGCAGCGGAAGAATTTAAAAAACAAGCAGACAAACATAGGTCTCTCCAGCCACCATTTAGGGTGGGGGATAAAGTATTCCTGTCAACTAAATACCTTAGGTTGAGGCTTCCTAGTAAAAAATTAGGACCTAAGTTCCTTGGTCCCTTTCCCATAGTGAAAGTGATCAATCCAGTTACTGTTCAACTTAGCCTCCTGCGCATATTAGGCAAAATACACCCAGTCTTCCATAGCAGCTTATTAAAGCCTACTGTGGGTTCTAATCTATGACCCATACCAGCAGCTCCTCCCAAACCAATGGTAGTACATGGTGAAACTCATTATGAAATAAAAAAAATTCTTGACTCTGGACTACAAAGAGGACAATTACAATATTTCGTGCTATGGAAGTGCTACCCTTTGTCAGAAGCTATTTGGGTGAAAAGTTGGGATGTAAACACTGATAAATTAATTAAACAATTCCAGGACAAGTTCTCTGACAAACCAAAGGATCCCCCTGGGAGGGAGAGGGGGTTAAGTGGATTGATGGACTGCACATTACCTCCTTGTTGTGTTTTGTCTATTGTATTTTTCAGGATATTATTTTTTCTTTGGAGGGGACGCCTGTCAGCTTGGAAGCCATGTTAGCACCAGAAGCTTCCATGCTGCCACATTTTAAAGCTTGGGAATTTGGGAGGGGGGATTTTATGAAGTGTATGTAGTTAGACATAATAGCATTCTTCTTTAAAGTCAAGGTCATGTTATTTCTGCACCTGAATGAAGAATGGTTGAAGGGATGTCTCAAGTTAGAATGGATGGTGATTGGAGCATTAGATGGAATGATATGCGTAGGGGATGGATTTGTAATTTTTAATTATTGGAGGAAAATCCAGAACTTTCAGATTCAGGTTTTCCCAGATGTGCCAGCATGGCAACTCTAATAAAATTGAACTTTGAGAAATTGCCTGTCTCAGAGTTTTGCTGTTGGAGTTTGTTTTTCTAGAATGCTGACAGAAAGAACATTTTTTGTTGTGCTTTTTTATGACGTTTTTGATGTTAGGTGTCCATTTTAGGTGTTCAGATATGATAGAACCTAGAAACCTGAAGGTCTCTACTGTTGATACTGTGTTGTCTAGTATTGTAAGAGATTGTAGTATAGGAGGGTTTCTCCCAAAATCTACTATCATTTCTATGGTTTTGAGTGTATTTAGTTCAAGATTGTTCTGGTTGCACCACAGAACACCACTAGTTGTTCAACCTCCTGTCTGTATGCAGATTTATTGTTGTCTTGAATGAGACCAATCACTGTTGTATCATCTGCAAACTTCAGTACTTTAACAGAGGGATCTTTTGAGATGCAATCGTTGATATATAGTGAGAAGAGAAGTGGAGTCTTGGAGGGGCAGTGCTAATTATACAGGTATCTGATGTGATTCTGCTTAGCTTCACCTGATATTTCCTGTCTGTTAGGAAGTTTATGATCCATTTACAAGTGTTTTCAGGTACTGCTAGCTGGTTTAGTTTAGTTAGAAGAATGTCTAGAATGATGGTATTGAATGCTGAACTAAGTCTACGAAGAGGACCCTTGCATAGGTCCTTGGAGATTCAAGATGTTGTAGGATGTAGTGCAGAGCCATATTATCAGCATCATCTGTCTATTTACTCGGTATGAAAATTGCAGGGGGTCTAACAGCGGATCCATGATGGTTTTTAGATGGAACAGCATTAGCCTTTCAAAGGTTTTCATAACTAGTCAAAAAATTTTCCTACTGGCTTTATGAGTGTGGCTTGGTGGGCATGGCTTGGTGGAGCTCAGTCTCTAAAAGGAAGGTGGGTGGGCATGGGTGGGGCCAACCAATTCAAATCATCCCTACCATCTCTCCAAACTGATTCAAATTATCCCTACTACCTCTCCTGAGGTGGTGCAAGGTGATTGAATTTCACCCCTGCTACAGAGCAACTGGTCTGTAGTCATTCAGTTCCTTGATAGAGGGCTTCTTTGGCACTGGGATGATAGTAGAGCATTTGAAGCAAGCACATTTCTAGTGATTTATTGAAGATTCAGGTGAAGATGGAGGGCAATTGGTCAGCACAGACTTTTAAGCATGAAGGAGTTACCTTGTCTGAGCCTACTGCTTTTCCTGGCTTTTGTCTGTGAAATAAATCTTGCACTTCCTTTTCTGTGATCACCAGAGGTTGTGAACCCAATGGGATGGGGTCAGTTGTAGGAGATTTGGCTGTTGTTGGTGTGTCTGAGATGGGATCCATAATTTTCTTTATAATCATACTATTTGTGGGAGTGCTATCTAATTTCCAGCTCTGAGCATGTTATTCTTGCCACTGTTAATATGTACATTATGATGTACTCAATTTCTTTCTTAAATGCTTCTCTAACTATCCCTAACAAAAACATTTCAGGCTTAAGTTCTATTTGAAGTCCAATAATTTCTTGCAACCATGTTCTAATTCTGTTCCAGTATTCTTTTGCTTTGGGACAAGACCACCACATGTGAAAGAAGGTACCTTGTTTATTTTTGCATTTCCAGCATTCAAGGATTCATATTTGGGTATATTTGGAAGGGTGGACATGAAGACAAACAGTGAGAAAAAGATAAATCATATGAACTAAACGGAGAGGGAGATGCATAAGGGTGAACTGTGTGGAGCTGGAGGACAAAATGTTATTTTGTATCAGTGGAGAGGAAGCGGAATGATTAAGCATTATTGCAAAAGGAGTTGAGAGAAAAATCGAAAGTGAGAGTGTGCTGTGAAACTATATAGAAACTATATAGACAATATAGAAGCGCACAGAAGAGGAGAAAATTGAAGAGGATTTGGTGGAAAGTGAAAGCGAAGAGAGAAATACAATTCACCATAGGACAGAGTGGCTGATGCAGCTGACAGCAGGTAGTGTAAAATGTAATTGAAGGGAACAAATTGATGTAGTATTTAATAGAAAAAGTTAAAGCATGGTAATTAATTAATAGGAATGAATAATACAAAAAAGAGATCGACTTGTATATCATGATTATATTACAGATTTTTGGTCCATTAGGAACTTCTTTTTTTTAAATTCTCTTTCTTCTTCCTGAATGTAAACAGATTAATTGGGATAATTACAGTGAAAAGCTAATAGGGGTAGAATATAAAGTCAAGGCTCTGATTAATGGATAAAAATGAATTGTTAACTTATGCAAACCTCTTGGATTGATGTTTAATAAGAAATCTCTAAGTCTTTTTATTTATTTTTTAAATAAAGTTTTATTTGAATTTTCACAAAAAAACCCCAATACAATTAAAACATCTGTTTTGAGAATAGCATGGTCCCAGGTTATCACTTCTCTATACAGACACAAACTCAATTTCATATTCATCTTTATATTCTATTCCATATCTTCTTACTATTTTAACTTTTTCTCCATAAGTTTAATTTACTCAATATTCTTGATTATCGCATATCTAAATCCAATTATATATCTTTTAATTCCAATGTCTTTCTACTCATTGTATTTATATTTTATCTGCCTGTTCAAATTTCATGTTATCTTTTATCATTAAACAAATTTTAAAATATGACATCTTTATATCTCTTAAAATACACACTATATTCTTTAAACAAATATATATATAACAATAGTAGATAAGATACTCATTCCCCTCCAATTCGATTCTATCATCAATATTAGTTTATTTCCAATTATCTCATGTCCAAATTCAATTATATGTTTTTTGCAAATCTTAATATCTTTCTATTCATCACATTTACACTTTTATCTGACCTGTTTCAATTTCATATTGTCTTTTCTCATTAGACAAATTTTCCCCTATAATTACTAATTTTAAATTTTATCCATTCAACTCTTATTTAAACTTCAATTTATGCCTTTAGAGTTATAACATTCTGTATAACACATAATTTCCAATTGAATTCTGCTTGGTACATTCTTAAAATATACACTATGTTCTTTAAACTAAAGAAAAAATATATAGCAATAATAGATACAACACTCATTCCCTTCCAGTTCAATTCTATTAATATCAATTACAGTCATACTTCCTTGGGAACACATATAAACAATTATCTCATATCTAAAATCAATTATATTTATACTTTTATCTATAAACTTTTCATGGTTAATCAAACCAGCTGGCTTGGGGCGCTCCAGCGGCGAGCACAGACAGAAACCACGCACAATCGCGGATTTCTGACTGTCTCCGAAGAAACTCAAAGAGGAAGTCCCCTCTAAGTCTTAAGTAATATCTTAAGTTATTGTGTATTAAGCTATCGTAGACGATACAGATGACCCTATTGGCAATACAAGAGACCATGACAAAAATGCAAGAATCAATAACTAAAAACCACGAAGAAATGAAGGATGAGAAGGGGGAAATGAAAGACGATATACACAAATTGGACAACAGAGGAGGCATAATCCAGCAGGCAATTGAAAAAAACAGAACAAAAATTAAGAATGGTGGAAAACAGAACTGAACAGAAAAGAAATTGGAATCGATTGAGCAGAATGTTGGCAATAAATAAAGATTTAGAAGAATCCTTTATTCACCTAGGAGATGGAACAATCAGCTTTTTACTTACGCTTTCAAAATATAATAGAAAACAAAGAAGATTTGAGAACAATAATGTCAGAACTGTTAGCAGAAGCTACAAAAAGGGAGAGAAAAGAAATTCAAAATGAAATTGACGAGATATGCAGAGTGCATACAAACTATACTAGATGCCACAAGCTACCAAGGGAAGTCCACATTAGATTTACAAAGAAACAAGTAAGAGATGAAATCTATAGAGCTACAAGAAATGAACCCTTGTCATACAAAGGTAAAGAAATCCTGACACTGAACCAGATACCCAGACATGTGAAAGAACAGAGGAGAAACTATGGCTTCCTATCAACACGACTGTTAAAGCATAGTATATCATTCAGATGGCTTATACCAGAAGATATGCTTCCTAACAGATCATAAGCTTCCTAACAGACAGGAAGCAGCAGGTGAAGCTAGACAGAATCAAATCTGATACCTGTACAATTAGCACAGGTCGCCCCCAGGCTGTGTGCTTTCTCCACTTCTCTTCTCCCTACATACCAATGACTGTATCTCAAACGATCCATCTGTTAAAATACTGAAGTTTGCAGATGATACAACAGTGATTGGCCTCATTCGAGACAACAACAAATCCGCATACAGACAGGAGGTTATACAACTTGTCTTGTGGTGTAACCGGAACAATCTGGAACTGAATACACTCAAAACTGTAGAAATGGTGGTATACTTTAGATTAGAAGAAACCCTCCTATACTACCACTTCTTACAATACTAGACAACACAGTATCAACAGTAGAGACCTTCACATTTCTAGGTTCTATCGTATCACAAGACCTAAAATGGACATCTAACATCAAAAACATCATCAAAAAAGCACAACAAAAAATGTTCTTTCTGCACCAACTCAGAAAGCTCAAACTGCCTAAGGAGCTGCTGATACAGTTCTACAGAGGAATTATTGAGTCTGTAATCTGCACCTCTATAACTGTCTGGTGTGGTTCTGCAACCCAACAAGACAGGCACAGACTTCAGAGGATAATTAGGACTGAAGAAAAAACAATTACTACTAACCTGCCTTCAATCGAGGACCTATATAACTTCTTGAGTCAAAAAGAGGTCTGTAAAAATATTTACAGACCCCTCACATCCTGGACATAAAACTGTTTCAACTTCTACCCTCAAAACGATGCTATAGAGCATTGCACACCAGAACAACTAGACACAAGGACAGTTTTTTCCCGAATGCAATCACTCTGCTAAACAAATAATTCTCTCAACACTGTCCAACTATTTACAAAGTCTGCACTACTATTACTATTAATCTTCTCATCATTCCTTATCACCCATCCCCTCCCACCTGTGACTGTATGACTGTAACTTTGTCACTTGTATCCTTATTATAATATTGACTGTTTCCTAGTATGATTTGATTGCTTATTGTACCCTATGACTATTATTAAGCGTTGTACCTCATGATTCTTGATGAATGCATTTTTTTTATATACACTGAAGCATTTGCACCAAGACAAATTTCTTGTGTGTCCAATCACACTTGGCCAATAAAGAATTCTATTCTATTCTATTCTATTCTATTCTATTCTATTCTATTCTATTCTATTCTATTCTACTCTACTCTACTCTACTCTACTCTACTCTACTCATAACCTAGCAGGAGAAGAAAATAAGAATCAATAACCTAGGAAAAGCACATGACTTTTATGACCAACTTATGATAATAGAAGAAGAACTTGGTAGCAAAGAAGAACTAGAAAGTAGAAGTCTAGAGAAGCAGCAACTTGAGGAAAAAGAGTCAGAACAAGAAGAGAGAAGTAAAGAGGAAATAGAACAGGGTGAAAGAGAGGGGATTAGTACAAGAGCGCGCAGAGAGAAAACAATATAAACAGAAGACAGAGGCAACAGTACAGACAATAAAATGGAAGAAATAAAACTAATATCTATGTATATAAATGGATTAAATTATCCAATAAATAGGAAACAAATTTTCACAAACCTATATAAACAGAAGGCGGACACAATATGTCTCCAAGAAACATGTATCAAGAAACAACATAAAAATATTTAAAACAAGCAAAACTAGGGAAACTATTTGTATCACTGGCAGACCAGGAAAAAAGGGATTAGCTATATACATTAAAGAAAAGATAAATGCAAAACTTATCTATAACAATGGAAGAATACTAATGATAGAAATTAAAATTAAACAAAAACAAATACTACTAGTAATAATATATGCTCCAAGTGATAACCAAAAGAAATGTTATAGCAAGGTACATGAAAAAATAATAGAAAAAGGACAGGAAAACATTTGTTTACTAGGAGATTTTAATGTTGTGATAGATATTAACAAAGATTATATAAGTGAGAAAAAAAAGAAGAGGAAAATACTATTGAAATAATTCTTCGAGATGACCCATGAATTAAATTTGAGAGATAGCTGGAAAGAATTAAACCTGAAGGAAAACAAATATACATTCTACTCAAACCCCCATAAATCATGGTCCAGGATTGATATGATCTGGATGAATAAAGAAATTGGAAAAAAAAATAGAATCTATAGAAATAATAACTAACACTTGGGCAATCATAACCCTTTAAAAATAATTTGGAAAGGCCAAAAAAAGAAAAATAGAAGATGGATATAAGACGTACAGATTCTGAAAGAAAAAAAAGCATACAATTGATTAAAAAAGAAATGGAATTCTTTCTCAAAGAAGAAAAAAACCAACATACAACACTACAAAATCTATGGGACACTGCTAAAATATACCTACATGGTATAACTATCACATACACAGCCCGAAAAAACAAAGAAAAATGGAAAAAACAAAATATACTACAGGAAGAATTAAAAACAATAGAAAATGCATTACAGAAAGAACCACAAAATGATAGAATTAAAAGGGAAAGAGGACTAATTAAACATAAACTAAACTTATTGAGACAGGAAGAATATGCAAAAAAAATAAATAAAACTGGTATGACAAAACTTTTTTGAACAGGCAAACAAGCCAGGAAAGTGGTTGGCATATAAATTTAAAAAGGAAAGGGAAAAGAAATTAATACAATTACAGAACGATAATGGAAACCTCAAATACCAGATGAAAGAAAAGAAAGACATCATACGAAACTATTTTGAAAAATTATATTAGAATTAGAATTGGAATTAGAATTCTTTTATTGGCCAAGAGTGATTGGACACACAAGGAATTTGTCTTGGTGAAAATGCTCTCAGTATACATAAAAGAAAAGATACATTCATCAAGAGTCAAAAATCATAAGGTACAACACTTAATAATATAGTAATACTTAATAATAATAATAAATTAATAATAATAATAACACTTAATATAGGCAGGATAATATAGAGACGGGGAAGATAGAGGAATAGCTTAAAGAGAAAGGCCTACCACCAATTACGGAAGATAGCAGAAAAATGTTGGAAAGGGAAATAACACAGACAGAGTTGAAAAAAAGCAATTTATAGGCAGAAAAGCAATAAAACCCTGGGATCAGATAAATTCCCAGGGAAGTTTTATAAGACCATGTTTGAAACAATGGAACCCCTGATGTTAGAAGTATATAATAAAGTACTGCTAGAAGCAAAGCTGCTGAATTCATGGGCTGAAGCCTATATTTCTTTAATAACGAAAGAAGGTACTGACCATTTACAAATTCAAAACTATAGGCCAATCTCATTGCTAGATGCCAACTATAAAATATTTATGGCAGAAAGAATGAAAAAATTACTAAATGAAATAATCCACACAGACCAAAATGTTTTTTTTACCCAAAAGGCAAATTAGAAATAATATTAGGACAGTAACAAACGTTTGAAGCACATCCAGAAAAACAAGCAGTGTTAATTTTCTTGGATGCGCAAAAAGCAATTGATAATTTAAACTGGGATTCCTTTAAACAGCAAATAAAAGGGATGAAATTTGGACCAAATTTCAAAAGGATGATAGCAGCAATCTACTCCATGGAGAAAGCTAACGTGATTGTAAATGATGACTTCACTGAACGATTTAATATAATTAAAGGAGTGAGGCAGGGATATCCGTTGTCACCTCTGATCTTTATCCTTGCAATAGAAAATTTTCTAGTGCAGATTAGGAATAATAAAGAAATTATAGGAATTAAGATAAAAAAGGAAGAATTTAAAACACAGGCATTCCCAGATGATTTGGTATTCTTTATAGAAAATCCGATTGAGTCAGGAACAATATTATTAAACGAAATAGAAGAATTTGGTAAGACGGCGGGTCTTAAAATTAATAAAAATAAAACCAAGATATTAACTAAGAACCTTACAGACTGCCAGAAAAGAGAGTTAGAAAGGGAAATGGAACTGCAAACTACAAATAAAATTAAATATTTAGGAATTTGGCTGACAACGAGATGCTCATCGATATAAGAAGATAATTACAACAAATTAATGAATCAGACAAAGAAAGATCTGGAAATGTGGGGAAAATTACAACTATCATTAGTAGGAAAAATCGTTGCAATAAAAATGAATCTGTTACCAATATGGTTGTATATATTCCAAACAATTCCTATAAAACTTAATAAAAACTTTTTTGGGAAATTGAATAAAGTAAGAACTAAATTCATATAGGCCGGGAAAACCCCCAGAATAAGGCTAAAACTATTGCAGGATAATAGAAGTAGAGGTGGCTTCGGACTACCTGACTGGGAATCATACTATCATGCAGCAGCAATAGCATGGATTAAAGAATGGATATCCTTGAACAATAAGAGAATACTAAACACTGGAAGATCTACAAATAGGATGGCATACCATCCTGTGGGGTGCGGGAAATCATATTCACACTTCCAAAATCACCAAATTAGAGACGTGTTATTACATATTTGGCAGGCTATTTAGTATTTTCAAAATTAAACACAATGAGCTCTTGGACTCATACTCATGAGATCACCAATGCAACATATCCTACTTTATTTGGGCAATTGGGCAGCATCATTTATGAGTCACAATCAGGGCTTGGGTTTTGGATATTTCTTTCTGCTATCTCTTCAAGTGAGGGAATTGCCTGAGGGGGATGCCCCCTCCCTGATGGGATTAGCAGGGAGATATGACTGCTTGGGCCTTAATAATGCCACACAAGCAAAAATCAACCTAGGAGGAGCTTTGTGTGGAGGAGGTGAAGGGGATAACCTCAGTCTAATTCTGAATGGTATGTCTCTGTGTGTGCTTGTATATGGAGCTATTTCTAAAATACAAACAATACAGACATTCTGGACAAATTTCCCTCCCACCAGACAGAAATCTAAAGTGTTCAGAATTTTCTGTGACAAGCCACTCCCAAATGCCTTCCCTACATGAATCCATTTAACTGATCAGTTACAATTGTGAATGCAGCAAAGAAAGAAAACCTTACAATGAATTTCCATCCTTCCCCACAATCTTTCTAGCTGTCTTTTAGGGATTGAAAAGAGTCTTTAGTCTCTACTCGTCCATTCAGGGTCCTTTCTTTCATGTCTGCTGGGTGGCATTAGGCTTGGCTTGGTGGCAAGGGTGGTCAGTCAGGCTTGGGAAGATCTGCTCCACTCTGGTTGCTGTGATGACTTTCTAGTGGAGGGCTGGATCCAAACTCAATTCCTGGCTCAAATGGATGGAAGGTCTCCTCTGGAGGCAGCATCTGGGTCAGCATTATCTGCTTCCACAGGTTGCAGAGTCATCTGTACTGGGCTGAAAGACATGAGAATAACCTCCCTTCCCCCCCCTCTTTGTGGGCGATCCTCCCAGGAAAGACATTGTAAGAGGATTAGAGATGGGGGGGTTGGAGTGGGGATGGGTAGATAGCTTGCAGGCAGAGTTTGAGGAAGAAAAAAAATCAGAACTGCAGTTATTAAACAGTTAGACCAGTTATAACAAAATGGCAACATCACAGACGAGAAAAAAACTGGATTCACATTCTTCAGAAAAAAGATGGACAGATAAAATGATACAGATTTACTGTATGATTTTATCTGTCCATCCTTTTTCTGAAGCATGTGAAGCAAGAATGAATGAATTTTTTTCTGTAAGTGAATTTAAAACATTCCCTTATAACCTTAGGCTGTTCTTAAAAGTACAGAGAGGGAAGGAATCTTCAACCTGTTCTGCTGGTCAGGCACTCAGGGTGAAGGCATTTTTTTAATTTAAAAAATGCTTTAACTCTTTTTCCTAACAATTTAAAATTCTTGTCTCTAGAGATCAGATGCATTTAACTGTTGCAATTATCTCAAGGGCACACTCAGACTTACACACACACATACATACAAAGATAAGGAAAAGAGAAAAGGAGAGGAAAACAGATTTCTCAGGTTTACACACACACTGATCATTCTCAACCATAAATCTCAGTTAACTCAAAATGAGGGAAGGCACAATCATGCATGGAAGACAGGAAGAGAGAGAAACAAACAGATAAACAAACAAAAACCCCAACATTCCTATTTATATAATTCCCTTTTAAGTACCTTTATTTAGCCAAATTGGTTTTCCAGCTTTATTCCTGTGCAAAGCCCACTTCTCACACAACCTTTTTTTTTCTTTGCCATGACCACTTGGATAGGCAACTGCCTCTTTTCATCCCAGGTGTCAAGCAAGTTTTCTCCTGGGGAGCCTACCCTGACTCTTGAGCTATAGCATCCCATGTTTCCCCTCTGATGTAGGGATTCAATTCAGCTCTGCCAGTACCTGGTGAATCTTGGGCTTCCTAGTGAAACCCTCACCCATCTCAGTTTTCAGACCAAAAATGGCCTAGGAGGACTCTACTTCCCTCTACAGAATAAGGACACCACCTCCGAGGGAACTCCGCTCTCAGTTTGCAGGCCAAAAAGAGGTCTGGAAGGACTCCACTGCTCCTTGCACTTTCTTCCCTGGCCATTTTCCTTTTCCTGCCTATTTTCAGATTCTCTAAAGTCTGAGGGGGACTTCTGCTTTCAGAGGTAAAGACCCCGCTCCCATCCTTTTTTAGGGCTTTGCTCAGTGACATCCCAGCTAATTGCCCCAATTCAACTCTCTCATTCACTTTTCTTCTCCATTTTCACATACTCTCTCATTTCTCTAATAGAAGGCCCTGTGCTCTGGCAAAACTCCCAATGCTCTCTAGACTCTTGCTAGACTAGAGCCTTTCTGCGGTTAGGAAATGCACAGAGGAAGCAAGATCTAGCTGTGATTGAGAGAAGGATCCCTTCACTCTCTCACACACAGGCATATATACATTTCCCATGCTTTTCTGGGCTATGAAATTAAAATTTAGAGGTACTCACCTTCTTTCCAAGCAGCCTTTGGGCTTAACATCAAAACCACTTAAAAACCTTTATTCCAAATGTCCAAGGTCCAAGAAACCTTACCCACGGATTCAATGGTTTGCTGCTGGCAAGGGAGGCTTACCTGGGCCAGGTCCATTGGTCTGGTTAGCTTGGAATCCCATCTTTGAGTGCCAAGGTGTTGGAAGAAATGACCATCTGGGTTCAGTTCCAAGTGGGGAGAAAGACACTGGAAACGTGGAGGCTTTCTGGAAAGATTGTTTAATGGTGGACAGGACCACATGGTTTGAGGTCCTGGGCAATTGAGCACATGGGTGTGAAAGAGACAGATTTATACCACTCTTGGGCTTTGAATTTGCTTCCTGTTCATGTGGGAAGGGCATGTATTCTGATAGGTTGTCAGACTCCCATGGGGCCTGTTGCATCGCGGGAATGAGACTCAGAGATCCAGTTGATCTTTTTCCATGTTTATTCTCTTCCAGGACTGAGCACCGGAGAAACCGCGGCAGCCTTTTTTATAATCGGCTGCTCGCGGCTTGCGGCCAGTGATGGCTCTTCAAATCTCCCACTGCCCCAGACCAACCAATCACAGGTGAGTATGCAAATACATAACAGGGCCATGCAGGGGTTACTTTGTAGGCTGTCCTGAGTCCCAGGCTTGGATGAACCTTGCTGGGTGACACAATCTTCTCAGGTGCCATGTAGTGAGATGGGTAGAGGGCTAATTCTATTATATCCTGAGGGTGAAGGTCTTTTGTCTTGTAGATAGGTTGGCACCAAAGTATTTGCTGGGGACAGGGAGCTGAGGCTTGGAGTTTATGTCTTTAGAAACACGTTTCTCCTTTAGGAAAAATATAATATCCTGCTTTTTAAATATTTCCTAGAATATTTCATTCTTCTAGAACAGGGATAGGGAAACTTGGAAGTTGAAGTCCATAAGTAATAAAAGAGCCAAGTTTCCCTACCTTTGTTCTAGAAGGGTGAGTGCTAACTTTCTACACAACATATTCTCTTTTGCTTTCCCCATGAATGAGGAGCCCAAAGCAATAAAGATAGTATAGAACTTTTTATACTCTGAGAACCTTGTAGCATTTATTTTGTGGTATGCTATGTCAACTAGTTTGCTTCCATTACAGTAACTGTTTTTTTCAGTTGAAATGGACTCAGGCTGAAACTCAAAATGCTTAAAAAAGGGAGAGGAAGTAATTGTTTTCAACTTCGCTTAGTGCCAGTACTGAAAATCTCTCTGATCCTTTCCATTGTGCAATTTTCATGAGTGAGGTCTGCGTGATTGTTTTTGTTTATTCCTACCAAATTCTCTGTTCAGAGACAAACATTTTACAGCCAATCACATAAAATGGAGGATGTTTTCTTGCCCTCTATTCTGTTACTTCTACATTTTCTTAGGAATATTTCATTTTTGGAAGACACATCCACACCCCAACACATTGGAAATTCTCTTTTTCTGATATATTCCTCTCTTTCGATCATCTTATCCCCTACCTCAGGGCTGTATTTTTAATGAAATAAAATGAAATATCTCCCTTGAAATGGGTTAAAATTGCAACTAAAGAATTTTTTAATGAAACAAAGGGTCTAAAATGTTGGTGTATCCGCATTAGATATTGACACTTGGAAGAGCTCCAAAACAATAAGTTAAATCATTCTGTACTCTTCATCCTCTGGTTCATCATATAGTCTCATTACAGGATGGTAATACATCACTGTGCAAAACCCAACCAGCCATGCCACTAGAGTTCCTCCCAAGAAAATACAGAAGGTTACTACACAGATGTATATGAAATCTTGTGGTTGTAAGTGCACAAGGCACAGGTAATGGAGCTCTAATTTTGCCTTGCGGAGAGAAAGACCCTTCATTTTTTCTGGTTTACTGCAAGTGGTATTCTCAAAATCTGCAAAAAGGAAACATAAAATGAGAACAATTCTAATGTGAATTTTAAACAGTTGCTGGTATCTCTACAGCTAGATTGACTTTTTTTGGCAGCTGCAGCACACCGCTGATAAGATTGCCAATATATACTAAATTTCATCCTTCTTACAACGTAACAGTAATAAATTGCTAATTCCATTGGCAATTCAAGCCTTTCCATGGCTTTCATTTCTTTTAATACCCAGCATTTGCTAATTCTGCCATGAACAACTGAGATCAGCAACCTAGTCATTAAACAAAGTAGTTGCTAAGTGAAACTGTGACTGTGCTTATAATCTCCCTTCAGAGTTCCTTTGCTTTATATGCAAGAGTCATAAATGCGAGGATTGCAGTTACTTTTTAATCACTATCATAATTGCAAGCTCTGTGCGACTGTTGGATCTCAGGCCTATCTATACTTCTGATCATCTCTTAAAAAACCCTTTCTCCTTTTCAATCTGCTGAGTCTATTTCAATTCTAAACAAAAAAAAACTAGTTTTAATATCCCTATATGATTTATTATAGAAATTCAGACACCCTGCTAATAGCCACAAACATACAGCTAAACAGGATATTCCTAGCATGTTAATTATATAAAACACTGATATAGCAGCATTGCAATTAAACCCTCTTTACAAAAATCATAAGCTGCTTTATACAAATTGAGTTTGCAAGTAATTAGGAACAAGGAATTGTAAGCCAAATGAATATGTTTACATGGTATAGGCATTATCAGATAACGCTGTGGGCCCACGATGCTAAATTTCAACTGAGTTCAGGGATGGTATTGATATTCTGACTGCAGTTATTTTGAATTGATTATTTCTCTCCAGATGAAGGATTGTGGCAAATTAATAGTGAATGTAGGGAAATATTTCAATTAATAATGTTTATTCTTGCTGTTGGTTTTCCTTCAGCTGCTATATATGTCATTTATGGTTTTGTAGTTTTGCTTTTTATTTCATTTTTAATAAATTGCTAGCAATCTGGAGTCTTGTAATTGAAATGCTTGGCCATACAAATAGAATGTGCTGTACACATTACAGTTGATGATTAATCTGAGAATTTGTGAAAGTTGTCTATGGCAGAAATAAAGAGGGACTCAATGGAGTATAATTAGGTCTGAGGATCTGATTGCCAACTGAAGAATCCACATTCCTAATGAACTCCAGGAATAAAAAAGGTATTCAACATGAAGTCCGATCTCACCTGAGAATTTAATATCAGTATGTATTAGCCACTTGGAGAATGTTAGGAATTTGCAGTCACAATTCCAGGGATTATCCTTTATTCTCAAAATACGAAGTCTGTCCAGTTTTTGAAATGTTTCAGCACTGAGGTAAGACAAGCCACAATTATTCACATCTATATATCTCAGAAGACTGTTCTTTTCAAAGGCCTGCTCCATAATTTTCACCATCAATGGATTGCCAGAGAGATTTAAGAGCAGCAGCTCACTCAGTTGTGAAAAAGTGAAGGATGTTATGTGGGAGAGCTTGTTGAAACTGAGATCCAAATATGTCAGTTTGACTAATCCTGGAAAGCTGAAATCCAAGTCCATTGTTATTAGATTGTGGCTGCAATCCAGGTGGACCAGTTCATTGAGATAACTCATGGTTAATAGGGGTAAATTGGGGAGATTGTTATGTGCCAGAATTAGTTTTTTGGTAATCAGAGGAATTGTGGTTGGAAAGTTCTTCAATTTTTTTCCTTTGCAGTTTACTTGCCACTTGTCACAAGTACATTCTGTGGGACAACTCAAGGCCTCTTCTATCCAGTTCATTCCAAGTGCAAGAATCATCCACAAAAGTGGAGAACTATAACAAGAGACTGGAATGAAATACCTCATCTTGTAGTTTTCTCTCCTTTAGCTTCATCAGAAGGGGACTTGCTGCTTTGAAATTTCAGATGCAGGGGAGAATATTAGTTTACCAGTTCCTGCTAGAAGAGTTCTAAGTCATCTTAGTTGCTACTGTCACCTTTATGACATCACTCTTTAGCCCATACTCTGGAATCATGATGGTGATGTACAAGCCTACAAGCCTATATGCCCATGTCAACTGTCTTAATAAATATTCATTTCTTTTTTTTAGAATTTATGCATATTCCAGTCTTTAATACTTTTGTAACAATAATTATATTATTACATAGCACAACAATATTTACAAAAGAGAGTTCATCGCTTAACATATAAAATATATACACTACATGATGGCTTATTCATATATATGCATTTACATAGATGACCAAGATTCATATATAAAAATAACCTTCAAGATAGATAAGGTAACCTTTATTGTCATTTTATTGTGGGCACGCTGGCACACATTAAAAATGAATTTCTGTTGCCTGCACTCAAATATCTACCCATACACATATACACACATACATAACACATATATACACATGCTATATACATACATACATACATATCTATATATCTACACCTACACACACATACACATCTACACACACACACACACCACTGTCCATTTTGAATACGTAGTTAAAAGAGGAAGCTTGAGAGTTCACAAGGTTGATGCTTATGGAACAAAACTGTAACTGAATCTAAATGTTCTGCTTCGGATACCAAAAAGATGAAGCTGAGTCAGAACAATTCTAGGTCTAGATGGAATCACCAATAATTCCTAGTTAAATATATCTGTTTGTTTTCCTCCAGTTCAATGTACAGCTTTCCTGATGGCCTAGTTATAGCAATAAGTGAATTTTTGCAACAAATCTAATATAATTTTTTCATTTTTCACTATTTTGACTGAAATTATAACTAAGGAAACAAGCAGCAAGCAGCAAGTATTGATGTAACAACTAACATAATTACAATTTTTATTTGTAATCTTTTCTATTAGACATCCTAGGGTACAATGTGATGTGTAAAGACATCTTTCCACGCAGCAAAACCTTAAATCCAAAGCCTACAGTCAGAGAGAACGTATCAGTCTCTTCCTCCCTCTCCAGTTTTTTGCCCCCTTTGTAGGTAAAGAAAATGGGTTGTCCTTTGTACAGCAAAAACATTAACCATGAAAAATAATGTGCCATCTTTTCCCAATATTTCTGTATTTTTTCTGAGCCTAGTAATGCATTTATCTCTGGGGCAAAAGAAAGCAGTGTAATTTTCCTCCATGTCTTTCCTGCAGGTGAAGTTCAAGCACCTTTCTATGTGCAAAGACCACTGGGATATTCAGGCTAAAGAAGAGGAGGCCCTGAGCCATCCCTCTGCATAACCAGACACTCTGATGAAGAGAAATTCTCAGGTCTCCACTTTCAGTGATGAAGTACATATTCATTTTTCAAAATCCAAATTTCTATGGCAAATATAATATATATATGTGTGCTTTTATTTGTAATATTGTCTATTTCTAATATTGTCTATCTTTATGTGTAAAAGATAGACTATTTTTGTTTGTTATGTATATGTAAATGAATTTTAGATTTGCTTTGCTTGTGTCAGACCTGCCCCAACTTAGACATTTAGAAAAGAAAGACCCTTCACTCCATTTGGTTGAAATGATAGGTTGTTTTACTAAAGTTATGCAGTTACGGTGAAAGTAAAGCTAGACCCGAATATTCCTGCACAAAGATTACACTTTTTCCTCTTTCTATGGCCCTCCCCACTTGACTAGTTCAACAGTGTCCAATAGTATTCCTTTTTGATGTTTTGGGAACTGCTTTGATGCTTGGCACCTCTTGATGTAGTTTCGCATTCAGTTCCATGTGTCCTTGGTGACTGGCTTATTCAGGTTTGAAACCTCTGGTTCTTATTAGCTTGTCTCCCCTCTCCATTTGTCTTCCCTTTCCCATGCCCAAGCTTTACTTCCCCAAATTCCTTTATCCAACCTTGCATTTTATGGCAGAATGCCAGCAAAGCAAGCAAGGTGAAGATGGCAGACCTGACATTCTGCCCCTTTAATAGAGATGCTAGTTGTGCGGGAAAAAGTGAGAGAAAACAGAATAATTAGTTTTCAATTAGTTTTCTGGATATTTGTTATGGAGCTTGTGAAGGAGTTTTGGGGCTTGGATATGCTGAGCATTCATCCATTCAGGTTCCAAAGGGGGAAAGCCTTTCTATGCAATTAAGTATTGGGTTTTCCCTCTGAGTCTATGAGAATCTAAAATCTCTTTAACTTCAAAGTGCTGTTTGCCTTCAATCAGAATAGGAGTAGGTGGTAGGTTTGTTGCAGGGCATAGGGAAGAAGTGATTGTCAGTTTCAACAGGCTACAGTGAAAAACTGGGTGAATAAATCTAAGAGTTTTGGGTAGGTCCAGTTGAACCATAACTGGGTTGATGATCTTGTTGATAGGGAAAGAGCCAATGTACTTGGGACCTAACTGTCAACTTTGCCTCGTCAGGCTGGGGCCTCACAGGCATCCTGTCATCAAAAGGGGCGTGCATAAGTGCACCATCGTGCCTCCCATCCCTGTCCTATTGTCCCCATTTAATCGTACCTATTTTCTGTATTCTTATTCATGTTTATACTTATATCTATTATTTTGTAAGCGATTGACAAATCAAATAAATAAATAAAAATAAATAAGTAAATAACATAAAAGCTAGGGAAGGGAAGAATGAAAGGGAGAAGAAACGGGGGAAGGATGAAAGGGCAATAAAGCTTTGTATGTATTTGTTAGGAAATTGGGAGGGGGAAATGACAGGTGATAAGGACCAGAGCAGCCAGATTCTATCTGTACCAATACCCCACAGCCAGGCACTCTGAGAAATATGTGGTTTGAAAGAGGGGTTGTAGAAAGTCAGTACCCATGCACCTTCCTAGAGAATGAAGTATTTTGGGGAATATTAAAAAGGCAGGATAGAATATTTCCCATAAAGGAGAAATGGGGAAAAAAATCTTAAGGGAGGCAGAAACCAGCACCAGTCCCCTTGCCCCAAGCAGAAACTGAGTATGCTAGCTTTTAGAAATGCAGATTTGGTAATCTGTTCAGAAAGACTGGGTCAGACAAAAACTTCAGATAAGCAACAAGTCAAAGACTGACAAGATTAACTCAAACAAATATGAAAACAAAGATGTGCATTTCCTCTTTTGCCTATAGAGCCAGCCATGAGCCCTACATGACCCCATAGGGACCCAAAAGATATAAAACCCACCCACTCTCAATTCCATTTTGGTCAGCTGCCCCAGAACTACACACTTTGGTTCTGTTCATCAATAAACTTTCTTTGCAATCAGCGTCCATTTTTTTTCCAGTGCCTTTCTCCCAGCTTGGAACTAGATCTTGATATTTCTTCCAACAGGGTCAAAGGCCATCTATGTCAAAATTGAACAGCCTCTCTCAAGGGGGGGGGGTATATGACATCATCTCTCTCCAGTCTGCAACACACTCCTTTCAACAGTTCCAAGAAGGCTTCACACCCATTTGTACTTCTCAAGTGACCGTGAGGACACAGATAAACCTCCAAATAGCCTCAATGACTCTCTAAAATAATTCACATGACCAGTTGTCTGCAAGGAATATAAATCCTTCTGTGCTGTCCCAGCCAGTCTATGGAATGGGTTAGTTACTTAGGAATTGTGAGCTGTCCCCTTAAGGGAATGCATCATAGGAAATGTAGGTAAGGGTATCCTGGGAAACGTAGTTCATATCACATGGCCACATCTGTAATCCTGATTGGCCACTAAATTGACCCTCGAGGGGTTGAAGGAAGTTGCCCTCCATTCTTACCTGCACTCATTACTGATAACATCGTTTCCTTCTATTGACACGAGATGGGTTAGGAGATAACTATTTTCCACGTGCAAGGCAGATATACAAAGGATTGGTCATTGAAAGAGGAACTTTGTCACAAATGTGAGTTATGAGGATACCTGATGTACCAATAAATGAACTTTGTTATGGAAGCTTTGTTGAGTAATCTATTTGCATCTGCACAGCTATAAATCAACCTTTATGCAAGAGCATAACACCTTCCATTCCCCACCATCCAGTCAGAGCTGAAGAAGATTCTTGGATGAGAAGCTAAATGTCTTCAAAGAAAAAAACAAGAAAGCCTCTTGAAAAAGCACTTTTGGGACAACCATGACCTGGATGATTGAGAATCTCTATAGTCACTGTTAGGAAGTTACTTCTTAATTCCAGATTGCTTCTTTCCTTGATTAGTTTTTATCCATTGTTTCTTGTCCTGCCTTCTGGTGCTTTGATTCCCCTCTTCTTTGTGGCAGCCCCTCAAGTATTGGAATACTGCTGTCATGTTCTTTGCTCTACACTGGGATACCCAAATCTGTAACCGTTCTTCATATGTTTTAGTCTCCAGGACTTTAATCATCTTAGTCACTCTTCTCTGCACTTTTTCCAAAGTCTCAACATTTTTTTTTGGTAATGTAGTGACCAAAACTGGATGCAATATTTCCAGTGAGGTCTTACTAAAATTTTATAAAGGCCTTTATAAAGAAGTTCACCTTTTTTTTATTCTATGCCTCTGTTTATGCAACTAAGGACTGTGTTAGCTTTTTTGGCTGCTGCCACACACTGCTGGCTCACTGCTGTACATTGCTGATTAAGTGACAGCTTAGTGTAACTAAGAGAATTCACTGTTGAAAAGGATATGCTTTAGCCTAGCAACAGTTGTTAGGTGAAGTATAATCCATCTACTGTAATTGGAGGAGAAACTGCTGTCAGTTCATTGTGACACAAAACCTAACAATGGAGATGTTATCTAAGATACATAAGTCTTCATAGTATTGGGGCATCACAACAAAAGATTTAATGGTTATATAGCAGTCCAAGTTGTGTTCCAAACGAGAAATAAGAATGACTAATAAGAATGATCAAATTGAGATTTCAACCCTTGGTAAATTAGCTGCTCATGTCCCTGATATCATTGTGTATGGAGATTTTGCTCAGGAAATGCCTTTTATTGAAAGCTTTGATGGTGTTCTGCTTTTTATGGACATTTCAGGTAAGCAAAGGAAATCAGTGTGCCATTGAGGGAAGGGGAAAGATTTCAAAGAGAGTTTTTTTTTTAATGGAAACTTAAAATACTAAATGAGAAAATATAGTGCAAACGTTTGCTGCTCTTCCTGAAAATAAAGCAAGGTTTTAAAATATCCATACAAACACACAGTAAACCTCAATGGAATTACTGATTTTTCAATGTGTATCTATTTAATTATTATTTTTCTTTTCTTGGGCAAAAAAAGGACTTACTCTGAGGATATAGAAATACACAGTGCAGGAAATAATGTTCTATATGTCAACTGCTGTCAATGAGAGATTCTATGGAGATTTTCCTTTGTTAGTTGAAACTTTATAGCTGTTTGTTTCTCTTCTTCAAGCTAAGATTTTCTTTTTAAAGTCTAATGAATCAGCTCCTATTTGTCCTTCTTTTACCCCTAATCCATAGCATGTTATACTGACAGCAGTTGCTTATGATTTTCAAGGTTTCACAGCTCTGACAGAAAAGTTTAGCATGAACACCAGCTTGGATCGTGGTGCTGATGAATTAACCCAGACCCTTAATCACTATGTGGGTGACATTGTTGAAGGTGAGTTTCGAACTATGTATAATCTGACTTTGAAGAATATCCATCATAAACAGAGTATTTTCAAACTATCTTTGAAAGCAGGTCCTTACTTTCTAGAAAACAGAACAAAGCTATGCACAGAGAACATGGGCATAAAACAGATCCACAGATGTTACTTCTTTTTTATAATGCTTCAGCTTCAGAGATGCCAAATTCTTTCACTAATCATATTGCAGTGTTCTTATCATTGGAGGAATGTGTCCAATTAGTAATGCCAGTGAATGTTTATTAGGCCAACTATGTGTTTTGCCACATTAAAAAGTGGGCAGGAGATTCACTATGAATGTACTAATAAAGTAGAAGTATACAGTAAAGGATTAATTAAGGAAATTACTGCAAAGAAACTACAAAGTATAAGACTGGGAATATCCATAGACAAGGCAATGAAAAAAGATATAGCAACATTTGCCAAAAAAATGTGAAAGAGAATAAAATCTCACATCCCTATGGTCATTGAAAGACTATCCTTATCAAAAGCGGGATTAGTTGAAATAATCTGGGGGATATCCCTCAGACAATTCCAACTGATGTAAAGCACTCTCCTTGAGCAGGCCTCTTCCTACATTAGTTTCTGAAAATTTGTATAATATTCTACTGCACCTTCATTGTTTAGATTTCTTGCCTAATAATTTTTATTTATTATTATCTTTAAGTTTGTTTGATGTCCATCTTGACTCTGGGTAGGTTATTAAGTGTTTACATGAGAAACTAGCTCAGGGATGTCAAGTTCTATTTATTGAGGGTCTCATCAGGGTTGTGTTTGACCTCAGGGGGCCTGGGGGGCAGGGGGGCATGGCCAGCTCAATGTTACTCATGTCGGGGCAAGTGCTAAAGCAGAACTACCCTCAGACCCTCCATCTCTCTCATTATAATCTTCCTTCCTTCCTTCCTTCTTTCCTTCCTTCCTTGTTTGTTTGTTCCTTCTTCCTTCTTCTCTTTCCTTCTTTTTCCTTATTTGTTCTCTTCCCATCTTTCCTTCTTTTTCTTTGTCTTTCCCTTTCTCCTTTTGTGTCCCTTCTTGGATGCTCAAATGCAAAAGCATTTCTCCTTTTGTTTTGTTTTTAGTTTGTTTTGTTAGCCCTCTGCCAGTGAAAATGGAGCTCCTGTGTTTTGTTTTTGCTGGCAGAAGCACCACAGGCCAGTCCTTCGCTGTTTCCAGGGGCCAGATCTAAGCACCCTGCAGACCAGTTCTGCCCACAGGCCTTGAATTTGACACCCCTGTACTAGCTCATCTATTATGTCGTCATTATCTGACTAGCCTTGGCAAAACACATTTCAAAGACACAAGCACTTGATTTTAACTATATAAAAATGTCCAGTTAAGGTATTGGGGTAACAAAGATTAGAGGTTGAGAACTTTTGAGAAGCCAAAACTTCATCTGGCCATATTCTGCACAAACATTGTATACATATGCCATTGTATACATAAAAATGTCCTCCAAAAAGGTTGTACTGCTTAAGTTTTCTGACATTTGTAGGGTTTTTAAAATGCATATTTAGAGTTGGCTTCCATAATAGCACTACAACATGACATTTCTGATATGCTGCAACCCTTGTACCTCTTCTCACCTGTGAAGATTTGGTTTGCAAAAGATCCGAATGCAACCTCTGAGTTGTGTGTACAGTATTTGTTTTAGGGTGTGCCGGTTTGAAGTTCATTCCTATTGATACATTGAATGTTTTCTGATAACGAAGATTTGAAAATGAGTGGGCCAGAGAGAAAACATCTCCAATTTATTATGTGTGCAAAGGATATTAATGATATTATTTTTTTCTGCAATGATAATAGCCAGGTTATTGAAAATTAGAGACTCATCTGAATAAATTCTAATCATTTGGAAAGTGTCTAAGGCATTTAGATGATGATCCTTTGCCATGCTCACTTCACTGCCAGCCAACCACCACCGCTCAATCACAGCTAGCTTTCCTGCTCTGCTGCCCCACTGCCAGCTATTCTCCACAGCCAAAAGCCCCCCAGCCCTCGACCTCCAGCCCTTTGTCCTGGCCCATTCTCTGAGGCGTAGTGTAATCCAGGCGTTTCACTCCATGGGACAAGTAGCCACCATCCAATCAAGCAGCAGAGGAGCCCTGTGCCCTGCTAAGCTCCTGACCTCTTACATGTGCCTGACATCAGGGGAGGGAGCTGCGTGAAGAGCTGTGCCTGTTTTAAAGAGCCATCCATGCCAGCTCCCTTGCCTGCTCGGCTCCATCGGTCATTCGCAGAAGAAACAGGCTGATGGGCATTACTTAGAAAGGACACTGGGAAGTGGTTAGATCTGGCCTGCAACGCCGCCCTAGAAACAGCAAAAGACTGGCTCGCAGTGCCTTGGTCCAGCCCAGGCTGACCAGGTGCTGGTCTTCAACCTGGTGGCAGCCATCTGAGCCAAACCGTGGCCAGCCTTAGATTGGCAGCGCTGCCTTGGCCTCACCCTGAGTGGCCCAGGAGGTGGTGAGCATATGAAAGCTGGCATGCCTGAGGACTGTATTCTGAATGCTTCCCTTTCACCCACGATGCCAGCCCTCACATGCTCAACACCTCCTGTGCACATGAGGCAGTGCTAGGGTGGTGCTGTGGAACTAAGACTGGCTGCAGTCCAATCTGGATGGCTGCCACCAGGTTGCAGCTCAGTGCCACACCTGCACCATGACACTAGCTCTCATGTGCCCACTGCCTCCTATGTGCTTGTCCAGGGGCTGAGGCAGTGCCGTGGATCTAAGTCTGGCTGCAGTCCAGCCTGGATGGCTACCACTAGGTTGCAGTTCAGCACTGCACCTGCACCAGCATGTCCATGCCCTGCTTGCCAGCCTTTCACTGAGACTGCCCTGCTCCCACATGGGAAAGCCATGTTGCCAATCTCTCCTCCTTCCCTCATCCCTTTCTGAGCATGGAGGAAGGAAAAAGATGGGAAGGAGATGGAATGGGACCTTTAGGCCATGGGGCTTCTGCCTATCAGCATGCAATGGGTGAATGTGGAGGCTGTGTGGGGGACATGGCAGGTGAGTGGCAGTGGCGTGAAATTTCTGGCATTGGGGGGGGGGGGGGCAGAAGCAGAATTTCCCTCTTGGCATCAGACATAGAGTCAGTCCAGGAAACTTCAGGTTGTATTCCTATCACATCAGAGCGAAATCCACAATTGTGCATGGTTTTGCTTCATGCTCCCTCATTAGAGAATCCCAGTTGGGACCAGAAACACCCTGGAAGGGTGGTGAAGAAAGGGAGATCCATTGAGGGTCAAGGGGAGCTGCATCTCCCCTCCTCAACAGAGAAACCCCCCTCTGAAGACGAGCTGCAGTGGTGGTCAAGAATGGCCACCATGAAGATAGGAGGCAATCTGGGAAAATAAGATTGTGCTGGAGCGGAGAAGTCATGAGCAAAGTGTGAACCAGGGGCAATTTAGGATAATAAGGTACCTCGGAATTAAGAAATAAAGAAATTGTCAGAAAAGATTATAAAAGCGGTGACCAGAGAGAGAGAGAAGAAAATTGGAAACAGGTGAAAGTGGCTTACAACTTGAAAAAAATTAAATTGAAAAAGAAAGTTAGAAGAAAAAAAATGACTATAAAAGATTTGGAAATTAAACTGGATAAATATATGAATTTAGCACTAAACAGGCATAACTAAATGCTGAAATTGAACATGTTAAAAATAAATAATAGCTAATAATTGGAATCATTGAATTATTGGAATTTAAAAGCTAAAACGGGAAAGAAAGAAAGTGAAAAGAACTTGGACATAACAGAGAGCACCACCTAATGGTGAAGGAAAAATTTCAGTGACTCTTTGAAAAGTGCTTGGTCCTTTTTAAACTGGAACTTGATATAAAATAAGAGGAACTTTGTTATAATAATACAGAAACCCTGACAAGCAAAAAAACAGAATATTATAAAGAAACAAAATATTATAAAGAAAATATTATAAAGAAAGAAGTGTGAAGAAATTACCCTGGGATTACTTTGGTGACTTTGAAAAAATTGAAAGGGGAATTAACAGAAGGAACCTGGAAATAAAGATTTATGGACATTGATTATTGGAAATAAATATCAAAGATGCTGGTTAAAATAAATTATTGGACAATTGGATTGAACTTAAACATTAAAGAAAGGGAAAAATAAAAATTAAAAGAAGTGCATAAAATGGCAGAACTTTGTCTGGAAATAAAATTGGAATTAAGAAGCATAAAAGAAATGATACATGAAAGAATGGAAAGGTGCAGTATTGTATTACAAAAATTAGAAATGGCGATGCTGGAGAACAAAGAAGAACGAAAAGAACCAGAAGGAGAGGAGTTGAACAAAGAAGAAGCCAGCCTTAATGAACAAATGGAACAAAGAACATTAAAACAAGGGGAAAAAAGAATGAAAATTAAAATTTGGAGGTTTGAGGGGATAACTAAAGAGGGAATTGCTTGGAAAGTCAAACAAAGAAAAAGGAAACAGCAGAAAAGGGAATTACAGAAGAAAACTCAAGAGAGGGAGTGGGATAAAAACTGGAGTAAGACATGGAGGGAAATAATAAAGGAAAAAAGGGGGAATAAGAGAAAGGACCAGAAAATAAAGGGATGTAGAAAGCGAACAAAAATGAAAAGAAATTATACAGTTAGAAGAACTAGAGATAATGGGTAGATAAAGAATAGTACAGTATTACATGTGAGGCAGTTGTAAGTATTACATGTGAGGCACATGTAATACTTCCCTGGTTCAAATCCCAGTAAGGGTATGGCTAGCTGAATAGAGCTAACTAGCTCGGAATAGATCTATCCTAGTCTCCCTTATTTAATTATTTATCAGCTCAAAACCTTACACACATGTAAACAAAAGACAGCAAAACAAATAGCTTTCTGTCGGTATGGTCTCTGGTGATGAGCCGAAAGACAGAAAAGAAAGCAGTATGCTTCCTCCCTTAATTGGGGCTTAACAGGGTGTTGTAACACAAAGTATATACTTATTCCCCTGCCTCAGCTGAAGAGGATAGAACCAGTGGTCTAGTGGCAATTACAACTGCCTCACATGTAATACTTCCCTGGTTCGAATCCCAGTAAGGGTATGGCTAGCTGAAAAGACCTAACTAGCTTGAAATAGATCTATCCTAGTCTCCCTTATTTAAATATTTATCAGCTCAAAACCATGCACACACACACACACACACACACACACACACACACACACACATATATGGCAAAGCAATTGACGCAATTTACATAAACTTCTGTAAAGCCTTTGATTCAGTGGTACATGACAAACTACTCCTAAAATTAAGGTCTTATGGTATCTCTGGATACCTGCATAACTGGATAGAAGCATTCCTGTCAAACATGCAATAAATGGTCAAAATTGGGAGCGTCCTATCAAATCCTATACCTGTCAACAGTGATGTCCCCCAAGGCAGTGTTCTAGGACCAACTCTCTTCATACTCTATATTAATGACCTCTGTGATTATATTAAGAGCAACTGTGTTCTTTTCACTGATAATGTAAAGCTATTCAACACCACTGACAATGCTGCTACCCTTCAAAAAGACCTCGACTATGGTCAAACAAATGGCAACTTCAGATCTCAACAAGTAAATGCTCTGACTTGCATATTGGCAAAAAAAATCAAAAAATAAAATACAAGCTGAATAGTCAAGACCTTGTTGATGACATAAACTTTATTAAGGACCTTGGAGTACTCATCTCAAATGATCTAAGCGCTAGAGCCCACTGTAACTACATAGCCAAAAAGGCATTAAGAGTTGTTAACCTAATTCTGCATAGCTTTTTCTCCGGTAATATCACTCTACTAACTAGAGCATATAAAACATTTGCTAGACCAATACTTGAATACAGCTCATCAGTCTGGAATCCACATTACATATCTGATATTAATACAATTGAGAAAGTCCAGAAATATTTTACAAGAAGAGTCCTCCACTCCTCTACTCATAGCAGAATACCTTATGCCACTAGACTTGAAATTTTAGACCTAGACAACCTAGAACTATGCCGCCTTTGGTTTGATCTAAGTATAGTACATAAAATTATATATTGCAATGCCTACCTATCAATAAATACTTCAGCTTTAACCAAAACAATACAAGAGCACAAAATAGATATAAACTAAAGATAAACTGCACCAAACTTGATTGCAGGAAATACGACTTCAGCAACAGAGTAGTCAATGTCTGGAATACTCTACCTGACTCTGTGGTTTCTTTCCTGAACCCCAAAATCTTCAACATTAGACTGTCTACTGTCTATTGACCTCACCCCTTTCCAAAGAGGTCTGTGGGGGTGTGTGTGCATAAGTGCACCAAAACGTGTCTGCCGTCCTTGTCCTATTGTTTCTTTTTTTTCTTATTCGTAACCATTTCATATATTTATAAGCATGTTTATACTTATACCTGTTATCTAATAATTGTTTGACAAAATAAATAAAATTGTGTGTGTGTGTGTGTGTATGTGTGTGTGTATGTGTGTTGTGGCCCCGACTCTCAAGCCTGTGCTGTCAGAGGAAGAGGACCTGGAAGATGAGGGGGAGGAACTGGCAAGGCCTTCCTCCCCAGGACCTTCCTCCCTGGCAATGCCTTCCTCCCTGGTATTGCCTCAGGTTCCATCAGACAACCGAGAGGAACAGCCTGAGATGAGTCAGGAGAAAGGCCTGTCGGAGCAGCCCCTGACAGGGAATGAAGAGGAGGAGTCTTGGCTCGACCCCAGGCAGCGTCGTAGGGAGAAACATGAGCAGCAACGTAGGAGGCATGGGAGGGTCAGAGAATGAGCTGAGTCACTGAGCCACACCCCACAGGGGATAAAAGTGGGTGTGCTTTCTCTTTAAACTTTGTACGGGACAAAGTTTAACTTACTTTAGAGTTTCTTCATGACTGTGCTGGAAGAACGATTGTTTTTTGGACTGCCATGTATTTTGTGAGTAAGACTTTGCTTTATAATTGCTGCCAGTTCGGACTTGGCAGGGAAGACGTAGTGGGATGCCAAGACTGTTATCAGTTACAAAGTACTTGCTCTAAGAAGTTCGAGCCAGCTTACCTGTCTGTGTTTGTGTGTGTGTATAATCCTTTACCTTTTGGGGGAAAGGGAAGGGGAGACAGAATATATATATGTATATGTATATGCATATGCAATATGTAGTAGTTAGGAGATTATTGTCATTAACCTAGAATGTGATAATTAAAAAGTGATTATATTATGGTAAATTTTTACTATGAATTAAAGGGGAGTAAATTGAGTGATGTATAAGACAAAGGAGTGGCACATTTGAATTGATAATCAAAGGGAGTAATTTTTGAACTATTAGAATTAAGATGAAACTTACTGAATAATGAAATAAAAGTATGTGATAAAATTGCAAATGTGACAGATAAAAGTATAATGAATATTGAAACAAAATAAGAATTTTGGATAACCACATTGGAAACAAATTGGAAACACATTGTTTACTAAAAGAGATTTTTTAAAAATATAAAAATAAAAAGCGTATTACAAAAAAAGGCATAGAGTCAGTCCAGGTGTGGAGACAATGGGGGGAGGGAGGGTGGATAAAAAGTGAAGCCCTGCTCTGCAGTTTTTTTTAAATCTGCCAGAGGCTCCCTTTTTGATCCCTCCACTATCATTGCCTCTGCGTGGCTTTCTGCTCACTTCTCCCAGACCTGCGCAGGTGTGTATGTATGTGTGTGTGTGTGTGTGCACGCACACCCACATAGATGGAGAATAGGTGTTTGGCAGCAGGGGTCTCTGCAGCCCACTGTGACCACCATGTCGCAGGCAGGACAGCAGCACTGGCAGCATCAGGGGGAAGGCACATGATGCATCTACAGGACATGCCTGCTCCATCCCACATGGTTGGGACTGGGCAGGCGCTGTCCAGCGCATCCAGCATGCCTCTCCTCTGTGCCTCTGCTTCAAACTACTGCTGCTACTGCAGGCATGTTGCTTGGATGGCCAACTCAGTGGAGTGGGCTCCAGAGCCAGAGTGTGCCAGCTGAGGGGCGGCAGGCTGCAGCTGCTGCCAGAAACCATCAGCCCCCACGCACACAGGGTGGCGAGTGCACCAGGGCTGATGGCTTCCAGCAGTAGCTGACCCATCTCCTACCTTGCCTCAGCTCACCTCACAAGCCTTCTGCCTAGTGGTGGTATTCAGCTGGTTCGCGTCGGTTCACCCGAACCAGTAGCGACGATTTGGCATGGGTTGCTGAACCAGTAGTGACCTCTGGCTGGCCATGTCCCTGATCCAGTCACCCGGTTTCTGCTCACTCCCTTGCCCCACCTGCCTGATGCTCGCTCACCCCGCTTGCCCAACACTTCCCCCGCCCAGTCACTCCTCCTCTTATGCGGCACACTAGGTTCCCATGGCTTGCCTTTAACCTGTCTTCCCACATGGTGCCTGCACCTCAGCTGAGCAGCCCTGATCTGCCTGCTCACAGGTAATCTGTGAGTCATGCTAGCCTCCCCCATTCCTGGAACTTGCTGCCCCCCCCCCATTCCCGCATCTTGCTGCTCTCCCATTCCCGGATCTTCCCAGCCCCCCCCACTGTTCCCAGATCTTGCCACCCCCCCATTCCTGGATCTTGCTGCCCCCCATTCCCAGATCTTGCCACCCCTTCCCCTACTGTTCCCAGATCTTGCTTCCCGCCCCCCCCCCCCCGCAACCATCCCCAGACTTGGCTGGCTGCCTGGCTTCCCTGCTGGCGTGGCCTCATCCTGGGTGGCGGCGCTGGCTGCAGCCTAACTGGCTGACCTCCCCAACATCCCCAGGCTCGGCTGGCTGGCTAAGCCTGAGCCCTTGCCACGGCCACTGTCATGGCCACTTGTTTCTCCCGAGGGATGAAAGGGAGCGGCAGCTGAAAGATGGCACTGCTATGGGCAGCGGGAGGCAGCCCCGGGCCAGGACAACTGCCCGCCTGTGCCCTTGCCACTATCACTACGGCTGCTCACTTCTCCCGGGGGAGAAAAGGAATAACACTTAGAAGAGACCTTAGAAGGAACCTTATACCATTTCAGAGAAATGGCTGTCCAGTCTTTTCTTAAAAACCTCCAATTTTGGAGCATCCAGAACATCTGGAGACAAGCAGTTCCACTGATTAATTGTTCTCACTGTCAGGAAGTTTCTCCCTTGTTTTAGGTTACTTCTCTCTTTGTTCACTTTCTATCCATTGCTTCTTGTTTGCCTTCTGATGATTTGGAAAATACATTGCCTCCCCTTCTTTCTGGCAGCCCCTTAAAAGCCTGTTGCCTATCATACTCTTGGGCAAAGCATGTGAGCCATTTGCTCCTTTCAGTGGTCTATGAAAGTACATCTATAGTATGTAGATAACAAAGTCAAAAAAGGTGAACTATAGATACCTTGAAGCTGGGTGTGACAAGGAATGGCTGGGAGGGGAGGGGCCAGATGAGGCACCCCATGACATGAGTGACATTGAGTTGGCCACGCCCACCCAGTTACATGACCACCAAGCCATGCCCAGCCAGTCTTGTGACCAGCAAGCCACGCCCAGCCAGCAAGCCACTCCCACCTAGTCACATGACCACCAAGCAAGCCACGCCCACAGAACTGGTAGTAAAAGAATTTGAATCCCACCACTGCTCCTGCCCACTGCCCCACCCACCAGAGACCTCTGGATTTCCTCCCCATTCCTGCCCGGCCCCCACAGGGCCCGCACACACAAGCGACATTGGGCTGGTAATGCCCCTGGGCCATGCCCAGTTGGCCATGACCATGCCGCAGTGCATACCAGCCCCCCAAGGACAGCCATAAAACTGACAATGCCCTCAGTGAAATCGAGTTTGACACCACTGTTCTATTTTTTCAAATTGCAGAAATTAAATTCCGGGAACTCTGTTTGACTGGGGAGTGAAACAAGAACTCCTTTGAGCATGGATCAAGTTTCTTTTCTTTCCTGTTGTGCCCCAGGGACTCAAGGGGAAAATCTCCCCTCCACCCCCCAATAAAGGATCCCTTCCCTGTCCTCTCCATCACTCTCTGCATTTTTGCTTTCAAGGTTAACCTAAAGCAAGACTGCTGGGGGAAGGGAAGAACACAGGAGGCTTTGCAGCAGAGCCAGGCATAGGGGAGGTAGGTAGGTGCTGCCAGACTTCAAGGTCCACGGAGGCAGGAAGGGAAGAAAGTGGGAAGATGAAATTCCAATTCCTTTAATATTGTATAAGTAGAGGGCTTTGAATGTGCCTTGTTTTCCTGCTTAGCCCATAAAAAGCTGTGTTAACCCAAAGCCAGTCCAGTTGCTGCCTCCCTCTGGACAGGAGGGGGAAAGAAGCTCTAGAGTGGCAGGGGAAGGAGCCTGATAGCAACAGTATTGAGACTGGCTGGCAGTGGGGATGGGGAAGGGAGAAAGCAAAGGGGGAGCAGACACCTATTTATTGTTTTTTAAAGGAGTGCATTCTCCTTTAAATAATAATAAAATACCATCAGTATGGAACAATTCCATACAAATTATAACAATATTGATGAATGGTTAGGTGGAATTCTAGGATCACCTGGAGGTTCCCCATCCAGGTATTCTGTTTGGGGGATGTTTGTAAAAAGTGTACAGTGAAGGGAATATATGGAGTAAGATTGGGGAACATAGCCACTTTCACAGTTAGGCCTATCTCACTTCCTTGTCAGGCATACAATTCTGGTGTCGCCAGTGGTCTCCCATCCAAGTACTCTTTCTGGGGTAATTGCTAACTTTTTCCAGTCATCCCCACCCAGTCTTGATGGGAGAGGAGGTTAGGATCAGTAACCCTCCCAACACCACTCCAGGCTGCTAGACAGCTTTGGCCAAACAGGAGCTCTCCAATTTTGCAGGAAAAGCCCTCAAGCTGCAATTTTTCCTCTGCTATTCAATGCTGTTAGTCCTGTGTGCACTTTTCATATGTCCAGAGGCTCTCTTTTCTTCCCAATTTGCCCAAAGCCTGGGAGCGCTCTTCATATTTGCAGAGGTACTCTTCATATTTACAAAGCACTTCTCTCTTTCCACTTTGCTCACTTACAAATCCTCTTGGTTGAAGTCCCCTTTTTCCCAGAGAAGAAGAGTGCCTCTTGGAATGTGCAGAGCACTCTCAGCATTTGGGCAAAATGGAAAGTGTGCCTCTAGGAATGCGCAGGTTTTTATTGGCTAAGCAGAGGGCAATTGGCGGTAGAGAATTGCCAGCAGTGGGGCAGCAGGAGAGGAAAACTAGCTGTGATTTGGTGACAGTGGTGGACTGGGAGTGAAGTGAGAGTAGGGAAGAGTCAGAGCCTAAACATCCCATTCTGTTTAAAAACACCATGATCCCCAAGTCTTAACGCTGAGTCTTGCATAATACAGTAGCGCAATGATTCCCATTATATCTAGCCAGCACTGACATCCGACTGATCTGCGCCATCCTATATTCTGTTGTGGCTCTTTCATATTTTTTCAGACCACAGAGGTCTGATTTATTTCATAATTATTCATTTTAATTTTTATGACAGATTGAGCATTTGATTGAAATCAAATTACCACATCATTGTTATGCAGCTGTCAGAGCCATGTATCTGCCATTTTCAATGGAAGAAGAAGGGTGGGGGGAGTTGGTACAAGTAATCCTTTTTGATGTAACCTGAATATCTTAAGTCTGTATTGAATCTGTATAACTTGCACATGATATGCAACTGGGGACTGGACTCCAGACGCCTGGAAACTTGTCACCTCTTGGAGAGATAGCAACAGGAGAAGGGGCCATAAAAATTCCAGCTCTGAAAGAAACTTCCTGGGAAACTCTTCTCAAATATGTTCCCAGAAAAAAAAAGTGGGGGGATTAACATGTTGCTTCTTTGTATTAACGAAATTCACATCATACTAAGGAGAGGGGTTCTAACTTCTTTTATCTATGCTGCAATGCCTGGAAACATATTAGACCCTGCTTTGACTATCACCTGGATAACTTCCTTTTCAATAAAGAATTCCTTTTGAAATACCCAATTTTCAGAAATTCATTCTTATCATTTGAAGGGGAGAGAGTCTGGGCCTTACAGCAGCAGTATCTAAATATTAATCACAGTGTTGTAAATAATTTTCACCTTTTTAAACAGAAATATAGTAATAGTATTTGTTAGATATTTGCATACTGACCTGTAATTGGCTGAGCCGCAGAAGCAGGAAAAATGAACGTGTGTCAATGGCTGAAGCCTCAGACAGCTCCCCTGTAAAAGGAGCGACTAGGTTTTTTCAGTCCTGTACGGAAACAAATAAAGAGTTTTACTGATCCGAGCATCATGCGTCTTCACTCTGCCCACGATCTAACACTGGCAATGAAGGTGGGATCCTGAAGCAACAAAGGACCAGCTCAATCAGTAACCACGTGGCATTGTCGGCCATTAACCAATGAACCAGCCAACAAAATGATGTTGGGATCAAACATCCCCCCAGCACCATTCAACCCGGCCATGGAAGACTGGGACTTCATGTTCCTAGAAGCAAATGATCTCCTCAACATTTCAGAACAGAAGAAGAGGACCATCTTCCTTACACACTGTGGACCCACGGTATTCAAAATGGCCAAGGCATTATCGTCGTCCAACGAACTGAAGACAATGGCCTGGCCAGACCTGGAGCGGATCCTGAGGGCTCACTACACTCACAAGCATCGTACCTAGTAAGGCAGCATGAATTCTACCGGCGGGACCAGAAAAAAGGAGAAACCATCAGCGACTTTGTAGCAACCTGTGAGAAATCGCTGCCGCATGTGAGTTTATAAATGTGGATGAGGCAATGAGGGATCACCTGATCCTAGGACTCTGAGACCTAACCCTCCAGACCCGATTGATGGCTAAACCAAAAATAACCTTCAAAGAAGCTCTGGAGGATGCCTCAGCCACCAAAGCCTCACAACAGTCTGCTGCAGCAATGAAAAAGATGAATAACCAACAGCTGCCAAAAGAAACTGCCGTCATACACCACAAAGACATTGAATCAGAACCAGATCTAGATGAGGACAAAGAAATCCATCAACTGTGATCAGAAAGAGCTCCAAAGAACCAAGAAAAAGGAAGAAAAAACTTGTGGTGTATCGGGTGCAAAGGGAACCACCCATGGTCAGAATACCATTTCTGAGATGCGACTTGCCAGAAGTGTGACTAAAAGGGACACATTGTGAGAGCCTGCAGAGCTGCAGAGCCCAGCAGCCAATGCCAGAGGAATCCAAGCTCACCACCACAAGCAGAGCAAACCAGACCAGAAGCAGGAGAAGTAACTTCAGCCAGAGCAGAAGAAATGATGAGCTGGTCACTGAGAAAGGCGAAATGCACCAGACAGTGACTGTGGGCCATTCCAGCATAACTAATGCACAAAAGATACATGTACAAATAAACATTGAAGGGAAACCATGCCAGATGGAAGTAGATTCCAGGTCATACTTATCCATGGTCTCCTGGAATACCATCAAGCAATTAATCCCTGACATAACCAGAGCTAAACTCAAACAACAGAGACTAATTCTAAAAGACTATCAAGGGAATCGTATTCCAGTGATAGGGGTCAGCAAGTTCCAAATAAGCTTCAAGAATGTCTCTGGCCACCTATCCCTCATTATAATAGATCAGGACAGACCCAGCCTACTGGGGCTAGAATGGTTCCAGCCCTGGGAGATCAAGGTTGCTGTAATAAACAGCATCACCGAAACTGAGTGGGAAGACAGCCTCATGAAAGAATCCTGGGACGTTTTCAATTGACAATTAGGTAAGTACTTGGGAAACCCCATTTCATTTAACTTACACCCCAACATTGCCCCAATCTGGATAAAGCCGAGACGGGTCCCATTTGCTCTACGGCCAAAGATTGATGAGCAATTAGATAAACTCATTGTCCAGGGAATCTTGGAGCCAATCAACCAGGCAAAATGGGAGACCCCAATAGTCACACCTATTAAGCCAGATGGGTCGGTGTGCATCTGTGTTGACTATAAGGCCACCTTGAACTGCGCATTGCAGTAATACCTCGTCCTGATGGTGCAACATCTTTTACATTCCCTGGGGCGGGGAAAAATATTTGCTAAGCTCAACCTTGCCCAAGCCTACCATCAAATAACCGATGAATAAACGGCAGAAGCCCAAACAATTGTCACACATAGGGGGGTGTTATGAGTGAAATTTGGTTATTATACTTGAGAATATAAAGAACCAAACTGAAGCCATTTTGTGTTCACAGTTTGACCATTTAAAGCTCAGAACAGTTATGAAATGAGTTTTTGTGAGACAATTTATTGGCATATGTTAGTGGACATTTGTACTGGGGCGCTCTGACATTATAAATGTCACATTAAGGAATATTAATGTTTCCTTATAATTTTTCTGGAATGTGAAAAACAGGACATCTGAAAATATTGGAAGTTTTCCATGGAAAGTTGTATAACGTCCATATATGGAAAAAGGAAGTATTATGTAACCATGTGATTTGATAAACCTATATAAGCTGTATTCACTACATGGAGGCGTCTCCTTTCTCTTAGAAAATGTTTCTTTTCTAGACTGAACTGAGTCCATACTACAGTATTTTCTGTAATAAAGCATCCTATACCTCAGATTATCAAAAGTCTGTTGTTTCATTTTTGAATGCTTATAACAATTTTGGCGAGCCAGCCAGGAGTTAGATGTTTTTTTCTTCCTTTGGACAGATGATTTTTCAGGACTGCAATGGCGCCTCTCCGATGGATTTGTGGAGGCAGTTACTGGGTCTTCCACCCAAGGGAGGGGAAATTGCTCTTAAAACCTTGACTGGTAATCTGGTTGTAGATGCTTGGAATGGCCGAAGTTTGGTGCACCGGGGGCCTCAGATGAGCTGAATTTTAATTAGTAACTTTTCACATTGTGTTGCAACATTTCCTAAATTGGAATGGGATTGTTTAGATGGGTCGAAACATGATTTCTGTTTCACATGTGTATGAGAGTTTAAACTGTTATTTTTTTCTTGTCTCTTTTCTCCCTGTCATATTTTGTGTTAAGGGGAGTTAATGAGAACAAGATGTTTCTAAAGTTTCAGAGTTCTCTTTTGGTGAGCTGGTTCAGCTTTTGGCTGCTGATATTTAAGTATTATTCCCTTGATACAGATTGTACTTTGTATGGCTGGAATGGCTGAAATATGTTTGAAACAGTTCAAAATTTGGAGTGTATTGAAATGTGTATTGGTTTGAATGCCTTAAAAGCTGTGTTAAACAGTTAACTGTTGAATTTTTGTATTGTCTCTTTTAATGCTGTGTTGAAGAGTTAAAGAGATTATGCCCAGGTTATTTATGTAGATCTGTGATATGTGGAAGGGTCTTTTCCCTTCTTAGTAAAATGTTTTCTTAAGGAATACGTGAGCCAACTTTGCGAGAGAGAGTTGTGAGGATTTTATGTTTGGAATAGTTATAAAATTTACACAAAGAAATTTTATTTGTAGTGTGGAATGTCTAATACTCTTACAGATGTGTTATTTACTTCCTCTGTTTTGAGGAATTATAAGTTGTCAATGCTGAGATTGAAAAGTGTTCCGGTAAGGAGTTTGTTCCTGGTTTAAGCATTTATATTTTTGTGGAGTTGCAGCATATTTTGGATTATTTGTTTACTTCAGAGGGATATAGATACTATACTCTACTAGTATAGTCTACTGCAGGAAATACCTACTGATATATGGCTGGAATAGTCAGGGCAGTTTAGTATAAGGTATTAACAACTGATGTGCCTAGAGGATGGAATCTGGTTAGAGTTTTTTCGTAAATGGGTCAGCTTAGAGATGAATTGTCAGCTGAATTCTTGAATAAAATTAGAGTTAGTTTGAATAAGTGTTTATTTTTTTTCTTCAGAGAGACACCAGAATACTAAGCGTTAATGAAATTATAGTTTGTGACAGAGGCCAAGGAAAGTTTTTTTTTAGTTGTGATGAAATGGAATCTTGTCAGTTAAATATGTTTTCTGTGTTAGAAGCTGTTATGAAGCTAGAAAGAGAGAACAGAAATAAGTCAGATGGATTTGGACTAGTAATAGTTAATAATATCACAAGATTGGATCTTCATATTCATATTTATCTGCTGGAAGTAGATGGAAACATCCAGAGAAGGGGAGAGAATAGAATTTCTTTCCTGGAACAGAAATAGCTGCTGAAAAAGTAAGCAGTTGCTTGTGGGATTTTTTGAGAAATTTGCCGAGAAATATAGCAGAGGCTGTATATCCTAATTGGAGATTAGGGGGGGTCAAAGGCTTTTAACACTTGAGTCTCATCAGATGTAAAGGTGAGATTTGAGGAAACAGTTGTGTTTCCTGATAGATACATAGCCAGAATTTTTTTTTTGGCCAGGTATGATGTATCTAGTGTTAAGGGAGAGCCTTTTGATGTTGCTAGTGTTGAAGATATGTCTCTAAAAGGAGGACACTCTGAGATAACATTGGATGTTATGTGTATACCTGAAGCAGGTATGGACCTTTTAGGATGAGATGCTTTGTCCTTATTAGGTTGTGCTTATCTTTCTGAAGATAAGTGTACTGTTCAGTTATTGACTGATGAACAGAAGAGATTTATAGATCCTATAGTGTGGGAAGCAAAAGAGAATAGAGATGTTTTGACTATTACACTTGTGATATTGGTGATATTGAGCCAGTGAGGCGGAAGCAATGTGATATTTCCCTGGAAGGGAGATGTGGCTTGAAGCTAGTGATAGAGTTCCTGTTAGGGGATGGGCTAATTGAGCCTGCGATGTTACCATACAAAATATTCATATTGCCTGTAGAGAAACCTGATGGTTTTTGAAGTCTAGTGGTTGGTTTCATATAATCACTTGGTGATTATTATGCCGGAATCCCTATATGGTGTTAGGGGAATTCCATATGAATACAGGTATTTTAGTGTGATAGATTTGAAAGATTTTTTTTTTTGGACTTGCCTAGTAGTGAGGACAGATCCAGATACATATTGAACTTGACAGTATCGATGGTGTGTTTTACCAGAGAGGGGTTTTTAGAAAGCCCTAGTTTGTTTGGGGTTTTTGAACCGCCTGTGGGTATAAAGGTGTTACAATATGTAAATGATCTGTTGGTCTTAGGTGAGAAGAAGAGAGATGTTGAGAAAGTTGTGTAAATGCTTTGTTAGAGTTCTTAGGACAATAGGGCCTAAGAGTTTTAAGGAAGGAATTGTAATCTGTGGAGTCTGATTTAGGACATTTGATTAGGTATAGAGAATCAATCCAGAGAGAGATTGAGAGGATAGTTAGATAATATATACTGAGAACTAAGAGAGCTCTTGTGTTGACTTTTTGTCTGAGTTTAAGGAAACCTTTCCATTTGTTTGTAGCTGTGGAAGAGGTATAGCTAAGGTGTTTGTTCTAGCTCAGGTGTGAGCTGGGAAGCAGAAACCTATAGTTCTGTTTTTGGTTGACAATTGATCGATTTAATAGTGCTTTAGTAGTTTTAGTGTTTTAATGCAGAAAGTATATGTGGCTTACATATGTTAGATTTTTAAAGCAATTTTATTGTTAAGGAGTATTTGTTTCTTTCAACTGACAGGAATTTAAATTTAGTTGAATTCCTTTTGAGAGAGAGACAGGAATGGAAGATATAGAACTATACATGAAGTTCTAGATTTACTGACAAAAGATGAGAGAGGATTTGGAAGATAGCCCAATAGAGGGAGGTATTAATTTGTTTATTGATGGATCTTTTTGAAGTAAAGAATGCTTATCTGTTGAGTATTTTGCTTAGGTGTGTGAAGTGTTTGCTTTGGTGCAAGCTTTGAAGCTTCTAGAAAATGCAGTGGGTATGAACTGGCTGAAGTTATAGAATAATTGGCTAAGAGAAGTTTTCCGAAGAGATTTTGGGAAATAGATTAGCAGATGAGGCTTATGTATGTATATATAAATGCATGTATGAGAGAAATACCGATGATAGTTTTAGTTCCTGTTTTGGAATGGGATGTAAAACCAGGTTTCCTTGATGAAGAAGAAAAACAGATGACGTTAGAGATGTAGAGTATAGAGATTACATATAGTTAATAGGCCTGTTATGAAGGACATAATAGAGAAGGTACATGAGGGTACTCATTAGGGAACACAAGTATTTGTGACTTGTGTGAAGAGAAAATATGTTTGTAGAAGTATGTGCACGATAGTTATGCAAGTGAGTAGAACATATATAGTGTGAATGCATATAATCCTGATAGGAGGAAGAGATTTGGCGGTGGGGTGGCGGTGCTTATAAAGGAAGTCCTTTGTCCTAGGGAGGCCACTGTCCCTCAGACGGCTGGCTGTGAATCTCTTTTTGTGAAGTGGGGGCAAGGGGTTCAGATGGGTCTTTTGTTGACGTACCTGGCTCCCTGCCACGTCTCATCGGCCCTACCCGGACTCCTAGAGGTAATAGCCGGGCTGGCGGTTGAGACCCCAAGGCTCTTAGTCATGGGGGATTTCAACCTGCCATCGCTCGGTGAAACCTCGGGGTTGGTCCGGGAGTTCTTGGCTTCCATGACGGCCATGGACCTGACCCAGTTAGTTTCTGCCCCCACTCACATGGGAGGTCACATGCTGGACCTGATTTTTGTCTCTGGGCAGTGGTTGAATGACTGTAATTGGGGGGATTTAGTTATTACACCCTTGTCATGGACAGATCATTCCCTCCTGAGGCTGGATTTCTGTTCCGCTACCCCCCACCGCAGGGAGGCGGAGCCACTTAGATGGTTCCGCCCCAGGCGCCTAATGGATCCGGATCGGTTCCAGAGGGAGCTTGGGCCATTTCCTGAATCTCTGGCTCTCAGCTCGCCTGGAGACCTGGTGGCCACCTGGGAGGGGTCGGCCGCCGGGGCCCTAGAGCGAGTTGTGCCTATGCGACCTCTGACTCGGCACAGATCCCATTTGGCTCCGTGGTATACGGAGGAGCTACGGGAGATGAAGTGCCGAAAAAGACGTCTTGAGGGCATTTGGAGGGCGAGCCGTTCTGAGTCTGACCGAACACAGGTGAGATCTCATATTAAGACTTACCTTGTGGCGATAGGGGCGGCGAAATCTTCGTATTTCTCCGCCCTTATTGCATCAGCTGAAAATCGGCCTGCCGCCCTGTTTAGAGTGACCCGCTCTCTACTTGAACCGAGAGCGCGGGATGACCTCTTGCAGGGTAGAGCAGAGGAGTTTTCCCGATTTCTGCATGATAAAATCGCTCAGATTCGGGAAGGGCTCGACTCCAATTGGGTGGTCCCGGGGGAGGTGTCCGGGGCAGGTCTTGAGAGTGTTATCTGGGGGGAGTTCGATCCTGTGACCGCTGAGGGTGTGGACAGGTTGCTGGGGGGTCTGAATGCCACCACCTGTTTATTGGACCCGTGTCCTTCCTGGTTGGTTTCGGCCGCCAGGGAGACGACACGAGGCTGGCTCCAGGGGATTGTCAACGCTTCTTTGAGAGAGGGGGTGCTCCCTACCGCCCTGAAGGCGGCGGTGGTGCGCCCCCTCCTCAAGAAGCCTTCCCTGGACCCAGCTATTTTAAACAACTATCGTCCAGTCTCCAACCTTCCCTTCGTGGCGAAGGTTGTTGAGAGTGTGGTGGCACGTCAGCTCCCCCAGTACCTGGAGGAAGCAACTTACCTCGATCCGTTCCAATCGGGCTTCAGGCCTGGACATAGCACTGAGACGGCATTGGTCGCGTTGGTTGATGATCTCTGGAGGGCTCGTGACAGAGGGTTCTCCTCTGTCCTGGTCCTATTAGATCTCTCGGCGGCTTTCGATACTATCGACCATAGTATCTTATTGCGACGGTTGGAGGGGTTGGGGATTGGTGGAACCGTCCTCCGATGGTTCTCCTCCTTCCTCTCTGACCGTTCGCAATTCGTGTTGGCGGGGGGGGAGAGGTCCACCTCTAGGCCCCTGGTTTTGTGGGGTGCCTCAGGGGTCGGTCCTTTCTCCCCTCCTGTTCAACATTTACATGAAGCCGCTGGGCGAGATCATCCGTGGTCTTGGAGTGAGGTGTCATCTGTATGCAGATGACACCCAGCTGTACATCTCCACTCCGGACCACCCCAACGATGCTGTGGGGACTATGTCTAGGTGCCTGGAGGCCGTGCGGGACTGGATGGGCGGGAACAGGCTTCGGCTCAACCCATCCAAGACCGAGTGGCTGTGGTTTCCGGCGCCCCGATATAGCCAGCTGACACCTTCGCTGGCTATTGGGGGGGAGGTTCTGCCCCCCACAGAGAGGGCTCGCAACCTGGGAGTCCTCCTGGATGTACGGCTGTCGCTTGAACATCACATCGCGGCCGTCTCCAGGGGGGCGTTTCATCAGATCCGTCGGATCTACCGGTTGCGGCCCTTCCTGGATCGGGACGCCTTGCGCACGGTCACTCAGGCCCTTGTCACCTCTCGCCTGGACTATTGTAATGCCCTCTACATGGGGCTCCCTGCGGGGAGCATCCGGAGACTCCAGTTGGTGCAAATGCAGCCGCGAGGGTGATTATGGGGGCGTCGCGTAGCGCCCATGTGACGCCTCTCCTGCGCGAGCTGCATTGGTTGCCGATGGCTCTCCGGGTTCGCTTTAAGGTTCTAGTTTTGACCTTTAGGGCGACCCATGGCATGGGACCAGGTTACCTTCAGGACCGCATTCTACCAACGTTCTCCAACAGGCCGGTGCGTTCCCACAGGGAGGGTCTGCTCCGGGTGCCGTCGGCCGCTATGTGTCGTCTGGCGGCGCCGAGGGGTAGGGCCTTCTCTGTGGGTGCCCCCGCCCTCTGGAATACTCTGCCACCGGAACTTCGTACCGGCACGGACCTGAGGGCCTTCAGGCGCGCGTTAAAGACCTGGCTCTTTGAGCAGGCCGGCCTGGGCTGAGATAATGATTTTAAATTTGATCTCCATTTTTAATTTTAAATTGGGTTTTAAGGGTGGGGGGGGTTTCCTAATTTTAGTCTGCAGCTAATTCTAATATTTAATTATTTTTTAACTTTTGTATTTGTGGGGTTTTTAGACGAGCTGTTCACCGCCCTGAGTCCCTTGGGAGAAGGGCGGTATATAAATGTAATTAATAAAAAATAAAATAATAAATAATAAAAATTTTAAAGAATGTGAGTTGCTTGTATTGTAATGTCAATAGTGGGTACTTTGAAATATCTGTTGGTGACTGTTGATTATTTGACTGAATGGCTGGAAGCTGTTCTGTGTGCGAGAGTGAATGTACAAATGACTGTGAAGTTAATATTGGAATAGATAGATAGATAGATAGATAGATAGATAGATAGATAGATAGATAGATAGATAGATAGATATGCATTGATAGTGCATTTATAATGATAGAGGTACACATTTTACTTTTCATGTGGTAAAAGAGGTATAGAAAAGAATTGGAAATAGATTGGCAATAGACCTGTTGGGTTTTTTCCTCAGGTGGGGTGAAGAATGAGAACTATAAAACAATACATTGAAGAAATTAATGTTAGCAGTTCATTTACCCTGGATGAAATGTTTACCTCTAGCTCTATTGTGAGTGTGTATTTGTTTGAGAAAAAATGTTGAAATTTCACTGTATGAAATGATGTTTGGCATACCTTATACTGGAAGTGTGGGTATGTTTAGAATTGTACTTGAAGATATTTTTCTTTGTTTAGAAAATATATACAGGGACTGTCCCAGTGTTTTTCTCTTTTAAGGTCTAGAAGACTTTTGGCGCAAACACCACCGTTTGATTTCCGAGTGCATGATTTTAAGAGTGGGAGGACTGGTCCTGATAAAGCAGTGGAAAGCTTTTGGGAAGCTGAGGCCTATCTGGGAAGGACCATTACAAGTACCGTTGACTACTGAGTCTACTGTATGGACATGTGAGTGAGGCTGGGCACATCATTCGTGTCTACAAGGGTTGGTGGATCCGGTTCCTGTTTCCAGTGGAAGCAAGCTTCGGAAAGACTGGACTTTTTACTTTCTATTTCTTTTAGATAGTGGGGATAGATAATTACATGCCTAGATTAGCTTAGGTTTGTGGAACTTTGGGTGGAAGAATTGATTATTTGGTTGAATGTAATACATTTTTTCTTTGTATTGTTGAGTATTTTAAGACATGAAATAATAGACTGGTGTATACAGAGATTGATCCTCTGAGGGCGGAAGAAGATAAAGAAGTGGATGTAAATCCCCAAAGACCGGTTGTAAGTTTTGAAGTGTAAAACTACATACGTTAAGGTGGGTGGGGCCTAGTCCATTTGTGAATATGAGTGGATAGTGATTATTGCCTTAGGTGGGTAGGTATGGAGGCTTCTGAGATATTGCCTGGTATTCATTAACGAGGCAACAGTATGTTTCCAACTGAACCCGACAGTACTGATATGGAAGGGCAGTATTCACTGCATTGAGGAAACCTATGGCTGAGTTGGAATCTGTATAAGATCCACCTTAGATTATGGTTTATATTTGAGGAAATATCTAGCATGTAA